>CM054149.1:54371379-54398464 GCA_028751875.1 Rapana venosa | reverse complement strand
CATTACACTACATCACTAAAATACACTCCCACTAAACCATACTCACTACATACACTACATTTCATACCCCACACACATACACCCCGACTTTTGGCGGGATAATTTTTCTGTGACGAAAGTGGCATACAATACAATACAGTACAACACAGTACAATACAATGCAATACGATACGATACAACATAACATAACAGAACAAACACAACACAACCCAAACACAATACAATACTCAGACACTGACCACACTCCAGAAGATTCAGCCACTCACTCACTTACTCAGTCCACACCATAGATACAGACACTGACCACACTGCACAAGACTCTCTCCCTCCCTCCCTCCCTCCCTCATTCACTCCCTCCCTCACTTATTCACTCCCTCACTCACTCCCTCCCTCACTCCCTCAATCCACATCCCAGATTTTGACCAGGGCCATGGCCCCGAAGCCAGCAGCGGTCACCAGCACCTTCACCACACTCCTCCCCTCCCCCAGCTCTCCCCCCAGCACCTCGAAGAAGGTCACGTACAGGAAAGACCCCGTGGCCACGGCCTGCAGAAGACTGCCCGCCAACAGATGCGCCAGGTGGTCCACATGACCGGAAGTGACGCCGATGCCGATGGCCACGCCCAGCGGCGCCATGAGGGCGAAGAGGAAGAGGAGGAGGTAGGCTCGGCAGGGCCGCTCTGCCCGCGAGGTGGCGGCCAGCTCCAGGCCCAGGGAGGCAGCCACGATGGCTTTGTGGATGCTGATGGCGGCCGTGGTGGTCCACACGTCGGCCTCCGTCTCCTGCAGACCCACGGCCAGCCCATCGAAGACGGTGTGGAAGGACAGGGCCAGGAGAATGGCCACGGCCATGACGCCGGAGTGACCTGCCGCCCTGCCAACGTTGTCCGTCACTGAGGAACCCCGCTGCCTCGCGGAGTCCGCGCTCCAGTCCCCCGGGACAACGCCGGCTGATTGCCCGCTCCCCACCGTGTACACAGCGTAGGACTCGTGTCCGGCAGTGGACGCCCTTCTGTTGCTGACGGGCTCAGAACTGCGGGACGTCCTCTCTGTCTTCGCTGCTGCCTCCTTTGTGTGGACAACAGGCGTGGTGGTGGTGGTGGTGACAGGAGGAGGCTGCCGCTTGAGACTCTCCAGCTGGACGCCATCATGATCCACCAGGACCTGCTGTAGGTCGTCTCTGGCGGAGTTGTGGGTGGACAGGAAGACCGCCAGTCTCTCCACCAGCGCCACGGCAAAGAAGCCCAGGCCGATGCCCAGGTGGAAGAAGGGGTAGCGGAGACGCAGCCCGGCAGCCACCCGGTAGCCCTCGTACTCCTCCAGCCCCTCCACCAGCAGCCCCATCAGGCAGGTGGCCAGGAAGACGCCGCCCGCGAAGCAGTTGAGGAGAGAGAGCACGGCCTGGCCTCTGCTGGAGGACATCTTGTGTCGGCATTGGGAGAACAGGAAGATGGGGATGGATCCCGCCAGAAAGGTCACCACGAAGAAAATGACCAGGCAGACGCCTTTGTCCGCTGTGGTGTTCATGCTGACTGCTCTCCACACACGAACCTGGTTTTGGAAGTTCTGCAAAAGGAATAGGCTTATTTTTCAAAACCACACTGAAGTGATGAACGATGCCGATGAAACATTTCGTTTCAGGTTGACACATGCACACAGAACAGATAAGCCGTGGTTGATTCTGTCCTCTTGTATCAATCTTCAGTCTGAAATATTCACAATCACAGACACATCTCACATGGTTTGGTTCACACATTTAAACAAACTCAGAATCTTGGTTTTGTTTTGATCAAGTGGCCTCACACATAGCCTCAACCCAGCAGCAAGAACTCGAGTCGTGGAAGGTGACTCCTCACTTGACTTTCTTTTCTTTCTTTCTCTTCCGTGCCTCGGCTAGAGCTCAGAGGCTTACCAGTGGTGCGAATGTTTTCTTTTTTACATATGCGACCGTTTCCCCCACCATATAGGACTGGTAGCCAAATTCCGACTTCAGAGATCTGACTTTAGTTTGTTTTTTTTGTTTTTTTATTTCACTCTGACACTCACTTTGACGATTCAGTCCACAGCTGCAGTGTCAGCAAGCGTGAGTGTTCACATACTTGCTGCTGATTCTTTGTGGGTCTGTAGCTATTGATGCAGACACGAGTATCGCTCTGCAGTGTGATAAACATGAACCTATCTCTTTCAGACATGGCGCTATCTGTAATCTGTCTCTCTGTCTGTCTGTGTCCCTGGCAGTGACAGTAAACCAGCGACATCGTTTTGCTTTGCTTTCCCTCTTCATTGTCTTGTCAGAGCAGTGACTAAAACGTTTTATCGCAACCACCACCACTTCTGTTCTTCTGCCCTGCTATCTACCACTTCCTATCTGTTCTCATTCTCATATATTTACTATACATGATTGCAGCACACACACACACACGCGCGCGCGCACACACACCTACATGCATACGCACAAGTGCAAGCGTACACACATAAAAAAAGGTAAAGGTGTCCCATAACCTGTGTGGTCGTAGGGGAGCGAGGCGTCAGGGACCTCACTTCTCTCGGGGCCAGGATATTGAGAGCGGCGCCCATCTCCTCTCCCTCGCTGCTTTACCTTCCCTGACCCTAAAGAGGCAGGTACCCATTTACAGCTGGGTGAACTGGGGGACTATACTGAAGCCAAGGGGCGCAAACGATCGCCCATCCAAGTGGTAATCACGCTCGACGCTACTTAACCTTGACTGGGGGAAAGCGAGTGCTCCCACCACTGAGCTATCATGTCCCCCTGACACGTACAACTACTAAAACAAATCAAACACACACACATACGCACGCACGAGCAAGCATGCACACATACAATGAACACACACACACACGCACATAATTACATGCCAGGCGGCCCCAGCGACATTATGCGAGAGGGCTTCTCTGTGTGACTGGGTGTGAATCTCTTGTCTGCCTTGTGGTAAGCAAGCTCGCTGAACTCCAGGTCCTGATGTATATGACCTGTGCTGTGACCTTCTATTACTGTAGGATGTAGCTTTCAAATACCCACCCTAACAGGAAATGACAGACCAGTGGAAGTCAGAGAAGAACAGGCGGAATCGTAGACACGCAGCAATCACTATTATAAATTTTCTAAATGATCAGGTCGAACAAAAATCCCTCTGAAGTCGGAGTATGGCTGCCTACAAATGGGGCGACATACATAAAACCATACCATTACACGCAAACTTTCTCATTCAGTAGTGTACAATTTCAATCTCAAACCGTGATTCCCAGTGGGATGGAGTGAAGTCAGGGGAGCACATTCTGGGTGACCCCCAAGTGTTTAAACTGGGAAATACACAACAACACAAACAGCAACATCACAACAAAAAACAAAAATGGTAGCTTGCAAAACGATGGAACGTTGGCTCTTACCGGGATGCCTATAGCCATGTGGGCACTAACACGACAACCTCATCACCACACTGCTGTGGTACGTTAAGGCCACGTGTCTCCGCGCCTCTCCTGCTCTACTACTGACACCTTGCTATCCCTATCTGCACTATTCTGCACTATCTAGCACCCCACTCTCCGTCGGCGTGTGGTGCATGCCTTCCTGCCCCACTCTCGTCTGCATGTCCCTAGTATATTTATAGGGGTCTTCGGTTTTTATTAAGCTGAGCTATGGGGCAGCGAGGAGTGGGGGGGCTCCGTGCATGGTGTCAGGTCCGGTTCCTTGTGACAGTGAGGGCTGTGGCTATGACCTCTGTGGTCCGGCGGGCGCCTAAACAACGAGGATGCGGTCACCGTGCAGCGTGCGTGCCAGCGGCTCATGTCCCGACCCGCCACAGGCCTGCACTTTGCAGGTCAGGGGTATTTCGAGTATCTGTATGTCTTCCCTTTATTATCTCCCGTCCTTGTCGGGACGGGAAAGCTCATTGGTCGGAGCACTTCTCGCTTCCTCCCTTTCCCCCAGACCAAGTTAAGCAGCGTCGATCGTGTGTTACCACTTGGATGGGTGAAACGTTTTCGCGCCTTGCAGTAGTACATTCCCCCCCAGGTATCACTCATCTGTATAAGTGGGTACCTGCCCTCTTTAGGGTCAGGGAGGTAAAGCAGCGAGGGAGGGAGATTGGGTCCCACCCTCAATACTCATGCCCCTAAGAAGTGGAGGTCTCTGACTCCTCGCTCCACCCCCCACGACCTATAGGATTATGGGACAACACCTTATTTTACCTTTACCTGTCGAAGAGCAGGTCTCCGCTCTTGTGAGCTTTAAAAAAAAAGTTTATTAAATTGGGAAGGAATACATTTTATTGTTGGCTAGTACAGTCCAGAACAAACTGCAACAAACACAAAGACCACAGCGGGGATTTGATGTAAAAAAAGCACATGAGTGCTTATTCCATTATCCTCCAAATTAAAGAAAGAATAAATAAATAAGTAAATGAGAATTATGAAAAATTGGAAACCCAGAATTCACAAATATTTTATGTACATGTGCTTTTACGTCACCAGAGTTTGTAGGAGAAAATTTGTGGTTTTGTTCATTATGCAACACAACATCAACGTATATATTAACCCAATTGACATCAAACAGTTGCCATTTATCTATCTATCTAATCTATCTAACTATCTATCTATCTATCTATCTATCTATCTATCATATCTCTTTCCCTCTCGCCAATCTCTCACTCTTCTCTATAAATAAAATGCTGAAACAAACAATCATGCATCTATTAAATGTTTAAAAAAACCCCAGCAACTCGACGTCCCTATCATTAGTGTGTGGCGTACACAGTCAACAGTTATCGTTCCTGATTGCCACTGACATGGAGAGGTCGTCAGTGAAAGTGATGATGTGTGGTGGTTTACTATCCAGTAATGATCGGGCATGGAGGCAGTACGACTTGCACCGTACACACAACTGAAATGTTTCATTACTATTTCACACACAGCAAATCCCTCACAAAAACAAACTTACACAGATCCAATAAACACACAGAACTTCATAGGCACAATACTATAAAAACGAATATATAAAAATAAATATATATATATAAATATAATATATATATAATATATATATATATATATATATATATATATATAGATTCAGGCTCCATACATCCAACATAGGGAGAAAGAGAGAGAGAGAAGATAAGAGAGAGAAGAAAGAGAGAGGAGAGAGAATGACAATTAGCAATGACAAATGACAAATTCTTTTATTTCGAAGGATAATGATATAAGCACTCATTTCTATTTTTTTACATCCAGTCCCCGCCCGTAGGGATACATGTAAAAATAACCAAACATTTATACACTCTTCAACCAGTAAAACAAGGGGAATTAACCCTTTTTCAAAACAGCCCCCGCCCCAAAAAAAACAACAACGAACAAAAAAAAAAGCAAACAACAACAAAAGCCAAGACAAATAAAAGAAAACCCTAAAAAACACGCCCCCACCCCCACCCCACCCCACCCGGTGGGGGGGGGGGTCCCAAAAACCCCAATCAGAAACAAACAAACAAGAGAAAGAAAAACCAAATCAACAAAAGAAGAAAAAAGAAATAAAAATAGAAAACAAACCAACAACAAGAACAACACAAAACCAAGAAAAATAACAACAACCAAACATAATAAGTCATCATAAAGATAAACCTCTAAACATTGTCAAATGGACATAAACTTGTTTACATATAATAAAAATAGAATATTGAAGTGGGTCACTCCATTACAACAGTAAGTACAAACAAGAGCGGACAAGCCCACTAAAGTAATGATAATATAAAAAAATGAATATCCTTCATCAGGATATACTTATAGACTATAATCAAAACGAAAAAGGTGAGAGTAGACAGAGACGAGAAGAGTGTGTGTGAGTATTTCAGAGATAATATCCAAAATATAATTCCCAAAACAGTACATGATCACCATCAAAACACTCAGAGAAGAGAGAGAGAGAAGGAGAGGAGAGAGAGAGAGAGAGAGAAATACATGAACAATGACAAATTATTATATTTCGAATAATGATAAGCATCCATGCTATTTTTACATCCATTTCACCCCCCGCCGTTAGGATACAACTTAATAATAATAACCCAATACTTATACAGTCTCACAAAAAAAACAAGTGAAATAACACCTTTTCAAACACTTACAGCTTCCTTCCAACCATCCCCCCCCCGCTTCCCCTCACCCCCCCCCCCCTCCCCCCCCACCCCCGCCCCAACATCCCCTCCCCCCCCACAATCCCCATCCCCCCATCCCCCCCCCCCACCCCATCCCCATTCCCCCCCCCCAACATCCCCCCCCCACCCCTCACACAAGCAAGCCAATAAAAGAAAACCATAAAAAATACCTCCAACCCACCCGCCCCACCCCCAGTAGCCCACACCCCCCAAAAAAACCAAACCTTAACCAAAACAAACAAACAAACCAAACAAAAGAGAAGGAAAAACAACCAAACCAACAAAATTGATAAAAAAGGAGAAAAAACATGACAGACAACACAACAAACAAGAACAAAGAACCAAGACAAAGAGCCCAAGAAAAATAACACAACCAAAACTGTAAAAAGTCATAAAATAAACATCTATACATTGTCAAATGGTACATCAACATACTTGTTAATACATAAGTTATAAAATCAATTAATATACCAAACAAGATCATTTTCAAATAACAATGAAATATTTCACTCAAACTCCCATTCAATTAGTGAAAAATCAAAAATCGAAAAAAATTTCCAATGAATAAAACAAAACCCAAATTAAACAAGAAAAAAAGACCCACAAAATATAAACACCTCCCCTCCCTAAACATTGGACCGCCCCCGATCCACTAAAACCAAACAACAACCCCCCAAAAGTCAGACTAAATGCAAAGCGTGCGCGCGCAGCGCGTGCACAACACACCCACACACACACAGACACACCCACACCTCACACACAGTACACACACACACCCACACACACACACATAAAAACAAACACACTGACACACACACAGAACATACAAACCAAACACACACACTTACGCCCGATATAGCCACGCATGCACAACCACACACAGTACACGCACAACACTCTCTCACACACTACACACTCAACACACACTATATAGCAACACACACACACCACACACACACACACAACCACACACACAAACACTATCCTGGATACATATCCATTCGCAAGATTCCTCACATACAATATAAGAGACAACATGTCATAATCTCAAATAGTCATAACCGTACATTTTGTACAGACAAAACCCAGGAATAACCATAATTTGATGTAACGAAGACAAGCAAGCAACAAACATCAAGAAAAATGACCAGACTATAACATCAGCAATATCAACAATAAACACACAGCAAACTACTGCTTTCTTTCCCGCTCTCAGAATAACTGCACACACAGTGATTGGGCGCATCATTACTAACATCACAGACACACACATACACACATACCCACACATATACAAAGACACACACATATTCATGCATGCGCAATCCTATATACAGCATTAATAGAATTGATACCACAGTCCACAGAATTAAAGACATGTTCCACAGAACTTGCAAATTAACAATCCATACCATTCTTCATTAACAACAAATCCCAACCCAAACTTCATTTAAAGGGGGAAAACTCAGACAAGATCATTGTTAGACAAAATCAAAAAACAAACAAGGGCACACACACACACAGTACATAAAACATTATAATTCAAAAAAAAGCCAACTCACTAATTTCAGTTACAGAGAGAGGAGAGAGAGAAGAAGAAGAAGAGAGAGAGAGAGAGAGGATAATTGTATAATGCAAGGGAGGAGAAAATTACTTTGTTTCCAACAGATCAAATTGTGGAATTTTTTATATTTTTGATGCATTAAGTGATGAAAAAAATGCTTTTGAAGATTGTTAATAGATAGGAGTTGTCTACAATGATCAGGAAAGGGAGTTCCACAGCACAGGTAAAGGGCCTGAAAAAGTAAGAAGTAAGCTAGATTTAACATAAATCTATTCTTGGATTAGGGACACATGTTGGCATTTTTCGTATTTCTGGAATGATTCATAGGAACTATTGGACGTCTTTTCAAGATGAGGGAAAAGATTCAACACTGTCATTATCTTAAACATCCTGATGCCTTTGTTTTACATCTTAAGTCTTGGTGTAGGGAAGAATATTTAAACAACCATTTTAACTAACTGGGTATAATAATCCACCACTTCTAGTAAGGTTCACTTCTTCTGACGAAAACCAGATTACAAGAGCCAAACAAAAACGTGTTTAGTACAGACTTAATAATGGTTTCAATGTTATTGCAACAAGCCAGAAACCCGACAAGGTTGAAAGCATAATCTATTGGATGATTGAATATAAGCTTAGAAAGAATTAGTTTTCTCTTGAATAGAAATCAAGAAAATGTTTGATTTAGTGTCAGTTGGAAAACGCATTTGAGACCTCTATTTGTCACAGATGGAAATGTGATGGTATCCGCAAAGAAGCTGAGATTTTCATCAATTGTTGCTCCCTAAGAAACCTTTGTGGTGAGAGGCTTGTTCTATTGTTTCCTTTTCAATATGGATTGGAGAAAATTTATTAGATAGAAAATGTCGCTTTTGTCTGGGTAGTGATAAGCAATAGCATTTTGTTTTTTGGGTTGTATAGACATGTGATTTTTGAGTTCAGTCCATTTGACAAGATCATTCAGTGCTAATTTTGCAATTCTTTGCCATGAGAGTTATAAGTCATTATGGGCTTGTATGTAATGGTTGTGTCGCAGCAAAAAGTTCTCATTTAGATTTGATAATGGAGAGAAGGTCCATTTATGTTTTAATAAAAAGAGAATTGGTCCTAATATTGGACCCTGTGGTACTCCATAATGAATGGGTTCTTTAGTGTGGATGAGTGACGACCTATAGGAAACACAAAGTTTTGCCTGTTTGTAAGATAAGAAGCAAAGAAAGTTTCAAGAGTAATTGTAAGAGTTTATATAAGTCAATTAGCTTTTTAAATGAGAAGTCTTTTCTTATCGCAATTGTAGTATCAAATGCTTTTTTTTTGTAAATTCTACAAATAAATACTACACTCCGCAAAATTTATTGTCATTAAAGTTAGAAACCACAATTGACTACAATACAGAGTTGAATGCCGTATGGCACACAGTGATTTTTTTCCTAAATCCAGCCCAGACTGATTTGGGTGAAGTAAGTTGTTATAACATATGAAGGACAATGTGTTTATTCATAATGTTTTACCAGTGATTTTTGAAAGTAAGATAGATAATAAGAGATTGGCCTATAATTTTGAGGGATCAGAATGGCTCCAGACTTGTGGATCGGAATCACCTAGCAGTTATAGAAGGCGTTGTGGGACCAAGTTATCTTATGAAAGACCAAAGGTGTCTATAGAAATGTTCAGAGTTCTGTAATATAACTGAGCAGAAGTTATCAGTATATTCTGCCAACTATTCCATCAAGACACGCGTACTTGATGTTTTAGGAGTGAGTCAGGAAATCGTAGACCGCCACAGAAACAGAATATGAAATGTATGTGGAAGTTATTGATGGAAATAACGCTTTTCTGTCCGAAACTGTTTTTTAGAGGTTCATTGAGAACATTTGGACTTTATACGATTTATCATTGTTCATTATTTTACTAAGAAATAGTAATAATATGACGTATTGTTTTATGTTTTTTCCAGCAGAAATATCTTTAATTATACGTTAGAATAAAGGAAGACAATTGAGTAATTGTTCGTTTTATGTGTTGCCTTCATACAGCTTAGAAATTTTGTTTGGATGAAAGTATATCTAGGAAATATATTCCTTATCCTCTTTGTTCTCCCCTTCTTGGCCGTTTATTAGAGAATATTATGGCATTTCTAAAGTTTTTTTAGCAAATCCTCATAATATTGATGTTCTTAAAGAAATCTCAAAGATAGCATGCTTCTTCTATCCCTAGTTCCCTTTTTACAACGCAAGTGGTTTGCGGACAAGTTTGAAATCCGTATGGTTTGTTTTAATAATGGTGCAGTTTGTTAAAAATTACAGTTAAAAACTTTACGCAGAACTCAATGGCCAGTCATGGATCAGTAAATAAAGAATGTTTCCGAGAGCATGGAACTGCATAACTCTAAAAGAAAAGCTGCTCATTAAATATTTGCAAAAGAGCGATAGGTATATTTTTATAATATTGGGCCAGGTTTAGGAATTTTTAGTTCCTTTTTTTTTTTTGACCGCATAGTTGGTAACATACGAGGGTATTGGTCGCTACAGTTGTGAACCGGGACACAAGTTTCCTTCTAATGATGTTTTTAGGGTCTGATACATAGATGTGATCAATGATTGTGTTAGAGTTTGATGTACTCTTGTGGGAGAAGTAACAATTGGTGAAAAAAGGAATTGAAAGGTTAATAACTTTGGGTCCATGGTTTTTACTTTGCTAGGTCAATATTAAAATCCAACCTAGTAAATAATTTTCCCTAGATCTAATAGAACTATACGGTTTCATTCATGGAGGTCAAAACATGTCTATCAAAATTTTTTTCTTCTGTGGAGTTTCTGTATCAGAACCCCCATTATAAATAGGCGCTAGCAACCTTTAAATAGCTACTTTCGATCCAGATGGATTCTAACTTCAAAACTTACAAGATGGAAAAGACGTTGAACGTTACAGACTCACTAAAAAGATAAGAGACCATGATTCTTTGTGGCTTTTGGTTGCGGATTACTAAATCATTTTATTTTCGCCTGATTTTATAACCTGGAATGGAAATAGTCAGTGTAACGTTATGATTTCTGTAAGTCTTGACCATCTCGGAAGAAGAGACCTAGAATATGAAGAATGATGTGAAATGTTTTGCCTTGGTTTGTGATATTTTGTAATATCTTCCGATTTTTTGACTGAAGGTTAATATTTAGAGGTGACAAATTCGTAAGCCAATCCTTGGAGGGCCATGAATTGAGTCTATGTAATAACAAAATCGAATTAAAGAGAGTTTGTAGAGGAAAAAGTAATAATGTTGTACAAAGAAATGGAGAAGATAACGGAAGAAAAGAGAGACAAAGAATAAAAAATAAATAAAAATAGGAGGGGGAAGTGAATACGATGATATGGGATATGTGGAATGGTGAAGAGAGGAGAAAAAATCAATATACCACCAGTATCCCACAATGTGCATATAACCCACAATCAGTCTGACAAAGTCTTACGAGAAAAAAAAAAAAAAAAAAAAAAAAAAAATAAAATAAAAATTCTACAGGTGGCGGGTTGGTTAACCGAGAGAAAGGTGAGATATTTTAAAAGGAAAAACAAACGAAAAACAAAAAAAACCCAACAAACACTCCCCCCAAAAAAGGACAACAACAACAAAAAACCCCCACCAACAACAACAACAAATCAACCAAATCCCCACACCACACAACAAGCGAGGGCTGGAGAGACATACAGTAACAGCACCAGTAATAAAAGATTCCCAAAATAAGAATAATATGCACAACTACAGTCAAGCACAGTTTCCAGGAAAATATGAATTTTAAAAATAAGAAAAGAGAATTAAAAGAAGATAATCAAAAAACAGTAAAGAACAGAATAAAAATAATAATAAAATAAAAGAAAGGAGTAAAGGAAAAGTGATAGAGCAACCAATCACACTGTTCTGAAAGCTTTGTCCTGGTACAGAGAATTGACACTATTTGTCCTGTCTAACAATGGTTTGGCTTCACAGCTCGCACACTCCACGGTTGGGCGTGTCCTACGAAGCACAGAATACAGATATGAAATAAATTAAAACTTTCCTGCTTCACACTGCAGCACAGGTGAGGCGTGACTCGAGCACACAGAATACAGATTTATGATATAAAGAGAAGAAGAGAAGACCTTCATTAAATAATCACTGGTTAGATTGATGATATCGCAACCTTTAAACCTCCAATGTCCGGGGGCGAGTAATGTTTGTATATTACACTGTATATATTACATATTACAACCTGAATCAAACCCCGTACGTTTTCCCAGTTATCAAGTGAAACTCAATGCCAAACAGTATGACAGTAACATCACATCTGCACCCAAACCCCCCCTCCGGGTCGTAGGGCACTGCAGTGAGAACGTGCACCCGTTGGCTATCAGCATTTATTTGCCGTGGTTGTGGGCAATGTGCCTGGGTTTGATGGGAAGCTCTATTTCCCGGTCTCACCATTCAGTGAGTTGACCTGCCCATATTCCTGTTCTCAATTCTCCCTTCAGATCCAGTAGTGCCTAGCCCTTGCTTTTCTCTTCCCCTGCCTTGCTTTCTCTTCCCCTGCACTGTTCCTAGCAGTATGGTCTTGGAGAGCCCATCTGATCTTGTCACATGTCCATACCATCTGAGCTTCCTTTTCTTGACTGTGGTCAGTAGGTCTTCGTAGTGCTTTACTTGTTGGGTGATGAATTGTCGAACTTCTTCATTGGTAATGTGGTCCGTGTATAAAATGCCAAGGAGTCTTCTGAGGCATCTCATCTCCAAAGCCTGGATCCTCCTTTGTAGATCTGCATTCAATGTCCAGGATTCGCATGCATAAAGATATGTGGAGATGACCAGTGCATGCAGTAGCTTGACCTTGGTCCTGAGATAGACGTTTCAGTCTTTCCAGATGGTCTTGAGCTTTGCCATTGCTGCTACTGTTTGTGGATCTCTTGCGAGGATTTCGGCCTTTGAACCTTCTTCTTTAATAATAGCTCCAAGGTACTTGAAGTGATCTACAACCTCAAGTTCTTTTCCATTGACTGTGATCTTGGTAGTGATTGGCTGGGCACTGTTTGTTACGAGTTTTGTCTTCTCGGCACTTATCTCCATGCCATGTCTGGAGGATGTTTTGCCCAGGATGGCTAGTTCCTATTCGTTTTCTGCCAGTCCGTCGATGTCATCGGCAAGCCTAAGGTTGGTGATTGCCCGCCCTTCAATACTGACTGTGCCAGTGTGATCTTCTAAGGCATCAGTCATTATGCGCTCAAGGAAGACATTGAACAGTGTTGGCGATAGGAGACAGTCTTGACGGACTCCCACTGAGGTATGGAACCATTCTCCAACTGAGCTTTGGACAAGCACTGCGCTGGTGGCTTTTGCCTATAGCAAAAGGGTCTGGATCATTTTTTTGTCCCATGTTGTACTTCTTCATTGTGGCCCATAATGCGTCATGCCATACAAGGTCGAAAGCTTTTTTGAAGTCTATGAAGACGAGGTACATTTTCTGTTGGTGCTGGCTGCATTTCTCACACAAAACTCGCAGGTTGAATGTTTGTTCTGTGGTACTTCTGTTTAGGCGGAAGCCTGCCTATTCTTCGGCGATGATCTCTTCTGCCTGTGGCTTGTCAGTTCAAGATGACTTTTAACATTATTTTACTGGCATGGCTTTTGTGGCTGATCGTTTGATAGTTTTGGCATTGCTGTAGATTGCCTTTCTTGGGGAGCATGATGATGAGTAAATGGGTCCAAGGTGTTGGCCCCTCTTCGGTCTGCCAGATCTTGTTGCACATTCTTGTCAGGATGTCTATCACTGTTGTCCCCACCCCCATGTTTGATCAGGTCTGCTGAGATGTTGCCAATGCCTGCAGCGTTCCCAGTTTCTCAGCGATTTGATTGCTGCTTCTTCATGATGGATAGGGAAGTCATCCTCCTCTGACCAGTCCTGACTTGTAAGTACACTGGTGTCACCTTGTGTCTGATGGTTGTGGAGCTCTGAACAGTATTCTGTCCATCTGCTAACGACATCTGTGTCTTCTGTTTGGAAGTTCCCCTCTTTGTCTTCAATGTTGCTGACTCTTGCCTGCTTCTGCTGTGTGAGCTCTTTCATAGTTTGATAGGCTCTTCTGCTGTTGTTCTTAGAAAAATTTTCTTCGATATCTGAGCATTGTTTCTCAATCCATTCTTCTTTGGCCTTTTACATGTCTTTCTTGATCTTTTCGCTGATCTCTCTGTATCCCCCTGCTCCTGTTGTATACTTGACACTCTTCAGTTCAGTTCGTTTATCACACATATCCAGGATTTTATCTGTGATCCACGGCTGTTTTTTTCTGGCGGTGCTTACCAAGTAGTTTGTTTGCTGTTTCCATCATCACTGCATTGAGCGGTTGGATTGTCTCTGCATCCTTATCAAGTGCAAGCAGTGCAGCAAAGTTTCCGCCTATTTTTGCTTGGAAGGATTCTGCAACAGGTCCTTCAATCTTTCTAGGTTGAATGTTAGCGTTATCTATCTATCTATCTATCTATCTATCTATCTATCTATCTATCTATCTATCTATCTATCTGTCTGTCTGTCTGTCTGTCTGTCTATCTATCTATCTATCTATCTATCTATCTGTCTGTCTGTCTGTCTGTCTATCTATCTATTAGTTTGCCAGTAGGCAACTGTGCAGATCAGCACAATCGTTGATAACGATGTAGGTCAAGGGAGAGATAAAACTGTTTTTCAAGACCTACACTGATTCACACCCTACGGATGTTCAAGTTATCAATTTGAACCGTTATTGCCAGAGATATGATAGGGACTCTCTCTCTCTCTCGTGTGTGTGTTCTCTCTCTCTCTCTCTCTCGTGTGTGTGTGTGTGTGTGAGAGAGAGAGAGAGAGAGAGAGGATAGCTGTAGGCCACATGCCACCTGGACTGTCACGACTTTATCACGTGCTGGCTGTAAAAGTTGCACAAGCCATGAAACAAGGGGAAGCAGAAACATTGTGACCTAGTTTTCTTGTGGCAGACCAGTTTGTTGTAAGATGTTGATTTTGAATTAATGTGCACAGTTTTGTGGAAACTCCTCCTTGTTCCCAATGCCCTTTGCAAGGGATGACGAGCATGTATGTACAAAAAATATAAATTTGAATCTGTCCTGTAACCATGTCATAGAATCCATGCCATGATGACCATTTGGGCTGTAATCAATTAAGTTCTCAGTATATGATATATATGTTTTGTGCCCAGCCCCCCTCCCACTGTTTCCCTTGTGAAGGGACATCTCGCTTATCACAATAAACCTTTGTTATTCGTTCTCTCTCTCTCTCTCTCTCTCTCCTCTCTCTCTCTCTCTCTCTCTCTCTCTCTCTCTCTCTCTCTCTCTCTCTCTCTCTCAATGAAATAAAAAAATGTGTATAGGTGTGCAGCTACACGAATCCTTTTTGCACCATTTGCATTCGTCCTTACAGCCCCATGTTGCGTGGTGAAACTGGCTGCTCGACACTTACAATAAGACGACAGGTAAACTACATTCTTCTTCTTCTTCTTCTTCTTCTTTGTCGAACACTCAGACAGCAACTATTGTTGTCTGTCATATGAGTAACAATGAGTTGCGCTGCCATTAAGCGCCTGACAAGTCAGGCCCAGCGCATCCGACTTCGGCCGGGGAAAGAAGTAAGTCTTCCTGGAGAAAAGGCAGGAGAATGGGTCAAGAAGGCAGAGGAAGAGGGATAGAAAAGAGGGAACTCCTAGCACAGATTTTCCAGAGAGTGGGGACGCTATTCATGCTGACAGGTCCCCGGCATCCCCACAAGGGAACATGCTGGATAAAATTACCACAACTTCTAACCTCAGGATTGTGCAGACAAGCTTAGGAGATGCTGTTAAAATGCAGCTAGAGACATGGACACAGGAGTGAGCTTTAAGACAGACATGTGTTTAACAGAAGAAAAAGGATTTTGAAAAGTCTATGTTTTTGTCTGGTAACTTGGGATCGGGATCAGTTCAGATGACGAAAACGGTCCTCCATTCTTATCAGAGTTTGAAGTTTGCTTGGGGGCAGGATCGCCTAGTGGTTAGAGCGTTGAGCTCGCGATCTGACGGCGCGGGTTCAAACCACCTCAAAGATTCCTGTTCGAGGGAGCTTTCCCCCGGCCCCTGGAGTTAACAGTCGCATACGCAACATCTCACCATTGGTAAGCCTCGGAGCTCTAGCCGAGGATCGAAATAAAATCACAACAATCTTCTTGTTCTTGTTCTTATTCTTCTTCTTGCTCCTCCTCCTCTTCTTGTTCTTCTTCTTCTTGTTCTTCTTCTTCTTGTTCTTGTTCTTGTTCTTCTTCTTCTGCGTTCCCTGCCTATGCTAAATTTTCAATCGGGTCTGGATGACAAAGTCTGCAGTCTCGAGCTATCCAACACTATTTTCTCTAAGAAGATGTTGAAGAGCGTGGGGGAGAGCAGACATCCTTAGCGTACTCCAGTGTGGTTCGGAACCAATCTCCCATGTTGTTGTCATAGTAGACTGAGCTGGTGGCCTTGTCATAGAGGCATTCTATGGTTCTCATCAGTTTAGTATTGATGTTACACAGCCTCATGGTTGCCCACAAAGCTACATGCCAGACTCTGTCCAACGCCTTCTTAAAGTCCACAAAGACGCGGTAAAGATCTTGCTGATGTTGCAGGTATTTTTTCACAGAGAGTGCTAAGCAGTCTGTTGTTTCTGACTTCACGACACGCACAGTATTAGTATCCTTGAAATACGAGTGCAAGTGATCTGATAGGAGACAAAAATGAAAGTATCATCATCATCTTCATCATCATCATCATCATCATCATCATTGTTATATTTTTTATTTTTTATTTTTTAAATACATTTTTATTATCATCGTCGTAACTATTTATTTTTGTACTATATATATATATATATATAAACATTTTATAATATATAGGATCAGTTCTGTTTCATCCATAAACATCCACCGAGAGAAAATCTTTGTCAAATGCAGAAAGAAAAAAATAACAGAATCAGTATTGAATTACAATTTGTCTCTTGGTCTACAATTGTTATCACAACAGTGAGAACAAAACAACAACCCCTCTACCATTTGCTCAAAAAAAAAGCGCAAAAAAAGAAAAGTTTTTTGTTGTTGAACACTTTTTTTTTTTTTATTGAGGGAAAAGAATAAGCACACGTGCTGGCATATTTACATCCATCCCTCAGTCGAGGAAAATCATGATGATAATAATAATAATAATAACAACAATAGAATATCAATTCAAACACATGTCAAACTAGAAATCTGTAAAGAAATATAACAGATGGAAGGAAAAGACAACAAGAAACATCTTCACAATGACATCATTCAAACATAAGACGAAGAAAGTAAGCACCTAGAAAGAAGAAGAAGAAAGAAAGAAAGAGAAAAAGAAGAAAGAAAGAAAGGAAGGAAGGAAGGAAGGAAGAAAGGAAGAAGAAAAAGAAAGGAAAAAGAGAAGGAAAAAAGAAAGAAAGGAAGAAAGAGAAGAACAAGAAAAAAGAAAGGAAGAGAGAAGAAAGAAAGAAAGAAAGAGAAGAAGAAAGAAAGAAACGAAGAAAGAGAAGAAACTTAGAAAGAAAGAAAAAGAAAAAAGAAGAAAGGAAGGAAGAAAGGAAGGAGAAAAAGAAAGAAAGAATTTAAACACCACTCTGAATGTGCACACTTTCTAAGCTTTTTATTATCTTACAAGCGTCCTATACAATACTCCACCTGTCTTAGATAACGAAAAACATATTTATGTTTACGTTATCACCTACACCCAGACCTTTCAGCAAGACAATTCATCTGATATCCACTGCTAAAGCGTTTTATCTCTGTGTTACACAGCACACAGGTGAAAAGTCTTTACAAAACCGTTTGATTACAAGCAATGAGCACAGCAAGGTAGATAGCACTACCCACGATTTTGTTCGTGCACAGCACTGCTGTACAACTGTCCGTGTCTTTAATTTCATTATTTTTATTTTATTCTTTTATATCGAGGATAATGGAATAAGCACTTAAGTGCTTTTTTTTTTTACATCCAGTCCCCGTGTGTATACAGTTTCGTAAATTTTGTCCTGTTCCCACCGGCACACAATGGCCTACTCTTACGAAAAGCGGATCAGGATTTAACGTGTGCGCAAGATGTTCTGAGTGCGTTCACACACGGGGCCTCGGTTTAAAGTCTCATCCGAAAGTGTAAAGGGAGTCTCCTAGCGTGGCTGTTTCACAACAGCATGTATGATAAAAACGCTGACACCGACACTGAAACAAAAAGTGCACACCCTACCAGTCGCTTTGGCGCAATGGTTATCACCTGGGTTATGATCGACTGGAAGGTCGCAGGTTCGAATCCCGTAGGAGCCATAGAGACTTTTGCCACATGTCGTCAACCAAAACCGTCACCCCAAACTGACATTGAGAAAAGAAAGGGAAAAAAATACTGTCAAATATTCTTGCAAAGTAGATAAGTGGAATGAATATGCCATGAAACATTTGTGTCCCTAATTATGCTCGGGGATCCAAAAGGATGCAAGCGATCTTTTTGACATACAGCTGGAGTGGTCAGCTCAGCCGTTGGGATGATAATAATAATAATAATAATAATAATGTATGGAATTTATATAGCGCTTAATTTTGTAAAGCAACAAATCAAAGCGCTCAGATTTTTTAATTAAAAAAAATATATATCGAGGATAATGGAATAATCATTCATGTGCTTTTTTTTACATCCAGCCCCCGTGTGTATGCAGTTTTGTAAATTTTGTCATCTGTTCCCACCGGCACACAATGGCCTACTCTTTCGAAAAGCGGAACAGGATTTAACGTGTGCGCAAGATGTTCTGCATGCGTTCGCACACGGGGCCTCGGTTTATAGTCTCATCTGAAGGATACCCGACCATTGTCAGATCATTTAGACCCCGCAGGCAGAAGACACGGAAATATCTAGGTAGTATAATGCAGTCAGTCTCCGCTGAAGAAGGCAAATCACTGCCCAACATTGCGGTTGTAAAACACCAGTTTGTTGTCTTTCAAGCTTTCACACACACACACACACACACACACACACACACACACACACACACACACACACACACACACACACAGATATATAGATAAATAGATAGATATCAGCCTCATCTTCTGTAGCCTCCCTGTCCTGTGATCCTAATTTCATTTATTCCAGTCTGCCCATTCCTGTCACACCTACTCCTTGTGTCCTATCCTTAGGGTCTAAATTCCTCAGGGAGCTGATGAATGCTGACACCATGAGATAACTAGCCAGAAGGGCCCTGCATTGCTGACGATCGGATCGGTGGTCTACAAGTAACGCGCCTGCCTAGAAAGCGAAAAGTCTGGGTAGGAAGTGTGCGGTGGTTCGATCCCCGTTTGGGCTAAAAACTTTCCCCCATCCGTTAGACCATGAGTGGTGGTCTGGGTGCTAATCCATCGGATGAGACGATAAACCGAGGTCCTGTGTGTTACATAAAATTATTTAGCGCACGTTAAAGAACCCACGGCAAGAAGGGGGTTGTATCGGGTAAAATAATGTAGAAAAAAGCCACTCTGATAGGGAAACAAATACAGTTGCAGACAGGAAAAAAATAAGAATGGGTGGCGCTGCTCTTGTGGCGACTTGCTCTTCCCGGGGAGAACGGCCCAAATTTCACGCAGAGAAATGTGCCGTGACTGAAAGTGGTAAGAAACTTAACTGATTCATTCACTGGGGTGGTGTTCAGTGATGGCTGTTCTGACCCAGCATCTGCAGCACGCCACCTGCTCCCTCCCTTCTGATGGCAACACTAGCTTCGTCACACAGCCACACTGACTGGGGCATTAGCCTAAGCAGGTGACCAGCACGGGTCAGTGGTCTAGAGGTAACGCACCTGCCTAGACAGCCAAAAGTCCGGGTTCGGTGGTTTCGATCCCTGTTTGTGTCCGAAACACCCCACTCCACTAGACCATGAGTTATGGTCTGGGTGCTAGTCTTTCGGATGAGACGATATACCGATGTCCCATGTGCAACACGCATTTAGCGCAGGTAAAAAAAACCCACGGCAACAAGAGAGTGTCCCAGGCAGGAAAAAAGCCATCCCGATAGGAAAACAACTATACACGCAGGCAGGAAAAAATGACATAAAATGGGTGCCGCTGCTCTTGTGGCGACGCGCTCTCCCCGGGGAGACAAGCTGAGAGCATCCCCAACTTCAGGCAGACATCTGCCGTGACTGCAGGTGGTAGAGAAAGACCAGTGTTCCGAGCACTCTGCCACAGCAGCTGGTGTCCCATGCAATGTCTCCAGTGTGGGCTAGTGTGGGAGCCACGTAGCTCACCGAAAATAAAACAAAATCAATACAAAAGAAAACGACATGGCAAAACCACTAAAGATCTGAAATAGGTTAACGCACACCAAAAACAAACAACGAGGACAATACCACAAAAGAAGACCCACATTGATCAGACTAGGTGACGTCCTTAAGCAAGACTTGTCCAGTTACGCCACACTGTTCAGCTTTCCCCCTAGAAGCATGTCGAGTGCAGATGTTCCTAGATCTATACGTGCAGAGAAATAATAGCATATGGCGAGAGAGAGAGAAAAGAGAGAGAGAGAGAGAGAAGAGAGAGAGAGAGAGAGAGAGAGAGAGAGAGAGAGTGAGAGAGAGAGAGAGAGAGAGAGAGAGAGAGAGAGAGAGAGAGAGAGAGAGAGAGAGAGTAGACTGACTCAAACTCAAATTTAAACCAAAATAATTTAATTGCCTATATAGAGTATATCCACTGCAATGGGAGAATACAACATCTATGGCATCTATGGTTGTCCCGACAAGGATTCCTTATCACGGAAGTCTATCTATCTATCTATCTGTCCCGTAGTCTGACGACCGTGGGGGCACCCTCAAAGACTCAACAACCAGTTCCCTCCATTCCTCTCTCTGTTCTGCCTTTCTCAGGGTTTTGTTGAGTTCTAGGCCTGTCCATTCGCTGATGTTATCCTTCCAGCTCTTCCTTGGTCTGCCTCTTCTTCTTCCTCCTTGGACAGTGCCTTGTAGAACTGTCTTTGCAAGTCCTTTGGATCTTGTGACATGCCCATACCATTTAAGTTTACGCTTTTTCACGATCGTTAGAAGGTTCTCATAGGGTCCAATGGTTTGCTGGATTCTGTTATGCACGCTTTCGTTGCTTATGTGGTCTTTGTAGGAGATGCCAAGGAGTCTCCGAAAGCATCTCATCTCCACCGCCTGTACTCTTCTCTCCAAATCTGCAGTCAGGGTCCATGATTCACAGGCATACAGAAATATGGATATGACAAGGGAGCGCATTAGTCTGATCTTGGAGATAAGTGAGATATTTTTATCTCTCCAGATGGTGTTTAGTTTTGACAAAGCTGTTATTGTCTGTGCAGTCCTGCATACTACTTCTGGCTTGGATCCCTGGTCTGATACAATGGCTCCCAGGTACTTGAAGCTTTGAACTGTTTCCAGCTTCTGGTCATTAACCCTGATATCAGTGCTAATGCCGTTGGTGTTATTAGTCATCAGTTTGGTCTTCTCTGCACTGATTTCCATGCCGTATGTTTTGGAGGCCTTATTCAAGTGTTCTGTTAGGCTGGCAAGCTCTTTTTCTGATCCTGCTATTCCATCAATGTCATCTGCGAAGCGGAGGTTTGTGATCGTTCTGCCACCAATGCTGACTGATCCTTCATGATGTTCCAGTGCATCAGCCATGATTCTCTCAAGGAAGATGTTGAAAAGAGTGGGTGAGAGTAGACAGCCCTGCCTTACTCCAACTGTTGTTCGAAACCATTCTCCAATGTTGTTGTTGTAGTACACTGCACTTGTGGCCTCGCTGTACAGCTGTTTGATGACTCTGATCAGGTTTGCATTGATGCTGTACAAATTCATGGTTGCCCACAAAGATGCATGCCACACCCTGTCAAATGCCTTCTTAAAATCGATAAATACGTGGTAAAGGTCTTGTTGATGTTGAAGGTACCGCTCACATAGTATTCTGAGGTTGAATATCTGTTCGGTTGTGCTGCGCCCTGCTCTGAAACCTGCTTGTTCCTCAGCAATGATGGTCTCTGCTTGTGGCTTCAGTCTATTCAATATTATCTGCAGCATGACCTTGCTTGGGTGGCATATGAGGCTGATTGTGCGGTAATTATGGCATTGTTGTAGATTTCCTTTCTTGGGGAGGGTGATGATGAGTGACTGTGTCCATGGTGTTGGCCATTTTCCTGTCTGCCAGATCTTGTTGCAGATTCTTAGTAGGGCGCTGATCATGGCTTCCCCTCCAGCTTGAACCAACTCAGCTGGAATGTTGTCAGCCCCTGCTGACTTTCCCTTTTTCAGCGATCTGACTGCTGTTTCCACTTCTTCTCGGAGGATAGGGTGACTGTCTGTGTCTTTGCTTGCTGGTACATTAAGGACATCTGGATCTCCTGCGGTTCTATAGTTATACAGGTCGGAGCAGTATTCTGTCCATCTGTTCAGAATATCCTGGTCGTCAGTGAGACACTTCCTATTTTTGTCTTGGATTGTTAAACCTTTTCCCTGTTTTGTGCTAGTCAGGTCTTCCACCAGCTGATATGCTTTCTTGCTATTGTTTTTCTTGATGTTCTCTTCAATGTCTTGGCACTGTTCACCGATCCATTTCTCTTTTTCCTCCGTCATGGACTTCCTGATTCTTTTGTTGACTGCCCTATATTGTTCTTCTCTTTCTTTTGTTTCATTTTTCTTTTTCTTCAATTCTCTACGCTTGTCGCATAGTTGTAGGATGTTAGGTGTGACCCATGGTTTTTTGACTGGTCGGTGTTTGCCAAGAAGCTCGCTTGCTGTTTCAGTCACTGCTGTATTGAAACCATTCGTCAGTGTATCTATGTCTGAGTCTATCACAGTGAGTGCTGCAAACTTTCCACCTATCCTTGCTTGAAAAATTTCTAATACCTCTGGGTCCTTCAGCTTCTCGAGGTCAAAATTGATCCTGATGTTGTTCCTCTTGTGGATTTTCTTTAGACGTAGTCGGAAAGTCATCATCACAAGATCATGATCACTCCCTATGTCTGCTCCTGGAAAACTTCGTGTCTGTGCGATGTTAACGCTAGACTGAAACCGTCTTTTCACCATGATGTAATCTATTTGGTTGTGGTGTCCTCCATTTGGGCTATGCCATGTCCATTTTCTGGATTTCTTGTGTGGGCCAAGTGTATTCACTAGCTGGAGGTGGTTGTTACTGGCAAACTCCAGGAGTCTCAAGCCTCTTTCATTTGATTGGTTATTACAATGTGGCCCACAAACGCCCTCCCAATCTTTCCATGCATCTTCTCCTACCTTGGCGTTCCAGTCACCTTGCACAACGAGGATGTCTTTCTTGGGAGTTTGATTCAGAACCTCTTGTAGCTGGTCATAAAATTCTTCTATGGCTTCATCTGTGCAGTCTGATGTAGGGGCGTAATGCCTGTACTACAGTTATGTTAAAGGGGGTTGCTCTCAGGCGGATGGTAGTAAGTCTGCTGGACACAGGCTGACAGCTCATGACGGTGTTCACGGTGTCTTTGTGAACGAGAAACCCCACGCCGTGTTCATGTTTATCCTGTTTTCCACTGTAGTATAATTTGTGGTCTTCCTGGGTCGTTGTTTCTCCCATGTTTTTCCACCTGACTTCGCAGAGCCCAAGGATGTGCCATTGATATCTGGACATCTCATGTGTCAGTTCTTCCACTTTGCCTGCAGCTCTTAGTGTCCGTACATTCCATGTGCCAATGATGGTGTTGTTTCTGGCACGGATTTTGATGTGTTTTACATCAGTAGCATACTTTCGACCTCTGTCCTGATGAGCAACAGAAGGCGCGGTCCTTGGTAACCCGGGCGACGACCGATCCGGTATGAAAATTCTGGCTGTCTTTGTCATGGGTGTATCTTGGGCAAATCAAACCTGGCGGAGCCCATCCCTCTCCAGGTCGGATTTTTTTTATTGGGTTTACTCCCCACATGTGGCAGGTGGTACTGGGTTACATGGTTACCAGTAGCAGAGGGAGCCTCTGACCTGACCCATATCACGGAAGTATTTTGCCATATTTCTGTTCAGTCAAAAAGCGTGGGAAAGAAATATTTAGAACACAATCAGCAGCACATTTTATCATTAGGGCAATCACACAATACATCTCCAGAAAAAGGCTCTTTTGCAACAGTTGGACTCAAAGCCACAGGTTCTTCTTTACTGAATGCACGGGGCGCCAAACTGTCCGGGTTTTTCTTTGATTCCTGGAGAGCCGCTATTTTTATATATATATATTTTTTTTGGGGGGGGGGGGGGGGGGGGCAAAATCCTGTGACTGTGCAGTTGGCTGTCCTGATTCCCGAAGTCCACTGTTCTGCATGTCCATGTGTTGGGTGCTGCCTACACAGTGTGAAGCAGCCCTGTTGCCACTTTTGTCAGCACAGAGAGAGTTGTTCTCGCTGTCACATTACTGTCACACGTACACAATTCACCAGAATCTGCCATATCTAAATCATTGTTTGTTAGTGCCACAGTCTGTGTATCAATGTCACATGGTTCCATATCCATGGGTTGGTTATCATGTCTTGTGTCAGTCAGGGGGTGGGTTACAAAGGGAGGGCATTCGCCACTGTACACAAACATGTCTGTTCCAACTCTGTTATTGTAGTTGTTGACAGCTATAGCAAACTGGGTGGGGTTGGAAGGAATACATTTGAAGGGGATGAATCGTTTTGACTTGCCTTTTTTCTGGTTTCATTTGGCGCTCATCCGCTCTCCTCCTGTCCCTGTTCACTTGCGTCACAGATTTTCTCCTGTGCACAATATTCTGTGACAGGGGGCTGGTTTGCAGTTGTTGTTAGCCTGAGCACTACAGTTGTTTGGTTGCCTCTGCCGTTTATTTTAAACGAAGATAGTGTGTTTTCTCGCAGAGCTGCATTCAGTATCGTTTCTAAAGTAGACAGGAGTCCTTTGACAGGCATTATGTATGCACAACTGTGAAAAACTTAATGTTTTATTTAAATGACTGCTGTGGAGAGATGCGTCTTGCTGGTTTCTAAGCAAGGGAAGCTAGGAGAGAGAGAGAGAGAGAGAGAGAGAGAGAGAGAGAGAGAGAGAGAGAGAGAGAGAGAGAGAGAGAGAGAGAGAGCCAGGGATAAAAGGTATTCTCAGTAATCCTTGAATAAAGATGGATCAAATCACAAAGATTCATTAGATAATTTAAAGAAGTTTTAATTTTTTTAATAGTTTGACTCGGATTTTATAAACTCTGGAATATTATTCCACAACTGTGCCCCAGAACATTTGAGACTAGATTTACACAGACTATTAATTGTTGTGAAAGGAACAGTTGGTGAAAATAAACAAAAGGGATGATAGAGCATCGCCATGAAGTATTTCATGCATTAATACTCCTTTATCATATAAAAGTTTAGTTTCGAGAGGAAGGAGATTTGCTTTTTTTGTAATCTGAGCCTGTCAATGAGGATGATTTGTTAATTGTAATTTGAATGGCTCTTTGGCTCTAATGGTTTAAGCACGTTTTGCTGGCCAAATCCCAAAGGGCAGCGGTGTAATCAAGATTAGATTGGATATGTGCGTAATAGACTAATTTCCTGGTATGTACGTCTAAAAAGTTCTTCATCTTTCTAAATTGATACAATTTTGATGAATATTTCCCAGGAGACTCTCATCATGCTTTGACCAGGAGGGTTTTTGTCTATAGTTAACCCAAAATTGTGATTTATTTTTTCCCTTTCAACCTTTACGTTTGAAATATAAAGAACAGGTTCATATTTGAGAGAGGTTCTGACGCTTCTTTCTAGAAGCAACCAAAATAAATTTCGTTTGCGGGGGGGTGAAAACCATGGGTTGAAGGGTGTCCATTTAATAAGGTAATTAAAATTTTTGGCATGGTATTGTAAACTTCTTGATATCAGAGCTATTTGTTTTTAAGGGGGTGTGGTCAACGAACATTTCACACTGGCCCATATCAATAAGGATGATCACTGATGTACAATAAAAGAGACACACACACACCGATGGGGGAAACTGGTCAGAAAACTTTAAATCAATGTATGTTTTAACTTAAACCACTACGTGACTAAGCCCACTCGCTCCAGAAGCAAAAAGGTTAGTTCCTGTATCAGGGAGTTATCACACATGAGGCTTCTGGAGAAAAAGAGCCCACAGTGACAGCGAAAGGGGCAAGAAGTCTGGAGCCTTGACAGCCCTGCTCCTGGACCATCACAAGTACAGAAAGTACCCCCCCAACTAATGAGGCAGATCAAGAGGCCAGGGGAGCAGACCCCCCAGATGATTTCCAGCCTGCGTGAGACGGTCAGTGATCTGAAATCTGGGCTGCTAACCTCACTGATCGTCTTTTCTCTTTGGAAAAGACCATCAAGGGGCTGAGCAGGGAGAAGTCGGAAAGTAATGAAACATGTCGTCACCATGTAAAATACACAAACAGATTTAAATGTTTCTCCTTTTCGCTGATGTGCGAAATCCATGCCCGCTGCACGCAGCACAAGCAAGGCACCACTCAGGCCTCCTGTGCCTCCTGCTACCAACAGACAGCAGGGCGCAAAACAAAATAAAGAAAAGCCCCTAAGCTGAGAACACGTAATGACGTCAAATCTCAAAAAGACGTCAAGGTGTCAATGACATCAAAGACCATGAAAGGAAAACGTCAAGAAACTCTGAAGGATTCCCCGATGTTCTGTTCTTGCACGATTCTGTCTTAAGAGGAGTTCGTGCAAAAGACTGGGGCGTTCATATGGCTTTTCTGCTGTTCACCACAAGGTCCACGTGATTTAAAAAATATCCAAGAAAATGGAGGGCTGCTTCCTGTAATCTGGGAAAGTATTTGACAGCATTGTTTTACATTGTGGAGTAAACAATCTTTAAAAACAGAAGAGGCTAATTCTGCTAGTACAAGATTTTTTGACTCAGTAAACAAATCAACAAACAGCATCCAAAAAACGCTCTTGTCATAAATAAAGTGTCACCAGTTCAAGATGATGAGCTAGAAGTTAAAAGGCAGCTGTTCAATGCCTTAGTAGCCAAAGGTCTTCTGGGGGTGAAGAGAGTATCGTTTGTATCCAGTGACAACTTGGGCACCAGCCACCTGAAGGATGGGATACACCCCACCATGAAGGGCTCCACCATCCTGGCAGTCAACCTTGTGCCGTCACATTCGACAGCTGTTATGGACGAAGCCAAAAAGAACAGTGAGGTCTGCACAATGCCCAGGGCGACTCCCTTCCAGCAGCAGGAACTGACCCATGGCGTGCCTACAGTCCCAGACACCCCTTGGTTTTTAACAGGTTTTCCCTGCGCTCAGTCATGGTACTGAAGTATGCTGTGTGCTCACCCCT
>CM054149.1:54308942-54370879 GCA_028751875.1 Rapana venosa | reverse complement strand
AAGTCTATCTCTGTTTTCACTCCATTCCCTGATCCTCTTCCTATCCACAGAAAATTCACGGGCACACTCCGAAACATTCCCACATGCTTCTTTATCCAGATACTGGAGGGCTTGCAATTTGAAAGACACAGTGTAAGACTGTCGCTTCGGCATTTTGCAAAAATGGCACAGAGAGATTCAAGAACCAACTTCCGGCCACCAGGAAGCGTTGTCAAAGTACCGGTACGTCACTGACAGACAAAAGACGTCAGTGGAAAAAGCATGACGTAATTTTAATTCACTTTGTCGGGGATGGGTGGGAGTGAGGAGAGGGGACAAAGAATAAGAAAAAAGGAAAGAAACACGAAAAGGTAAAGGGGAAAAAGATGACTGCACAAATCTTAGTGAAAGTGAGCCTAGTCTCTTTGAAAAAAGCAGGGTGGGCGTTTGCTGGGTAGTTACCCCTGTGCACAACTTTTGGTCCCAAGTGGGGGGTGGGCGTTTGCTAGATGGTGGGCTTATGCTAGGGATTTTACGGTATATATATATATATATATATATATATATATATATATATATAAACACCAGTATAAGTAAGTTTACATTAAAATGAAAAATATGAGAAATAAACCCAACACTTCAATAAAAACGTTCAACACTGTTTCTCCCCTTCACCCATCACAGCTCATATTATTCATTCCACTGGTTCTTTATGTAAAATCCATACACACACACTCTCTTCTCTCTCTCTCTCTCTCTCTCTCTCACACACACACACACACTCTCTCTCTCTCTCTCTCTCTCTCTCTCTCTCTCTCTCTCTCTCTCTCTCACGCGCACACACACACTCTCTCTCTCGCTCTCACACACACACTCTCTCTCTCTCGCACGCACGCGCACACACACACACGCACACACACACACGCGCGCGCGCGCGCGCATGCACGCACGCACTCAGAGGCATACTCATGCACACGCTGTTATTTAATGAATTGATATTTTCAAAAAGATTTAAACACTTAAAAAGATTAACAACAGTTTAGAAACTGAATTGTATGTTTGTCCGTCGTGTTCGACGATGACCTCCAAAACAGGAGGCAGCTGCTGTTTCGGAAATTGGGCAGAAATTTGATTATAGTGGAGATGCCTTGCCCACAGTACATCCCCACTCTCTCGGCCAAGTGGGCATAAGGACAGTCAGCGTTGGAGATGTTCTCCAAAGGTCAACTAGCCCCCAGGGCTGCAGCACATAAGGACTGTGCAAGTCAAGCCTCCTAGTCAGAGAGTCATAGTCGATCACTAAAAACTAAGCTGTGAAGTGGAATTCCATGAGTGGGAATTGACATGCTAATTATTCAGTGCACGTAAAAGAACCCACGGCAACAAGAGAGTTGTCCCTGGCAAAATTCTTAGAAAAAAGCCACTCTGATAGGGAAACAAATACAGTTGCTGACCAAAAAAGAAAAAAAAGTGGCGCTGCTCTTGTGGCGACGCGCTCTCCCCGGGGGAGAGCAGCCCGAATTTCACGCAGAGAAATCTCGTGACTTAAAGCGGTATAAATAAATAAACGAATAATAAAACTGTTTTTGGTTCTGTTTGTTTTGATTTTGGCATCCGGAATCTTCGACCAGATGGAAGTAATGTATAGTGTTGTGAAAGCACGTGGGTTTCGTCAGTGGAAATGCCTTTAGCTTTTTAATCATCTGATTTTCATACAATGAATTCAACGTCTTTTTGCTTTTCTCCGACAATTTTTCCACACACATTCACAACTTTATTCAACACGTTCTTGCTTTTTACATTCAAACAGCCAAAACAGCGTAAAAACCCATAGGACAAGACTGATTCTACAAAGCTACGATAAAACAAGCACGTAATATCCTTTTTAATGTTCAGTGATGGCAGTTTTTGAAGGCAGTATATCCTTGATTGACATTTCTTAGGTATAAAAGCAGTGTTTGCATTAAAATTCAATTTATTATCTAGAATTGTACCAAGGTATTTGTACTCTAGCACTCTCTCTCTACTTTTGTTCCGTCTATGAACAGATCAGGAACTGGGGGTGTATTTCTGCGAAAATCAATGAGCATTTCTTTGGTTTTGTTGACATTCAAATCGAGATAGTTATTTTTACACCAGTTACAGAACCTTTGCACTTCGTCAAAATAAACAGTATTTGAGTTGGATATATGTCATTGGGGACGGGATAGCTCAGTGGTCGGAGCACTCGCTTTCCCCCAGCCAAGTTAAGCAGCGTCGAGCGTGGTTACCAGTTGGATGGGTGACCGTTTGCGTGCCTTGGCTTCAGTACAGTTCCCCCAGTTCACCCAGCTGTAAATGGGTACCTGCCCTCTTTAGGGTCAGGGAAGGTAAAGCAGCGAGGGAGAGGAGATGGGCGCCGCCCTCAAAATGCTGGCCCTAGAGAAGTGAGGTCTCTGACGCCTCGCTCCCCTACGACCTTATAGGTTATGGGACTCCTTTACCTTTACTTCCTTATATGTCATAGAGCAGAGTCCTCTGAGTATTTTACAGCGGGTGTAGGTAATGTACCAGTGCAACAGGGAGCTGTGCCAGGCCGCCCCTTACCTGGAGCTCTGAGCTGGAGGGGTCTAGAATCTCGAATTCGAACTGGAATATTTTAATGAGCGTAACTGGATAAGCCACAGGCTTCTTTACACCAGGCTCTCGTGGGTAAAGAAGTGAAAACAAGCATGAATAAATAAAAGATTTAATAAACAAGATAATGTCAAATAGCAATGAAATGAATCCCTCAGCTTGCCATTCAATTACTGATAAATCAAGAAATCCATGAACGACCTCAAAACCTCCAGTAGGTAGGTAGGTAGGTAGGCAGGTAGGTATGGATGCAGGTAGGTAGGTAGGTAAGTAAGAAGGTAATATTCCTAACCACCTGAGGTGCATTCACGTGGCAGCTGAGGCTACTGTGGGATAAGAGATGAGAAAGGAATTCGATAGAGGAGAAGGGGGTGGGGGTGGGGGGTGAAAGGACAAGCCAGTTGTAATGCTGCACTTAGACACTCATATTACATCCCTCCCCAGCTAAGAGAGGTCTCCCCTCTCTTCGAAAACACCTACTAAAATACTGTTGTGAAATGCAGTCCAGGTATGACCAAATGTTAGCTGTAGCCAGTCCCTGGCTAATAGGTTCAGCAGGTATTAAAAAAAAAGGTTATATACCAATACATTTCTTTTCTGTACAGGTGCATAGGGTGGGAATCAACATTGAGTCCAGTCACTTAATTTCTCCTAAGGCACACTAGGAAAACACTAAGACTAAAATTAATGTGCAATGAAATTTCAACAAATTAATACCAATACTAAATATGCACTAAATTTTCAATCACATCAACACAAAGCCATCAATAGAACATCAAACACTATACGATCATGTTCACACTCTAACAAAAGAAGAAAAATTCACTGTGCAAAATATAAACATGGCTTCCAATACAAGAGTAAATTTATATTTTAAACACACAAAAAATATACAAACACTGTAACCCCCCCCCCCCCTTCCCACCTATCACACTCTCATTCAGACCACACAAAACAAACACAAAGTGAATGATTTTACACATCTATTATACAAAAATCCAATATTTACTCAAACACAAAGGACAATATTCACTCACACACTGCTACAAGCTCAATATACGACATCAGCTTCAAGTCCAATCATGAAATAAACACGAATTGGTCAAAACGTTTTCATAACAACACCCCAAGTAAAACCTCTATATCAACATCAACACACAATAATATCCAAGCCTATGAATGATCCACATGGTCATGTAATATTCTAGATATGACATCTGGGTTCAACCCCCTGAAACTTTCAGGCACCACCCAATACTGGTGCACCCAGGGATACAATTTATATTTTTAACCATGAGTGGGGAAAAACGAAAACAAAGAAAAAAATGAAGTAAAAAACAAATAAACCAAAATAAAAGGGCAAAACGAGAAAGTCAAAATACTTAAAGGGTAAGAATTTGGGCTTCATTACCCGGTTTACACCTTACCCTTTTTGAAGCCCCCCGGGAAAAAATGAACCCAAAGCCCCAAATTAAAAAAAAATTAAAATGTCACCAAGGGTTGAAGATCCGAAAACCACCACCAAAAATTTTATAAAAACGAACACATGGTCTTTTATAAAACCAAAGGAAATAAATTAGGATTATATAATTAAGTAAATTTTTTAAAAATATAATCGAAAAAAAAAAGGGGGGAAACCCCCCAGGGGCCCTTTGAGGGAAGTGTTTTTTGTGTTTACCTTTGAAAAGGGGCAGGTCCTTTAAGTGGGTGCTGGGGCTGTCGGCCCAACCGTGCAACACCCCAAGTGGTGCTGGTTTTGGGGAAAAAGGGAGTCCGACCCACGGGGTTCCTTCCCTAAAATTTCCCAATCACTGTGAAAAAACCATGAAAACACCATTTTTTTAAACCCGTACCAAAGGCACCGCACTCTTTAACGCCCCAGAAAAAGTTACTTACAAAGTAGTTTCTTTCCCATTCACTACTGTTTTTAACTCTACCTATTTTCTAAGCACTGCCCCCCAGTGCCTTTTGTAAAACGGTACCATCAAGGTAAAATCCAAAACCCTAACTTTACTTCAGTCACGGGTTAATCCAAAACACACCCTAATAAAAATTTCCCCCAATTAAAAAAAAACACTATGAAAATAAAAGTATATTCCTCTGGCCATATTTTACAAATATCCATTAAAATATATATATATTAAAAATATTTAATATAATAATTAATAATATATAAAAAATATTATTTATATTATATAAAAACCCCCCCCCCTTTAAAAATTTTTTTGTTTTCTTCAGGTTTTGTTTAAAATTTTCATTTCCCTTTTAATAATTCATTTTCATTTTAATGTATAATCTTCCTTTTTTTTCATCTTTTAAAAACCCCAACAAATTTTTTTACCCCTTTTATTTTCCCAAATTTGGGGGGGAATGTGGGTATACCTTACCCCATGTTTTATCCCCAAATCTCTTCATTTTTTCTTTTTGAGGGTTTTCTAATATTTAAACCATTAAGTATTTTTATCAAAAAATTTTTTCCCCCTAACATTAAAAGTATATCTAGGGGAAAATTTTATTGGTTTTTTATAATCTTAAACATTTCAAACATTTAAAATTTTTAACCAAGCCAAAAACATTTTAAAATTCATAATTTCTGCCCCCTCCCCCTTTACCCTAAATTCACCCCCTTTCTTCCCGATGTGGAAAGCTAGACTATTGGATGCCCTTATTTCAAAAAATTGATGTAGCTGATTCCAAAGGGTGTATTTGGATTGGTCCTTCAGTTTGAAAGTGGGCCTTTGGGCCCAGGGGGAATCAGACCCGCTAACCCTACTAATTGTAATTTATAGAATGTGTGCGTTCTCAGTCATTCTCCTGCTTGCTGTCTGGTGCCCAAGTCAGGGGTGACGTCTCTTTCTTCAAACTAGGGGGGCGACTGATAAGTTCTAAAAGATGACTTAGAACAAAAACGCAGTGTTTCCTGCTTGACGTAAGTGGAATTTCCTTTTTTATTGATGTACATTTGGGTTGTTGCTATAGATTTCATTGGCGCTAATGCTGTTTCTTTAAGTGTTGTGACTAAGCTGAGAGTAAGTAAAGGGAAAACGGTTTCGGGTAAATGTAAAAAATTATTGTTTGCTTCGTTGGATCTGTTCGGGAAAAAGGTGTGTAGTTGTTTGCAAAAAAAAGGTTGGCTAAGGCATAAAATTTTTTGATGTTTAAAAAAAAGGGATCGGGGATTTATTTTTAGTTTCTTTTTTCAATGTTCATTTTTAAAGTAATCTATGAAAAACCCAAATCAATACTTGTGTTTTTTTTTTATTGAGAAAAAGTTATACATCGCGTTGACCGGGGGGAAAATAATGTGAATGTTAGCAAAGTTGTTGGGGTAAAACGACTGTGGAGTAAATGAGGATTGAAGACTTGAACATTAGGATTTAAGTTCGTAACGGGGACTACCCTAGCTACCCCTGGGGTTTAATGGGGGCTTTTAAAGATGTTAGGCTGGAACCTAGGGTTTTGATTACCATTGTCGCCATTTGCATCAAAAGTTAATTTTGTGGGGGTTTTTGTGACACTCGGGTTATTTTTGCTCGTCTGTCCCCTTTTTCTCTTTGCACTTTTCTCTATCTCTCTTTTTGTCAGTCTCTGTCCTCTCTGGTTACAATACCAAATGGGGTATGATAGGGACCAATGTCAGAAAGAATTGAAAAATAGACTAAGTTCCATTTGACATTCTTAAGATAGTGTCAGTTAAAGGTATTGAGGAAGGATTTTCCTAATTAAATGTAGTCTCTGATTGTTGGATTTACAATTGTTTACCTTTTTAAAACTTGGGCCCGGGGAAAAAGCGAGTGCTCCACCACTGACATCCCGTTACCAGTTGGAGGGTACCGTTGCGCGCCTTGGCTTAGACATTCCCCCAGTTCACCCACTGTAAAGGGGTACCTGCCTCTTTGGGGTCAGGAAGGGAAAAGCACGAGGGAGGGGGAGATGGGCGCCGCCCCAATATGCTGGCCCTAGAGAAGTGGGTCTCTGACGCCTCGCCCCCCTAAAAACCCTTTATGGGTTTTGGGGATCCTTTACCTTTCCTTTACTCTCTTTTGGGTTTCCCCTATGCTTAACTTGGTATTTTGGTAAAATTTAAAAGGGGTTTGGTTTTTCTTACTTTGGGTGACAACGTAAAAATAATAACATGTGCGTGGGCCTTTTCAGAATTATCCCGGGGGTTTAAAGATTATAGGTAGTTACCTTGATTTTATATGTTTCAGGTTGACTTTTTTTTGTAATGAAAACAATAAATTGTGTTAGGGTAACACCTCTGCCGGGCCCCTACATCTTTCCTTTGATTTGTGGAGTCCCATGTCCAAACCCCCCTTCCTAACCTCCTTCCCCCCTTTTTAAATTAAAATAATAATAATAATGTATGGAATTAATAGCGCTAAATTTTTGTAAAGTAAAAAAATAAAAGCGCTTGCATTCAAATCATTCAACCAGCAACCACCTAAATATCAAGAAAAACAAAAATGAAAATGTAATACAAACACACTTGGGGTGGGGGGGGAGGGGAAGGCAGTATTGACAAGTAGGATAACAACAGGGAAGATCTCAAATAGAGTATAATGCGTTTTGGGGCAAATTTTGAAAGAATCAAATGAAGGCTTTTGGCGAAGTGGAAGAGGAGGTCGAAGGGAAGAGGGGGGTCGTTCCATGTGGGGGCCCAGAAACAAGAAAGAGCGAGGGCCCCCCCCCAACAGTATTGCCACTAGTCTGTCCACCCCTTTCATGAAACCAGATAGGCTCCCCCATGTTGATCATGGGCCCCCCTTCACTTGCTACATATGATACTTGGGGATGTCAAGCAGAGAAGGGAAAAATCGCAGGAAGAGTCACACCCCTTTACCCTGTTTGTGGGTACAGATATATATATACATATAGAGAGTTTTGTAAGATATATAGATATTAATATATAAATAATATTTATTATAAAATTTGCAATTTAAAAAAAATGTAGCCTCCTACACTGCGCGCCATACAGGTCTGTGTTACTCTTGGCAGAACTCAAACATGCTTAAAAGCCCTCTTTAATAATGTGGGGTTTTTTTCCAAACACTGAAAAAATGTTTAAACCCCCAAACACGTCAATTTTTCAAAGTTTGGGGGGTTGGGAATTTTTCTACAGAGGACCCCACACACACCACAACCACACCACACCACACCACCCCAACCACACCACACCACACCACACACACCCACACCACACCACATTGGGATAGACAGCGTCATGGGAACACAACCAAGCAGCAAGGCTGTCAGCTCTGTAATTTGGAATTTCTTTCGAAAAAACTTAAATTCGCCTGGAAATCATGGTACTGGCGGAAACGTTTTTTTTCCTTCAGCAGTTCCAAATGCCAATCCCTTTCTTGTTTTGGGGCCTGTTTTTTAGCATTTAGCACTGCAACTATATATCTGAAATATCTGTTTAGTAGGGGAGGCACTTTTCGCCAGTCTCTTCGTCTTTCGACCAGGGCGTATAAAGCCATCTTTTGGAGTGGCCTCAACCCTTCGGAGTCAAAGCGCTCATGTACAATAACCCCCCAAACACTCTTACCATGCAGGGGGCTTATCCCCAACCATAGTCTAACGTTTTCCAACTTTTTTAATATTTTCCCATTTTTTCCAGGTCAAAATGTCCTATCCCAAAAAAATATCGCTCATTTCGTTAATATCGTCACTCAGCCTTTGCGGTAGTTTTCATCCTACTTTGGGTGTACACGGTACTTGCCGTTATGGATGCTTCGAATGACGCAAACCAATTCCGTACAGTTTTAACAGGGTAAGGATGCAGGAAACCTCTATATATTATAGAGAAGAGTAGAAAAATAGATAGATATTAGATATACAAAAAGGGGAAAATTTTAAAAAAGGGAAAGGGTTTACCACACATGTATAATAGATAATATACAATATTTCACACCCAATAATACCCCACGCATGCAAAAATTTTTGCTTTGATTTTCCTCTTTCCTCATAGGCTGTCACTGTTCTTTTTTTTTTTTTTTTTTTTTTTTTTTTTTTTTTTTTTTTTTTTTGCTCCCCTCATTTCTGTGACGCCCCCCGCCCTGCTTTCCCCAAACCCCGCCAACCCAATCTCCCCCCCACAAACATCCCCAGGTTTGTAGTCTCACCCTCAGGTCGGAGGTCCCGGGGAGCCATCACTATCAGCCGCCGGGGGGGCCACCAGCCAGGGGGGCCCCTCACGCTGGGGTCACTTTGGCGGGTTCATGGGCCCTTTCTGAGCTAACATACGCAGGGCCCCCACTACAAAACCCCCTACAAGGGACAGTATTAGCTCATCCGGAGCCAACTGAGTGGTTGCCCACCCGAGGTAGCAACCACCAAAACGCCCTCCAAAACCCGTCCCCCTGCAAACCCCCAAAACCCCCAAAAGGGTTTGACAAAAAACTCACCCCCCAGCCAGAATGTATGGGGAAACCGAATCTAGGGCCCCAAACCCGGGAAATTGGGACCCCGAATCGAGGCAATTTTTTTAAAATTTCATGAGATCAAAGACAAGAGATGACTAATGATCTGCTGTGGGGAATGCATATGCTTGAAATTTTAAAGGGGGTACTCTACGTTACACATATATATCCCGGCGCAACCGGGCCCGAGAGATACAACACCCGCATGTTTGGGAGGGTAATTTGAGCAACACTCTCAAACTCGATCCCTTAAGTGGGTGAGCTCGTGTGTGCCCAGTCTTTCCCCCTGAGCCCAGCACACCCATCTGGGGAGGGCCGGCCCGGGGTCCGAAAAATCCCATACTCTTTTGGGTTCGAACCCCCGCCTTCCCGCCGTAACCCCAAGGCGCTAAACCCCTGCGCAGGGGGCTGGTGGCTGTCACGTTCTTGTTTTCAAAACCCAGCCCCCACCCGTCCTTGCAATGTATTCCACCCAATCTCCTACCCGCCCCTCAGGCCCGTGCCCGGGGGGATACTGTTGACCTTGCTCCGTTCCCCTTCGGCCTCAGTTCATCTCGACACATAAAACAGGGGTACAGCCCCCCATTGTTTTTGACATGGTTAAACTGCCCCATTTTTAAAATACCACTAGCATGGAAAAAATCATTTATTCCTTTCCCCAAAAACAATATCTTCATACAATGCGTCTTTAATACACAAATTATTTTGAATTTAAAAAATTTTTATAGACCTGCACATCAACCAACAGGCAGACGATAAAACCAAATTTTTAAAGCGACCTTTCCCAAAAGCCTTTCGGATGAGACTATAAAAACCCAGGCCCGGGCGAACGCACACAAAAATCTTGCGCAAAACGTTAAATCCTGTCCGCTTTTCGTAAAGAGGCGATTTTTTGTGCCCGTAGGGAAAAGAACAAATTTACAAAACCCATACCCACGGGACAATGTGAGAAAAACACAAAGATTTGACTGATAAGGCTTATTCCATTTCCTTTATATAAAAGAATAATCAAATAAAAATTAAAAAAATAATTTCCAAAAACACCCAAAAAAAAGGGGGAAAAAAAAAGTTTTGTTCAAATTTGCTTATGGTTTCCAATTTTTTTCTCCTGTTCACGGGATTGGGTTTGGCCCCCGGGCCAAAAAACGTGCCTTATTTATTTATTTATTTATTCTTTTATTTTCATTTTTTTATTTTGAGGATAATGGAATAAACACTCTTGTGACCACCATTGCCCCCCAAAAATTTGCTATGTTTAAAAAGGGGTTTAGATTGCCATCAACCATACAAGCTCTTTTCATAGTACCCACGCTTCCTTTTAAAAAGGATAAAAAAAATCCTCTGAAGTCGCGAGTAGGCTGCCTTAATATATGGCAGGTATTAAAAACAAGTTATACACGCAAACTTTTTCATGGCAATTTCAATTCAAAGTGATTCCCAGTGGGATGAGTGGCAGAGTGCACATTTTTGAGGGCACCGCCCGTGACACCTCCCCCCCCCCCCCCCCTTTTTAAAACAAAACCCCCCCCCCCCCCCCCCCCCCCCCCCCCTTTTTTTCCCCCTCCCCCCCCCCCCCCTCCGGGGGTCCCCCCCCCCCCCATTTCCCCCCCCCCCCCCCCCCCCCCCCCCCCCCCCCCCCCCCCCCCCCCCCCCCCCCCAAACCCTTTTTGGGGGCCCCCCCCCCACCCCCCCCCCCCCCCCCCCCCCCCCCCCTTTCGCCCCCCCCCCCACCCTTTTCCCCCCCCCAAAACCCCCCCCGGCTTTCCCCCTCCCCCTTTGGGGCCCCCCGGGGCCCCCCGGCTTTTTTTTCTTTTTCCTTTTTCTTTTTTACACCGGTCCCCCCCCTATTCACACGGTTTTTTTTTGTCATCCATTCCCACTGGCACAAAAATGGCATCTCTTTTCCCCAAAAGGGGGCAACATTTTTTACTATAGGGCCCCCCCCCCCCCCCCCCCCCCGCCTCAATAATACTTTTCACAGCTGAAAATTTTTTGCGAATTTTTCCCTTCTTTTTTCACTTATTACTCTGTTCTGTTTTATACTGTTTTGAAAATACACACACCCACATACACACACACAACAATAAACACACACACACAAACACACAAAATATATATAAAAATATAAATAATATATATATATATATTTTTACACCTATGGAGGTAGGCTTCGCCAAAAGTTCCCAGTCGCTTGCGAAAAATATATTAACGATTATATTTCCCTGGTCTGCTACAGATGTATTGGTTTTGGGCTATTGAATCAAAAATTACGTTTAGAATTATTTCATTTTTTTTTATTTATTTTTTATTTTAATCGAGGACAATGGAAAAAGCACTCGTGCGCTTTTTTTTCATCTAGTCCCCGTTGTATGCGGTTTTGTAAATTTTTTCATCTGTTTCCCCCCGACACACAATGGGCTACTCTTTTGAAAAGCGGAACAGGATTTAAAAGTGTGCGCAAGATTTCTGCATGCGTCGCACACGGGGCCCGGTTTTTAATTTATCTGCACACATTTTAAAAGGTCCTTCAAGTACCGCCTCGAATGGGGAAAGATACAGAAAATAACACGATAGAAACTTACTTGGTAAAATTTACAATCGAACTTTCGTGTCTCCCCCTGCCGTGCCGCGCCGGGGGCTTCATATAAAAAACATCCCCACCTTTTTGGATAGCTGTGCAGGAATTCCTCTTTTCTATCCCTCGTTTCTATCGTTCCTTTTCTCGTCACCTCCTTCTCGTCTTTTTCTGCCTTCTTTTTCCAGTCTCCTGCCCTTTTTTCAGAAAGACTTAAAAAGATTTTTCTGTCCCCCGCTTTTTCGGATGTGCTGAGCCGAAATTTCCCGGCGCTTAAAAGCAGGCAAAGCATTTTTTCGCTCGAAAATAAAATTATGACAGATAACTATCGTTTCGTTGAGCCCTTTGATGAAAAATACCACTTTTTTAGGTGAAAGGTTTTCCACATTCTTTTTTTATTTTTTTAGGTTATGTTTTTTTTTCGTCAAAACTGAAGTAACTAAAAACATGATTTACTTTTATGGGGGAGGGGGTATGTGTGTGTTGGGGGGAGGGGGGGGGTGTGTATGTGCCTTCATGTAAACGCGCGTCGCGCCCATGCTGCGTGTGTGGTGTGTGGGTTGTGTTTTGTGTGTGTCAAAATGTGTGTGTGCATGCCCGCGTGTGTGTGTGTACATAGTGATACATGTGTATGTGTGGTGAAAAATTATTTTATATGCATTATATATTTATAATCCAGGGTACATTACTGTAAGAACGAAAAATTACGCAATTCAAAAGAAAAGTGATGCTATTTCAGAAAAAGGGAAACACAAACTCTAAAAGAATTTTTTACAACGGCCATATTTGGGGGAAAACAGTGGAGGGTTCTACCAGAACCCTTAGCAGAAACATATGTCTCAACCACGACTGTCTTTAACTCGGGCTATGTCTCGAACTCACGGACTTGCCCGGGCCCACGCTTTTCATTCTTTCCCGTAGCCTACTGAACAAAGGCCTTGTCATTGGGGCGTGACAGGCCCTCATTACTGAGGAGGGAGGACAGAGAGGGGGGGGGGGGGGGGGTCGAGTTCTTTGTTTTTGACCCGGGAGGGTAGCCTATGTTTCATAAGTTGGGAGGGTGGGGGGGGGGAGGAAGGGGGTAGGCTGTTTGTTCCTGCATTAACGAGCCCCATCACGTGTGTGTGTGTGTGTGGTTGTGGGTGTGTGAGAGAGAGAAAAGAGAGAAGAGAGAGAAGAGAGAGAGAGGCTTCTGAACTCAGGATTTTAATTTTAAGGCCCCCAGCCTTATCAATACACAGGGAATTTTTTGGGGCAAAAGAAAAATTTACACAAACACTACAAAAACCCATCGATAATGTTTGGGATTATCAAAGTGATTCCCAAAAAAAATATGAACTACTTCAACTTTTTTTTTTTACCAGTTTACCCAACAAAGTTTCCCGGCTTTCAGGGCATAAAAAACTGCCCAAATTCTTAATGGTACACTTGAATTTTTCACAATTTAGAATTTGGACAGATTGCCATTCAATTTTTGAAGTACTTTGTCAGATATTCTCTGGAAGTCTGAAAAATTTAGACAGACTGACAGACAAAAGACACAGAGAAGAGAGAGAGAGAGAGAAGAGAAGAGAGAGAGAGAGAGGAAAAGGAGAGAGAGAGAGAAGAGAGAAAATCAACCCAAAATCGAAAGATTTATTCACAAAAAGGCCCTTTTCCCCTACATGAAGGGGGTTGCCCAAAAGCTTATATTTTATGAGAAAAATAAGTAACACAAAGAAAGCCCAAGGGGTTAATTATACCCCCAACTACCCCCAAAAAAAAATCAGCCAAAAAAGATACTTAAAAAACCAAAATACTCTTATTTCTAAAAGGGTTTACACAAAAATAAAGCAAGCTGCACACAATCTCAGGGTGACTAATGCCCCGATAACAGATTTTAAAAAAAATTAGGTGCTACTATACTTTACCAGAATGTAATTCGTCTTACACTTCTAATACTGGACAGCACAGCACAAAGAACAAATTTCCCCTGTTTGCTTACACAATGGGCTGCAAACCTTAGGGCATCATCATCATGTTTATATACTAAATTTTTTGAACATTTATGTCGTACACCAAATCTAAACTTAGACATAATTCTTTTCAAATGTATGTCCATATCAAGTTTAGATAAGGGTTTTATATCAGTGAACCTAAAATTTCGTACATTTTAAACTTTCATTTTTGTTTTTGACCCTCCACGCTGCCCCAAAGGGAGTCAAACATCTTTGCCTGAAACCTGATAAACTCTCTACAATTTCCACACCTTGATTGAGCCAAACAACCCCAAATTTACATAAACAGGTAGAGAGAGAGAGGGAAAAGAGAGAGAGAGAGAGAGAGAGGGAGAAGGCAAAAAAATTTTAGATGGAAGATGATTAGACAGAAACAAATTTAACAACACCCTCCCCTCCCACCACCACCCAAAAAAAAAAAAACACATGCATACCCCCCCCCCCCCCCCCAAAACCCAAATAACCCCAAACCCACACCTAAGGAGGAAAACCACAGGGGGGAAAAAAGACTAGAAATGAGGCTACTAGGTCGTACCTTCCTTCCCGACAGAAGAAAGTTGGTTTTGTTTTGCCAACAGGGAAAACGTCTTCCTAAGGCCCTTCCCTAAGAATGAAAAATGAAGGGTTACAGGTTAAGGTCTTTCAAGGCACTCCAAGATACAAAGGCTTACTCAGCGGTCTCTGTGCTCCAAACCCATTTACCCCACAGTAGGCTTAGGTTACGCTATAGGGGGAACCCGGGCCTATCCCCAATACATTTATCACTTGCTGGCCCCGCACTATGACTTAGTAGGCCTACTTTAGTTTTTGGTTATAATATAAAACCCCCCAGAGCTATCGATGTCAGACTGTACCCTCAACAAACCCTCTGCAAATAACTATGACTGTTCTCTTCTTAAATCTGCTCAATGTGTTCCAGGATTTTCATTTTCTTGTTAGAAATGTCCAAACACAGAGATGCTCTGATTGGCCAGGATAAGACTGCTGCAAGCTTTTTGTCACATGACAGGAATAATCACCTGTTGTTAGATCACTCCTACCCCTTTGACAGTATGAGGGGTGGGGGTGGGGTGTATTGTAGCCTAGGCTAGGCCTAACAAAGAGCATGCTGTTGAATTGTGGGAGGGCCGATTTGTATAGGCCAATCAACGGAACACCTTAAGCAGACAACAGTCTTTGGTCTTGCCTGTAGAATCAGTGTTTCCCTTAGGTATGTACGGTAGTCTAGTCTGGCGTGTAGCCTACAGCCTAACCAAAGACGTGACAGTCAGATGACCAGGGCCACAGGGCCTAGTCCCTAGAACAGGCCACCCACTGGGGGGTGGGGGTGAGGGTGATGGCAGGGGGGGTGGGAGAGGGGTGATGACATAGTGTGTTTATGATGTGTGAGACATGTGTGTGTGTGTGTGTGTGTGTGTGTTGTTGTGGTGTTGTGTGAAGTCAAGTCAAACCAAGTCATATTTTTATTTCTTGATGTGTGTGTGTGTGTATGTGTGTGTGTGTGTGTGTGTGTCTTCTTTATGAGGATGTAATTGGTTTGAACTTTCAGGGATAAGTGTGTGTGTGTGTGTGTGTGTGTGTGTGTTGTGTTGTGTGTGTGTATGTGTTTATGATGTGTGAGACGTGTGGGTTTTATTTATTTTATTCTTTTATATCGTGGATAATGGAATAAGCACTTATGTGCTTTTTTACATCCAGTCCCTGTGTGTATGCGGATTTGTGAATTCTGTCATCTGTTCCCACCCGCACACAATGGCCCACTCTTACGAAAAGCGGAACAGGATTTAACGTGTGCGCAAGATGTTCTGCGTGTGTTCGGGGCCTCGGTTTATAGTCTCATCCGAAGGAAGGACTTTTGGGGAGAGTGGAATCTGCACTGATAATAACTCCAGAGGAAAATATCCCCTTGAACGGGAATCGAACCCGGGTCGTCAGATTGCGAGCGCAATGTTTTGACCACTAGGCTTTCCCCCCTCCCCATCCCGTGTGTGTGTGTGTGTGTGTGTGTGTTTGTGTGTGTTTGTGATGTGTGTGTGTGAAATCAAGTCAAGCCAAGTCAAAGTTTTATTTCTAGATAGTACATAAGACAATGTCAATGACTAATTCTTTTATTTCGAGGATAATAAATATGCACTCATGTGCTTTTTTACATCCAGTCCTCGCCCGTAAGGATACATCTTAATAATAAACCCAGTACTCATACTCTCACACAGTAGAAACAAAGGGGAAATTATTTTAAAAAACAAATAAAAGACAAAACCCAACCCCCCCTCGCCCCCCTAAAAAAAAGAAAAAAACACACACACACACACACAAACAAAAACAAAAGATAAGATCACAGGGAGCGTGCACACACTGTGTGTGTTATTTTTTCTTTTATTCTTTTTAATTTGAGGATAATGGAATAAGCACCCATGTGCTTTTTTTTTTTTTACATCTAGCGCCCGTGTGATTGCAGCTTTGTAAATTTTGTCATCAGTTCCCACCAGCATATATTGGGACAATCTTCCAAAAGTGGAACGGGTTTTAGAAGACCTGAGCGCAAGATGTTCTCGTGGTTGGCACCGGACTTCCTCTTTTAAAGTCTCAACCTGAAGGGACTTTTAGGGGAGCGGAGTCGCACTTATGTTAACTCCAGAGGAAAAATAAATCTCTATGAACGAGAAATCGAACCCCGGTCAGCAAGCCACATCACTCTAACACAACCAGGCATAGATCTCCGGGGACTGACAACAATAGTTGCTGTCTGAGTATAGAACTTTATCTTTATTTAATATCACTTTCAGTCACGGCATGATTTCTCTTCGTGAACTTGAAATTCGGGACACCTTAAGCAGCAACGTGACTAGCTTCCTGAACACCTTCTGCACAGTGGGGCCAGCAGCATCCTAAATGGATCATGTCACTGTAAATCATGACACAAGCTGTGGACTGTCCAGTGGATCCTGTTTCATTGCATCAGCACAAGAGGCCACTTTGCTAGACACCAGTCCATCATGGGACTTGTTTGACCAGATGTGACTGACGTGCCTTGTTGGTGGAAACAGTGTGTGTGCCTTTGAATCGGATGAACGCCTCAGGGCACACAGCCCACTTTTTTTCCCGCGCTTCAAAAAACGTTGAAAACGTTCAAAAATAAGGGGATCGGATAGCTCAGTGCGGAGCATCTCGCTTTCCCCCAGCACATTAAGCAGCGTCGAGCGTGGTTTAACCAGTTGGATGGGTGACCAGTTGCGCGCCTTGGCTTCAGTAAAGTCCACCAGTTCACCCAGCTGTAAGATGGTACCTGTCTCTTTGGGTCAGGGAAGGTAAAGCAGCGAGGGAGAGGATATGGGCGCCGCCCTCAATATGCTGGCCCCTAGAGAAGTGAGGTCTCTGACGCCTCGCTCCCCTACGACCTTATAGGTTATGGGACACCACCTCAAAACGTTTGGTGTAGCAGTTTTTCCATTTCACACTGACAGGTTGGAACCAACACGTTTTTCAACGGTCTGTATGAACCGCGCGTAGAAAATGTTGGGGGAAATATTGTTTTGAAGCATATGATACCACACACACACACACACACACGGGCGCCGAGTGCGGGCGTGCACACACACAAACATACACACACACCCACGCACGCACACATGCGGGCACGCGCGCACTCACACGAACACACTCACATGAACACACTTTCCTCACCTGTATTTATTTCATACTTTTATATATTTCATACATTTATTTACAACTTCAATTGATCTACATCTGTGCCATTAGGAACTCTGCCTATCATTGATTTAATGACCTTATGATGGAAGGCATAGAAAGAAACCAATAATGCATATCATCAATTCAGGATCAGGGGCCTTGTGGTTAGAGCGTGTGTGCTCGTGATTTGACGGCCCCTGATCAAGCCGCTTGTTATGACGACAGCTTTCAAAATCACCATAATAACTATAAACTTTTGTTTCCAAACTGGAACAATGAAATAACATTAAAGCAACATTTCATCATCAACAACGACGACAACACCAACGACCAGGAAAAGGTTACATTTTCACACTATAGATAGTTAGCAATGTATCAACAGCAACATTACAACAACAACAACGACAACAACGACCAGGAAAGGGTTACATTTTCACACTATAAATAGTTAGCAACGTATCAACAGCAACATTACAACAACAACAACGACAACAACGACCAGGAAAAGGTTACATTTTCACACTAATAAATAGTTAGCAATGTATCAACAGCAACATTACAACAACAACAACGACAACAACGACCAGGAAAAGGTTACATTTTCACACTAATAAATAGTTATCAATGTATCAACAGCAACATTACAACAACAACAACGGCAACGACAACAACGACCAGGAAAGGGTTACATTTTCACACTATAAATAGTTAGCAATGTATCAACAGCAACATTACAACAACAACAACGACAACAACGACCAGGAAAAGGTTACATTTTCACACTAATAAATAGTTAGGAATGTATATACAATAGAATGGGCAACTTTCTTTGACCATGACTCCCAAAAGACGGGTTCTTATTGAAAACAGGCTAAAACACAATATGGAAGCCTCATGACAATATGTTGTTTCTATTTTTTTAATGACATAATTTATGTTGTCTTTTACTTGAATAATACAAACTATATAATTATGCTACTCCCCGAAGTCAGAATGCGACGACCTTCATGGTGGGGGGGGGGGGGGGGGGGGGGGAAGTTGCATACACAAAACTTCAGCATTGGAATATTCAGAAGCCGGACATCTCCTGCAAAGCCGGGGTCATGAATGGCCGCAAAGATAGCTCAGTCTCCAGGCCACCTGCCTTACAAGTAAATTGTGAGGTTCTGGGTTCGATTCCTAGCCTTGCCCTTTTTTGCCAGTTTGTCGAGAAAATTGACCTGAATGTCAAAGTCCTTCGGATGAGACTATAAACCAACGTCCCCTATGCAAACGCTCGCAGAACATCTTATGCACACACTAAAACCCCGTTCCGCCTTTCGAAAGTATTAGGCCATTTCGTGCAGGTAGGAATGGATAACATTGTTGTTGTTTTTAAAAACATTTACACACAGGTGTCATGTTACGACATCATCCCCGAAGTCGGAATGCGGCTACCTAAATGGTTGGTAAAAACGGTCGCATATGCAAAAAAATTCACCATTGGTGAACCTTGGAGGTCTAGCCAAGGAACGAAAAAAAACCTCAAAATGGCCTCAGTTCAAAGGCTGTGTCAATTATTGATGTAGGCTCAGTGCCGAGGCCTACATGAAGACTGTGATCCCTTGAAACGCCATGTTGAGATTGTCTTCAGTCAGGACAAGCTTTCAGCAGAACAACCTGCACTCTCCTTCCAAAAGGACAAAAAACAAAAATCCTCGGAAATTGGAATGTTGTTGCCTACTATGGCGAGGTGCTTGAAAAACAGCAATACTCACAAACTTCTCATCCAGTGTGCACTTAACAGTCTCACTGTTATATCCAGGCCAGGATGATTGAGACAGAGCACATGTTCTAAGTCAACCCCGCAGGATGTTAATCTGGGGAACGCCCAAACAACAACGACTACATCCCTTTCCCTAAACTCCAAAGCTCTCTCAAATCTCTAGGTAGGCCCCAGAGGGATTCACTTACTGCCCTTAAAGTAAACTGCTTCTCCAAAAAGGCTCCAGCCACAGACCAACCAGCCTACCGTCCATGGAGTTGACCACAGCAGCCAGAGAACTGACAGCCTACAGTTCATTGCACAGCATCCTATAGTCCATTGCACAGCATCCTTTAGTCCATTGCACAGCATCCCATAATCCATGGCACAGCATCCTATAGCCCATTGCACAACATCCTATAATCCATTGCACAACAGCCAGAGCAGAGAACTGACAGCCTATGGTCCATTGCACAGCATCCTACAGTCCATTGCACATCAGCAAGAGGTCTGACAGCCTATAGTCCATTGCACAGCATCCTACAGTCCATTGTACATCAGCCAGAGGTCTGAGAGCCTATAGTCCATTGCACATCATCCTACAGTCCATTGCACAACAGCAAGAGGTCTGACAGCCTATAGTCCATTGCACATCAGCCAGAGAAATGTCAGCCTATAGAATTATAGTCCATTGCACAGACACAGCACACCCGATTCTTCCTTCCTTCCTTCCTTCCTGTGTCCAGCAGCCCTCAGCCACACAGACTGGCGCTGTGGAACAAGGAGTACACGTTGACCAGGATGAAGCTGACCAGAGCCCCCACCAGTGACCCCACCTAAAAATGCAGACACGCACCAATACTTTATTACCTTAAACGCACGCACGCACACATGCATGCATACACTCGCATGCGCACACACATACACACACTTCTCTCTCTCTCTCTCTCTCTCTCTCTCTCTCTCTCTTCTCTCTCTCTCTCTCTCTCTCTCTCTCTCTACACACACACACACACACACACACAACACCACACACATACCCACACACACACACACACACACACACACACACAACACACACACACACACACACACAGAATGCCCTCTTGTTAATGGGTCCTAAAAGCTTACCCAAAATCTCTCTCTCTCTCTCTCTCTTCTCTCCTCTCTCTCTCTCTCTCTCTCTCTCTCTCTCTCTCTCTCTCTCTCTCTTTGTCACCTGGGTGAAGGCTCCACACCACAGCAAGGCTCTCCTCCCCTCCTCCCTCAGGATGGAGGCCATGCAGATCCTGGTGTAGGTCAGGCAGAACACCGTCAACACACAGGCTGTCACCTGCACAAGATGTGCATTGGTCAATCAATCAATCATCAACCAGAGAGCCCCTTGACCAGTATGGTCATCAGGGGAACAGAGGGATATACGTTGGTCTACAGTTTTCTCCTGGGTGGTCTGTTCTTCAGCCGCAACACAGCGATGTCAAGGCCGGTCCATTGTTTGATGCTCTACATCCAGTTACTCATTCCTCTGCCCCTCATGTCTTCGTCCCCTCCCTCAAGTGTCCCATGTAGGATAGTCTTGGTTTTCTTTATTCTTTTATTTCGAGGATAATGGAATAAGCACTCATGTGCTTTTTTTTCATCCAGTCCCTGTGTGTATGCAGTTTTGTCAAATTTGTCATCCGTTTCCACTGGCACACAATGGCCTACTCTTCCGAAAAGCGGAACGGGTTTTAACGTGTGCGGGTGTGTGGTAAGAGAGCTGTGACGAGTGACTGGCCAGAGACCACAGCAACAGGGATCCCGGCCGTGGAATCAGAGGCGATTTTTGTTTTCATGCATAACGATCACTGGTGATGAGGGTGAGGTGGCAATGCTTCTATGGAAGAGCATGTGCTTTGAGATACTTTGGCAGGGCTGCACTCTACGCTTTCTATCGTGATATCCCGGCGTCAACTGGGCTTGTGGGAACCAAACACCTGCAGTGTTGTGCAGGTAATTTGCAATAGCCTACACTCTCAAAATCGCATTCGAAAGGTGGACGAAACTCGACTGCGTGGTCCAAGTCTTCTTCATGAGCCCATGGAAAAGTAACTCTGGGTATGAGTGGGCCTGAGTCCAAAATTCTCTGTGCCTCATAGAGTCAAACCCACGACCTTCCAGCCTGCAACCCAAGGTGCTAGAAACTTTGTCATTACTTACTTAGGCCCATCACTCCCCCTGGAGCATAGGCCGCCGACAGCAGTCCGCCAGAGTCCTCTGTCCTGGGCTGTTCTCTCCAGCTGTCTCCAGGTATATCCCATCTTCTTGGTTTCTTCCTCAAGGTCACGTCGCCAGCTGTTTCTTGGCTTCCTCTTTTTCGTTTTCCCTGGGGGTTCCATGATAGTGCCTGCCTTGTGATGTTGCTGGCTGGCTTTCTCACGGTGTGCCCAATCCATCCCCATCTCCTGCGCCGGATTTCATTCTCGGCTGGCAGCTGGTTGGTACGTTGCCACAGGTCTGCGTTGCTGATGGTGTCGGGCCAGTGGATCTGGAGGATTCGTCTCAGGCAGCTGTTGATGAAGGTCTGCACTTTCTTGATGGTGGTCTTAGTTGTCCTCCATGTCTCCGCTCCATACAGTAGGACTGACTTGACGTTGGAATTGAACAGCCTGATCTTTGTGCGGATGGACACCACCTTGGAGCTCCAGATGTTCTTCAGATGCAAGTATGCTGCCCTCGCCTTGCCAATATTTGCTCTGACGTCTGCGTCTGTGCAGCCCTGCATGTTAATGATGCTAGAAACTGTGTCATGGCAGCTGATTTCTTTCACATTCTTCCTTCCTTCTCTTGACCTGCTCCAACAACAGCTTCTTATTTACAGATTTTGGTGCCTGCAATATCAGAAGATATAAAAACTTTTTTTAAACTCCAAGTCCAACAAAAAAAAACAAACTCATGGCGCAACGGCCAATCAAAATGAACATTATAATCAGTACTCTTGGAGACAAGCAACTACGTCATTTCATGACAAACTAATATTACGTCATAGGTATGCTCATCAAGTAAAGAACGTGACAAGCTAAAACTTAAACACAAAACAAGCTCTTTGGCGACTTTCATACTAGGAAATTGGAATCTGTCTGCAATACCAGCCTCCAACTGTGTGTCCTAGGCCTATATAGGTTTGATCATTCTTATGGCGTCATAAGTTTTTTTTTCTTTTTCTTTTAGCCTACAGTGAATGCATTCTAAAGAAAATCATTCTAGAATATTTTCTTAACTCAACTTTTGAAAAAAAATCAATAATTCTTTCTGATTGTCAAAGTTGAGAGTTGTATCTCTCTGTTGACATCAAACAATGCTATAAAACGATTCTAATGCCCAAGCAAGGACACAGTGTGTTCTAAAGAACTTTTTTTTGTTGATTGTTTCAACATGTCACAGTCTTTGCTTGATGATGCATGGACTGATGACGTAACGTTAGTTTCGTCAGAAATGATGTCATTGCCCGGAGCATGCATGTGTCTTGAAGAGTCCAAACTTATTCTGTTCATTGTGACTGCATGTGTAGCCTCAGGAATCAAGAGAGGTCGTAAACTCGAGTTTCTTAAAATTCTAGTTCTTATAGATCTGAATGGTTTGGAAAAGTCAAAAGCTTCAGAGAAAAAGTTGAGGCCACGGAGGAAGAGGAATGGAAAATTCCTATAAATAATGAAGGGGTCATAGCTCTAAACTGACCAAGAAAATGTGTAACTACAGAGTTGCCATGACATTGTTGATCTACTGTGTTTGCTGAATTGATAATAATATTAATAATTGGAATTTATATAGCGCTGTATTTTGCAGAGACAAATCAAAGCACTCTCAACTCATTCTTACACAGTCATGCAACCAATAGCAAGTAATAGTTCTATTAGTAGTAATTAGAATGTTCATGAAGATGGAACTAACATTTTCCTGTGGAATCACTCACTGCATTGACGCTGGATTTTGCTTGCATTTCAACTTTTAAAAAAAATACATTAAACCTGATTCGTGTGTTAGCTGATGCTCTTTCTGGATGTGAGTCAATGAGAAATAGAAACCAACTCCTGACATTTTATTTGAAGTGTTCTATGTCCGCTGGAATGTGCTGGAAGACTAAGAGTTGGTTAGTCAAAGGTCAGGTAATACAACCTGATGCCTCAACACAAAACTGACCGCTCGTGATATGTCAAACAGTATTGTCACTATGATTTTTGTTGCCATTTCTTCTGTAATCTCACCAATATTTGAATTTACTTCATTATTTCTTAATTGAAATATATCCTTCAAAACACGTAAACGTGTACATAATCATTCACGTACGCACGCACGCGCGCGCACGCGCGCACACACACACACACACACACACACACACACACACACACACAGACTGACCACAGAGGCAGAGCCCAGATGATGGTGGAGGAGGGGAGGGGAAGGGCTGAGGACAGCGATGCTCAAGACGTAGGCAGCCAGCAGTGAGCTGAGCACAGACAGCACAGACACAGAGCACAGACTTCGGGCCTGCAGGAAGAACAGACAGCAGCACGCCACAGGGTTGGCGATGGTCGACAACGTCACCGCCAGGTGGTAGGCCTGAAAGGAGGTGGTTCAAATGATAATGAATTAGCACGCTGAATGGAGTACAAAGCAGAATCGTGCAAATTTAATAATAATAACAAATAAGCAGGCTGAAAGGGTTATAAAGCAGAATCACACAGGTTCAAATGATAAATGAATCAGCACGCTGGAAAGGGTATAAAACAGAATCACACAGGTTTAAATACTAAACATCAGCACACTGGAAAGGGTATAAAACAGAATCACACAGGTTTAAATACTAAACATCAGCACACTGACAAGGGTATAAAACAGAACCACACAGGTAAAAATACTTAACAAAATAGCACGCTGGAAAGGATATAAAACAAAATCATACAGATTAAGAAAATAAACGGATCAGCACGCTGAAAAGGGGTATAAAACATAATAATACAGATTCAAATAATAAACGGATTAGCACACTGAAATGGGATATGAAACAGAATTGAGTTTCGAAATCTTTTCTAGACAGTATATCAGTATGCTGATACTTTTTCTAACATGAGTCAAGGAACAGAATCACGGAGATTCAAATAATAAATATAGTAGCATTCTGAAAAGGGATACGAAAAAGAATCACATGGATTCAATCAAAAACTAAATAATCGAAAGCACATACAAAAGAGAACCACATACTTCCAAGAATAAACTGGATAGTGTGTGTAAAAGGAGTTATAAAACAGAATTGCACAGCGTCAAACAATAAGTTGGAATTTGATGGGAGTGGGAAACAGGATCAGACTGCACTGCACAATGAAGGAGATGCTGAACAGATGGTTTATGAAGGAATGCTCCTCAGCTCTGCAAGCCAACCACGCCAAAGACTAGGGCTTTGAAGCTAGAATATGAATATATTATATCAGCAATGGGTTGCTGGCATCTCAAACACACACCATGCCCATAGCAAAACACTCCCCCGGGCTTTTTACCTTGCCACGCATCACCAACGTCACCTCCCCATCACACCTTTGTAGTAAAAGCAGCCAGGTAAACTGAAATAAGGACTAAGTCACTACAAAAGTGAATCATGTAGACCTAAGGCCTGCTGCAGTTAAAGAAAAACCCAGAATCTTCTGTGGATAACCAACAAAATCGATAGGAAGCAAGAAGGCGGAAACGATACATGATCATACAGTGTCTATGAATGAGACGATAGGTTTGACACAAACATACACGTTTCTAACCAGGTAATAATAATAATAATAAATGGAACTTTTATTGCGCTATATCTTGCAAAGACAAATCAAAGCGCATGAATTCAACCTAATCTTACACAGTCATACAACCAATGACAAATAATCAATAGTTAAAACAAACAGATATTACAAACATGGTACGCTGCAGACCAAATCTATGAAATAAAATTGCAATAGTCAAATGTTTTTCAAAAGCACACACACACAAACACGCGCACACACACACACACACACACAAACACAACACACACACACACACACACACACACATACACACACACACACACACACACACACACACACACACCACACACACACACTCACACAGGTCATATACTTAAGCAGAGTGATAGGACATAGGTTAGTGAAGGTGGGATAGTTCTGATATGAAACAGGAGGGGAGAAATCTTAAGTTTGAAATAAATATGTCTTGAGGCTGGATTTAAAAGTGTCATAGCTAGGCTTCTGGCGAAGAGAGTGAGGGAGCTCATCCCAGGTCGATGGACCCGAAATAGAGAAAGAAATAGAGAAAGAGCGGTGGCCAAGGTATCTGCAGCAGAGCGGAGGGAACGTGAAGGAGTGTACAGGTTAAGGCATTCACAGAGGTAGGAGGGTGCAGTTTTGTGGAGACATTTGTGACAGAGGGTACTGATCTTATAATCTACTCTCTGTGGCACAGGCAGCCAGTGGAGAGATCGCAAGAGAGGGGTAATGTGCTCAGTTTTTTTTTTCTTTCTGAGAACTAGTCGAGCTGCGGAGTTTTGTATTCGTTGAAGGGAGTGGATAGATGATGCTGGCAGACCAGCCAGAAGAGAATTGCAATAGTCCAGACATGAAAGAATGAGAGAAGTGACAAGTTTGGATGTTGCATCGGTGGACAGGTACTTTCGAATGGCACTAATACACCGTAATTGATAGTAGCATGACTGACAGGCCTGGGTTATGAATTTTTTGCATAGAGAGTGTATTGTCGATAACAACACCTAGATACTTCACTGCAGTGGATAGAGGGACTGATGTATTGTCGAGTTCTATTGAAGCTGTTGTAACGGAAGAGATTTTGTGTTTGGTCCCTATGAGCATGGCTTCGGTTTTATCTGCATTTAGCTGTAATTTGTTCTGTGTCATCCAGTTTTGAATATCTTCAAAGCAGTGGGCCATATTTTTCAGGAGAGAAGGCAGATTTTCAGGAGTAACACTGCTTTGAATCTGAGAGTCATCTGCGTAAAAATGATGGTTGATTTGATGACGGTTTATTATATGTGACAGTGGGGCAGTGTAAAGAGTGAACAGAACAGGGCAGATACTAGAAAACTGACAGAACAAAATACAGAACAGAATAACACCACTGTAAACAATAAACTATCCACCTCTGGGAGATAGAAAAAAAAATTATACAACGTTGAAGAAAACTTAGATGGCGGGTCTGAGAGGGAGTTTGGTAAAGAAATGATAATGTCCTTTTTGATCATTAAACTAGAAAATAGATCCAATGGACGGAACAGAAAAGAATGACACAGTTTCCATCATTCAAGTAAGTAGCAGATCTGACCCAGGTATACAGACCAGAATCACACTGCCTGGAATGACACAAATTAGGTCTGAACAGTGGAACAGTCATTATAGTGTCAAACAATAAGCCATAAGCTTTGTGGGTGATAGGAAAAAAAGTCACACAGTTTCAATCAATGCCCCTAGTACACTAGATTGTAGGTGGGAAGAAGAATACAGAATAACACCATAACGTAGTAAGAGACAAGGATGGTAAATGTGCGCACTTACATCAATGCCGTAGGGTAAACAGGAGTAGGTCTGTATAGAAGGCAGCAGCCCATTGGCCAGTCCGTTGACCCAGGCCGTCAGCAGCAGCAGGGTCACGTACTGCCATCTTGGCAGCAGTTTGTGCGGAACAGACGTGTCATCCTCATCCAACACCTCGCAGCTGGCTAATGTGTCCTTGTCTTTGCTGTCAGCTTCAGCAGGTCCCCTGAGTAACTGGCTTTGGGAATGAATTTTCATAGGTGCTGACTGGAAGTCTTCAGTGGATGTGAGTTCTTGCAATCTGTGACAGGCACATATTTTGAGGGATTTTTGTGTCAGAATTCTTTTTCTGTGATGCTTGCAGCACCTGCGTTATCTTAAAGGTAAGAAAGATTAGGTAAAGATCAACAAAAATCCGGGTTAACTGAGTTATTGATGAGACTAATCAGTGATCTGTGTAAGAAATGACGTAAAAAGTATCAACTTCAATTACATGATTTCTTCAGCATCATTCAAAAATTGTCATTCTTGGTAGCCATTTTGGCCACCATGTTGAAAGGGTAAAGTCTTCAATTAGTTTGCATTGTAATGGTTTCATAAGCTGCAGCAACACCTCCAACCCTCACACAAATCGAAACCCCCAAATTATTTGACTGTTATGTTGACTACCATCTTGCATTTGCAACAAATGTTTGAATTTATATTTGAGATCAGACATGGGTTCTATTTCTGTGACCATGAAAACTACAGGTTCCAGAGTAGATGCAGGTATAGCAGTGCCAGCATGATGTGGCAGGAAACTAGCAACTTTTCAGATTCACAGAAGATTACTTTTTTCATTTCTTGGTAGAGCTCCAAGGTTCACCAATAGTGAGATTGTGTATGCAACCCGTTTTTGCCTACCATTTAGGATAGCCACATTCCAAATCCAGAGATAATGTCTAAACACAACACCAGCTGCAAGCAATTTTAAAGAAATACTTTTCTTGTCATCACATCTTACTGGCACCAATGGCCTACTCTTCCAAAAGGTAGAACGGGTTTAACATATGTGCAAGATGTTCTGCGTGCGCTCACACATGGGGCCTTGGTTTATAGTCTCATCTAAAGGACTTCAAGGAGAGTGGAGCCAATACTGATGTTAACACCAGGGCAAAACTGCCCTTTAGTTGGCGTCTCGGTGGTGACTCAATCCTGAGCCACCAAATCACAAGTGCATTGCTCTAACCACTAGCACAAGGCTATCCCACCCCATGAAGATAACAGAAATCCCCATCCACCTGCTTCTAGAGAGAGAAGGAGACAGGGGGTGGGGGGTCAATAAGATTTCATCTCCCTGTAAAATTGTTATATCTATTAGACATGCTGTTAATACAATAATATTTTTCTTACCTGCACTCCTTTTCTTGAGAATCAGGATCACATGAAACAGCCAAAGATGAAGGCTCAATCATCTTTGGAGATGGCGTTCTTTTCCTCCTGACCCACTCCAGGTCTATCTTCTCCTTCTTCACGTAGGGCCAGAAGTTCAGCAGCGTGAAGGAAACGCCACTGACCACCATCATGCAGAAGAGGAACACGAAGAACACCTCCACAGAAAAGGCCGGGGTTTCGTACTGGGGAAAAACTTGAAAGGAGGGTTGCAGGGTTGACACGCCATCCACAGTCACGTTCTGCATGACGGTCTGATTGACGCAGCGCACTTTGCCTGCTCCCTGAGCCAGAGCCATCAGACTGGGCAGCAGGCCGCCAAAGCCCTCTCCCACGTAAAAGGCCGGCATGTACTGGCGAGGGAAGGTGCCCATGAAGGTGAGGTAAGCCACGGAGGAGGTGCAGTCGACCAGGGCCAGGAAGAACTGCAGGGAGAGCAGCCCCACGCTGTGCAGCCCGCCCCCCACCACCGCTGTGGCGTCCCAGAAAAAGACCAGCAGGAAACAGGACAGGGCGCCCACAGTGATGATGGCGTAGCTGGTAGGTACCTCCAGCTGCCGGGCGGGGCACGCCGTGCGTACCACTGTGTAGACAAAGGGGGCGATGTTGGCAAACTGTGACAGGGACACAGACATTGTTAAAAAACACAGCATGTCAGACTCCTCCTGTGTATCTATCTTACCCTTCCTCCATATCCTATTCCCACCTTTCTTTAAAAAAGATTTTCGATTTTGTAATACACCTAGCAATGCAGGAAGACAACGTTTCTGATTTGTTTCTTCTAGATCTGTTAATAGCATTTGATGCTGTTCATCATATGGTGTGACTCTCCTCTCACGTTTTGAAATGGTTTTGGTGTTTAATGTAATGCACTCCAGTGGTTTCATTCTTATCTGGAAGATAACGATTCATTTCAATAAATGGCCTTCCATCTTCACTTTTTAAAATCTCCTATTCGGAGTTTCCCAAGACTTCGTGCTTGGTCCTCTGCTCTTTGTTTTGTACACAATATCTCTCTCAAAGCTTGTTATTTTAAAGCAAATCTATGGGTCATCAAATTTTGACTGGTGATGCGTATGCACAACTTCTGAAGTCAGGTCTGCCTCACATAATATTTATAGAAATCAATAGTCTTAATGCCAGTGCAAATGACATTAAAAGCTTGATGGCTAATGGTCAGTTGAAACTTTTTGATGAAAAACTAGAACTCTTATGACATCTGTATCTACTTCCACTCCCTTTCGTGTTCTTCTATGGTCAATAGCAATTAGTTGTATACTATTCCTGCTACGCATAAGACTAGACATCTTGAATTTAATCTTGGTACAGAATTAACCATCAAGATCAAAATAATGAATCCTGTCAAGTGATGTTTCTTGAGCTTAAATGTAATGGTTCTATTTGCAGATACTTCAGTGAGGAAGCAAAAGAAACTCTGGAAACTGCTTGTCTTCTATCAAGACTTGACAACTGTGACTATATACTTTGAGGCAAGCTTATATTCAGCTCATAAACACCTTAAAGTGCAAAATTCCGCCGTATGCTTGACTTTCAAAGCCCCTAGCCCTCTATCTGACAACAACCTACTTTAATCACCGCTTTTCAAGAGAAACATTGCCTTGGCTACCTACCTCTGAAAGACTTAGATATAAAGTTGCTTGTTTCATATCTATGTTAGTTTCTACTCGAGTTTTTCTGGTTCAACTGTTTTATTTTTTATATGTCCTCTCTTTTTCATTGCTCTCCATCTATAACTCGTGCACTGGAAACCCATCCATACAAAAGTAAGGCCCGTGGTTACCGCACTTTTTCTGTACCTTCCCTAGAACTGTGCAAAACTACCCCTCATGACATCAGACGCTGTTCCTCTTTTGCATCTGTACACTCAAAATTGATCAATTCAGCCAGATTTTCAAGTAATGTACTTTGCTTCTATTGTCTCTCTCAATATATGGGTGTCCAGGTTTGCCTATATCCACCATGTACAGGGGCGTGTGTGTGTGTGTGTGTGTGTGTGTGTGTGTGCTGGGGTGGAAGAGGTGTAGAAAGAGACCTCTGTGTGTGTATGTGTGTGTGTTTGTGTGCGCGTGCGTGCGTGCTGAGTGGAAGAGAGGAGCAAACTAATTTATCTAGATTAAGATAGGATTTAATGAATGTCTCAAACTTTAATTCATAATCTTTTTCGTACATTTTTAATCACTTTAAATGAATGAATGAATTGATTAAGAAATGTTCCTTTGGTGCGTCCCTATTTCAGCTTCACAAGTCTGACAGATCCTTTTTTCACAGAAAAATATGTGTATGCATCCTATTTCTGTGTAGCGAGTCTTACATACTCCCTCTGTCTAAAGAACAAAAACGTTAGCACTCTAGATCTATGGATATGACAGATGTTTTGTCTGTTATTCTAGATAAATTGGTTTGCTCCTCTCTTTCACTCAGCACACACACACGCGCACACACACACACACGCACGCGCGCGCGCGTACATACACATCCACGCACACAGCAGATCTGTCATACCTATAGATCTAGAGTGGAAAAGAGCATTGTTTTTCAAACTTAATGCACAAGAAGAATGGCTCAACCTGGATGATTAACCATATTGTATTTTTGGTTGAAATTTATTTGTCTGATTTTGTTTGTTTGTTTGTTAAACGGGTGACTGAATCTGAAAGACCATCAATGAAGAAATAAGTGGGTAAATAGTGATATACAATATCTTCAACAAATAAGAATACTCTGCTCAATGTTGTTAAAATGATTAATACTATCGAAAATGAAATGTAAACCGTGGTTAAAGATTTTGAAATCTGTAAACAGATAACTTTTTGTTCTATGGTAGGGGACGGGATCAGAGCACTCGCATTCCCCCAGCCAAGGTTAAGCAGCATCCAGCGTGGTTACCACTTGAATTGATGGCCGTTTGCGCATTTTGGCTTCAGTACGGACCCCAGTTCACCCAGCTGTAAATGGATACCTGCCTCTTTAGGGTCAGGGAAATTAAAACAGCGAAGAAGAGATGGGCGCTGCCCTCAATATGCTGGCCCCTGGAGAAGCTGAGGTCTCTGATGCCTCACTCCTCTACGGCCACATAGGTTATGGGATACCTTTACCTTTTTATAGTATTGTGCTCAAATATCTAGTTACAGAGTGCGTGTGTGTTGTTCAGTTGTAATTTTCTTCCTTGATAGTAGATAAAAAATCCTCCAAATGTCTGAAGGTATGACAGGAAATAAAGGACATTAATTGGATAGACAAAAAAAGAGAACATGTGGTCGGAGCACTCGCTTTCCCCCAGCCAAGTTAAGCAGCGTCGAGCGTGGTTACCAGTTGGATGGGTGACCGTTTGCGCAAGAGTAGGCCATAGCTTTTGGCTTCAGTACAGTTCCCCTAGTTCACCCAGCTGTAAATGGGTACCTGCCCTCTTTAGGGTCAGGGAAGGTAAAGCAGCGAGGGAGAGGAGATGGGCGCCGCCCTCAATATGCTGGCCCTAGAGAAGTGAGGTCTCTGATGCCTCGCTCCCCTACGACCTTATAGGTTATGGGACTCCTTTACCTTCCTTCCTTCCCCCAGCACTTTCAAGAACACGATGACTATCCACGCTGAAAATGTCAGCCATCACAGCACTGACCTGGATGGTGACAGCCATGTAGGAGGGCAGGTTCCAGCCCTCGGGCAGTTTCTGGGTCAGGATGGGCAGCTCCACAAACATGCCGTTGATGTCCACCCAGGAGGATATGGCGAAGAGCACGATCAGCAGCACCACCACCAGGTTGGTTCCCCGGAACACACAGCTGTCTCTGCTCATCCTGCTGTCTTTAGTGTGTGCGTTGTGTCAAAAACCAAGCAACACCACTCAGAGACGCTCTGGCAGAACAGCGGCAAAGCGCGGTGTCTTCTGGCGGGTGGCCTTACAGCGGTCCCGGTGTCAGCAATGTGTTATTCTGGCATGACAAAAACAGTGTGTTGGGTGTGGACAGGCTCTGAAAACAGTGTTGAAACAAGTGGGGCATACTTCAGATCGGAGCTGCTTCAATCTCAAGGTTCCATCAAGTCGTGGGTTCAAATCTCAGCGCCGTCTGGTGAATCAAGGGTGGGGATATTTAAGATCTCCCAGGTCGACTTCCAAGCGCAGACCTGTCGGTGCCTTAATTCCCTTCGTGTATATGCACATACAGAAGATCAAGTATGCACGCTAAAGACCCCTAAATTCATGTCAGCGTGCAGTGGGTTACGGAAACACGAACGTACCCAGCTTACATCCCCGAAGTCAGATTGCAGCTACCTTCATGTTGGGCATACACACACACACCACACACACACACACAACACACACACACAACACACTCACACACTCACACACACACACAGGACGCAGACGCAAAATCTCACCGTTGCTGAACCTGGACCTCTAGCCCAGGAACGGAAAACAAACAGATGGGAGCTGAAAGAGACAAGCTCTACCAATGGGGCATGGAGATGAGGACTCCAGCAACCTTGACTTCTCCCTCAACTCCTTGAGGAGTTGTTGAGGCAGGCACTGCAGTGAGTTCTTCAGGCAGTGAGCGTATCGTGCACAAGTTGATCGTGGCGGAGCCCTTTTCTCTCTATTCAGTAAGGTGCATGCTGGGTATTTTCATGTCATTTATACTACTGGTCATGGCTCGCCTGCTTTTTCTTTTAAATAGGAAAAGTGGATAGGGGTGTTAACGTGTGGGCAAGATGTGTTGTATGCGCTTGCACACTAGTCCTCGGTTTATAGCCTCATCTTATCCCGAAGTCGGAATGCCGCGACCTTAATGTTGGGCAAAAACGGTCGCATACGCAAAAATCTTGGATTCTAGCCGAGGAACAATAAACCCAACAAAACCCCATGTTTATCTGAAAGGCTTTCAGCAGAGTGGAGTCAGGACCAATGTGAACTCCAGCTAAGCCGTCCATGTTATCCGCAAAATGTAAGTTTGTAATTGTCCTGCTTCCAATACTGACTGTTCCTTCATGATTTTCAAGTGGGTCAGCCATTATTCTCTCTGGAAGATATTAAAGAGGGTAAAAAGGAGCTGACATCCTTGGCGTATTCCAATTGTAGTTAGGAACCAATCTCTTATGTTGCTGTCATAGTAGACTGCGCTGGTTGCCTTCTTATGTTCTTTCGAGCCAGAAGGCCCATAGAGCCGGAGCTTATCCCGGTTTCTGTAGCGTTAAGCGAACTGATGGTTTTTCACCACCCCTGTGACAGGACGCTAGTCTGTCGCCAGATACTTCCCCAGCAGAGCTGGTACCCACTTGTACACCTGGGTGGAGTGAGGAAAATAGGAGTAAAGTGTCTTTCCCAAGGACACAACACCGAGCCGAGCGGGGATCGAACCCGCGACCTCTGGATCACGAGTTGCCCCAAAACCACTCGACCAGGGTCCCTCCTCTTGTTTTATGGGCTTTTGGGCCTGTTTCGGGTTGGGCGTTAAAAAATATAAAATAATAAATGGAAATCTTTTTAGCTCTATATCTTGCGGGGGGCGGGTTTCCCAGTGGTGGGAGCACTCGTTTTCCCCCAGCCAATTAAGCAGCGTCGAGGTGGTTACGTTGGAGGGGTGCCCGTTTGCGCCCCTTGGCTTCAACATTCCCCAAGTTCCCCCAGCTGTAAATGGGCCCCTGCCTTCTTAGGGTCAGGGAAAATAAAAAGGGGAGGGAGAGGGAAAGGGTGCCGCCCTAACATGCTGGGCCCCGAGAAATGAGGTCTCGAGCCCCGCTCCCTACGGACTTTAGGTTATGGGGCTCCTTTTCGTTACCTTTAAACTTGCAGAGACAAAAAACAAAACCTGCCTCAATCATTTTCAAGTCATACAAACCCGTAACAATAAAAATTCCAACAAATCCAAATGTGACCACGCACGCACGCGCGCACACACCACCACACCCCACCACACACACACACACATACCACGCGCGCCGCGCAAAAAAAAAAAGCAAGTATTTTGCTTATTCAATGTACCATCTGGAAAAAAAATTTGACTTTGAAAGAGGTCCCCCAAACCCCGACAGGGGATAGAATCTCGGGCCATTGGGCAGGGAAAAGTATGAGATGGAGGGAAGAGGGAAAAAATTAGGTTTGAAAAAATAAGTCTTGAGACTGGATTTTTAAATGCATAAAAAGGTTTGGCGAAGAGGAGAGAGGGGGGTCATTCCAGATCGTTGGACCAAAATAGGAAAGAGTGCGCCCCTGTGGGTTGGTTGAATTAAGTATGAAGGGCAAGGTAACGACGAGCGGAAACGAAGGAGTTACAATGAAACATTTACAGAGTAGGAGGGGCTGTTTTGTGGAGACATTTTGTAACAAGGGGGACTGATTTTTGTTTTTCTCTGGGCACAGGCACCAGTGGAGTGACGCAAAAAAGGGGGATGTGCTCAGATTTGTTTTTTTCTGAGGGCCCAGTCGCCGCAGGTTTTGAAAACTTGAAGGGGGGGGATTGATATGCTGGAAGACCCCCAAAAGAGAATTGCAATAGTCAGCATGAAAGAATGAAGAATAACGGTTTTAAAGTTCATCTGTGGAAGTACTTTCCCAAATTTCACTAATACGCCCCAATTGGGTTTGTAGCATAAATGGCAGGTTGGGTGATGAATTTTTGCATAGGAGAGTGTGTTTTTCCAAAAATGACCCCTAAACTTCCGCGTGGATAAAGGGATGATGTATTGCCACTTTGGGAATTAAAGCTTTGTAAGGGAAAGAGGTTTTTTGTTTGGCCCCTAAAAAGAATGTTTTTCCTTTTTAACTGATTTAGCTGAAATTGGGTTCTGGATCCCCCCAAATTTAGGTTTTTAAAAAGCAGTGGGCCATATTTGTCAAGAGAAAAAGGTTTTTCCCGGGTTTTGGCTTAAAACTGGGGTCATCTGCAAAAAAAAGTGGTTGATCTGTGAGGTTTAATTTTTATGTGAAGTGGAGGGGTTTTAGGAGTAAAAAGAACGGGGCCCCCAAAAACTTTTTCCCCTGCGGAACTCTCTTTTCCGGGTTGGCGGGTACTGACTGAATTTTTAAATTTACTGCGACTTTTTGGAATCGGTGGGGGGGTATGAACAAAACCAGGAAAGGGGTGTACCGTAACACCAAACTTTTTTTTAAAGGGACGGGAAAATTGGGAAAAATTGGTCAAAAGTTTTCGAAGGTGCAGAAAAGGGTGGGTTTTAGGTGAGAAGGGAGTTTTTCCCCGGTCAGAAGCGAGTAGAAGTGTTTTTTAAGGGGTGTGGAAAGGGGTAGTTTCAGTGCTGGGGTTTTAAACGCGATAGGCAGACTAAAAACGCGGGGAAGGGGGACTTTTGGAGAAAAAGGTGGGGGTTTGAGCTGTTTTAAAAATTATTTTTTTAAAGGGGACTTTAGAGTTAAAAGGTCGGTTGGAAAACGGGTTTTATAGTTCTTTAGAATGTTGGGGTAAAGGTCTTGCTTTTTGAGTGAGGTTTGTGATATAGCATTTTTTAGTGTGAAGGCCCTTTTTAGAAAAAAGAGATAAGTTTATATTTTCGTGATAGGGGGTAAAAATTTGCAAAAAGGAAAGGTCTGGGGTCAAGATTACTGTTTTTTAATAGCTTTCCCTTCAGAATTGTCTCGATTTTTTTCTGTTTAAAGGGAATAAAAGGAAAGGGAGAGAGTCCCCAGAAAATGGTTGGGGTTTCAGAATTTGGGGCAAGCTGGAAAGGGGTTGACCCAAACTGGGGGGTTTTGGTTGCGGACTTTGTAGAAAAAGAATGCGAAAATTTTGAAGGAAGTTCAGATTTTGGTCCTAAAATAAAAGGCAGAGGGGGGCCCCTTCGCAAAACCCAAGAAGAGTGGATGTAAGGGGAAAAGAGTTTTCGTAGATGTGGCTCAAAAACCCTTGGAGAGAAATATTTTGTTTTTGCTAAATAAATTTAAAAGGTTTTTGACTTTGTTGTTTTGGGTTTTACGAAGAAGGTTGTTTTTTTTTCTTTTTTGGGTCTTTCGCATTCCCGCCCTAGTTGTGGCTTTTGCGGTTTTGTGACCAGGATTTTCAGGGTTTTTACCATGGGCCCCATGGGGGAGGGATGGCTAGTGGTTAGAACATTGCGTCGCAATCTGACGCCCCGGGTTTCGATTCCCGTTCAAGGGGATATTTATCCCTGGAGTTAACACCCTTTTAAAGGCTCCACTACCCCCAAAAAAGTCCTTCGGTTTGGGGGAATTTTTAAAACGGGGGCCCCGTGTGCAAAACGCCGCAAAAAAAATCTTGGCACACTTTTTAAACCCCTTTTCCCTTTTCAAAAGAGTGGGCCCCTTGGGGTCCCGGGTGGGAACAGATGAAAATTTTTTTCAAAACGCTTTAACCGGGGATGGTTTTGAAAAAAAAAAAAGTACTAAGTGCTTTTTCCATTATCTCGTTTAAAAAAGAAAAAAATTTTAAATAAAAAAAAATTTATCAGGGTAAAAGGTCAGTAGGAGGACCCATGTTTTTTTCAAGGAGTTGGTTGAGGCGGTATTGTAGTGTTTAGAAGGGTAGTATGGTCGGGGGTTTTGTGATAGGCGTTCAGCAGTTGGGGAAAAAAAATTTTTGGGGAATTTTTATTTTTTTTAAATTATTGTTGGGTTCCCCGACGGGTAAGCCCCTTTTTTTTCTGATACTTTGTTTGTTGGGGAAAGAAAAGAATGGCGAAGGGATCGGGAGCGTTTTTATGTGCGATAAGCCCTTAGTGGACTAGACCTTTTTAAAAACATCGGTAAAAAACCCATTTAAAAAATGTGATGATCTGGGGTGTTGGTTCTTTTCCCAGGGGGAAAAAGAGAGGGGAAATTTGACAAAAAAAAAGAAAAAGGAGCTTGACATCAGGAGATGATGGGGGGTCAAAGGGGAAAAATTTTTTTTGTCTCCAAAAAATGATAATTTTTTTGGGGAAAAAAAGGGCTGTGGGGGTTAAGGAGTGACTGAAAATCTTGGGGGAAAATTGAAGATGTCAAATTGTTTTAGGTTGGGAGGGGGACGGTAAAGGCAACGAAAGAAAACAGAGTGGCAAGGTAAGGGGGACGTTGAGTTACAGACTTGGGGAAAAATCGGGTAAAAAGGGAAGGGGGGGGCGAAAGGCTGGATGCAATGTAAATTTTGTGGGACGATGGAAATTTCCCAAATGATATTTTTCCACCCTAATAGCTCCCCACGAGCGAATGCCGGGACGGGTCGAACTTTCATCAAAAAGGGTTAAAAAGGGTCGTGGTAAAGATTTTTTTGGGGTGTTTTTAAAAAGTATTTCTCCAGGGTATTTTAAGGTTTTAAAAATGTTTTTAAAGTTGTGCTTGTCCTCTCTGAAACCGTGCTTTTCTTTGTTGATTTTTTCAGTTGGGGGGGTTTTAAGTTTTTCAGGACCCTCTAAATGTGATGCCCAAAAAACTTTCCCTTTGGGCAGTCTTTGGGGAAAAGGCAATTAGTCAGTCATGGCTGTTTCTTTTTGATCACAGTCATGTATGCTTCTTTCTTTGATGGGGAAAAATAAATCTCACTCACTTTCCCACTTTTAAATAGATTTTTGGGGCCCCACTGAAGATTTTGTGATCAGCTTCCTCCACGGGTTTAGAGAGATCACTTGAAAGGGGAACGCCCTTTATTTTTAAACCCCAAAAAGGAGTACTAGGCTCATGAAAAACAATCTGACAGCATTTTCCAAACAAAAGATAAAACCCAAGGGTGTAAAACTATCCTGCGCCCCTGAAGATTAAAATAAAAATTCAACTTTTAAATATTATATATTATTATTTATATATTATAAAATATATATTTTTATATATATTTATTATATATATACCCCAAGTGGTTTTATACCACACAATATTTTGTAAAACAAAAACTGTAAACAAAAAATTTTTTTTCCCAACCCGATGACTTTAAATTTAAAGGGTACTCATGGTGTGATTCCCACCTTTTGCAAAACACGTAGCAGCATCGCCGAAAATTAAACTTGTGCAATTTAGGTTTTTTAAACCATTGTCGTGCAAAACGGGGTTTTCCAGTAGTTGAAGAGAAAATGCTGACCATAGTGACAGGAAAACAGGGACGGCCGGCCTATGGGCCCTAGTGGACCGGTGGGTTTGGAGGTTAATAAAGGGGTTAAAACGAGGGGGGAAACACGGGATGGCCTGTTTGGGGCCCCAAAAGGGGGCCTGGGCCCCTAAAGGAAAAAAATTTTCCGGGCCCTTTTCCCCCGTTTTCTTTTCCCCCGGTTTTTAATTTTTTTTTCCCTGTAAAAAAACCATAAAGAGGTTTAAATGGTTCTGTCGGGGGAATTAAAAATTATGACGGGTTTTTTTTGGAATCTCTTCGCAGGTGTGTTCTGCGGGGAAAAACGTGAATAGTTACTGAAAACAGATTGGGGACAGAGGGTTTTAGACAGCCTTTCAGTGAAATTTTATACATATTTTTTTTTCTTTTTTATGGAGCGTTTTTTTTTGAGGGCCCAAACTTTGCTTGATAATCACATTTTTGGAATAGGTTTTCATTTGTTTTTTTTCCATCCAAAAAAAATTTATGTTGCTTCCTGCCAAACCTTTTTTTTTAGCAAAGGGGTTTTTTTTTTTTACTTCAGGGGAAAACCCTTTTTTCAAAACAAGTTTAAAATTTTTAAGTGCGTGTTTTGTTTTTAAAAAAGGGCATAAAAAATTTTTTAAACAAAAAAACAGTTTGACATAAAACGTTATTACTAACGGTTTTACCACGTGAAAAAATTTAGCAGAAAATTTCCCACCATCAAAATAAAAAAAACAAACCCTTTTATTTTGGGGAAAAATGAATGTTTACCCCTGCGCTTTTTTTTTTTTTTTTTTTTTTTTTTTTAAAAATTTAATAAAAAAATATTCTTATTAATAATAATAATTTTTATAAAATTTTAAAATTTAAGCGCAAAATTTGTAAAAAAAAAAAATAAATCGAAGGCTTGCACTCAATCTTTTTCAGGACGCACCCTCCTTAAAAAAAATGAAAAAACAGTTTTCAAAACCATGCACCGCAAGTATGCACGCATTAATATAGGAAAATTTTATATAGCGCTGAATCTTGAAAAAGACCCCAAAATTCGATGCGCTTGCACTCAATCATTTAAAACGAAATGAAAACCTCTCCTTAAACTTTGAAAAAACAGATTTCAAACCATGCGCGCGCGCGCACACCAAACACAAAACAGAGCAAGAGCAGAAAAGGCAGAGCATTTCCCTTTGGGTAAGCGTGCAGGAGAGGCTCTCCAGAGGGGGTGTGTTTTTAAAATTTTGATAAATGTGATTTTTTTGAAAAATTTACACAAGGTTTCCCGTCTTCATCAGTAAACCAAAATGAAAAATTTTTGGGCTTAAAATTTTTCCCGTGCAAATGGGGGGAAAATTGACGACTCATTAAAAATATTCGTCTCCAACAAAAAAGGGGGGTATGTGGTAAAGGGTGGTGGCCCTTTGTGTGAAACCCACTCTGGGTTTTGTGGGGTGTGTGTGTCCCGGGCCCTCCCCCTTGGGTGCCCTGATCATTGCTGTTGGACTTTTTAAGGGGCCCCCTTTGGTGTTGCCAATTCAAGTGTGTTAATAATTGCCTTTGGGCCCTGGGCCCTAGACTCCAGCAAACCAAGGTATTGTGGCCCTTTCCCTTACCGGCCCTCCCCTTTCCAAATCCAGGGTGTACTTTTAAGTGTCATGTACATTCCCCTATAGTTTATGGAAAAGGGACCATGAACAATGCTGTGCTCTGTGCTAAATTGTATATAAAATTTTTGAAAAGGAAGGAAAAAGGGCAAAAGGGCCCTTTTCTTCCTTTTTTTTCTTTTTTTTTAAAAATAAATGGGTTCCCTTTTCCCTCTTTTTCTTTTTTTTATTTACTCAGTTTTTTTAAAAAAAATTTTTATGGTTGTTGGGACACAACATTTGAGTTTACCAGTCCTAGGAGGGGCCCAAATTACCGATCCATGAGGCAAGCCCTTTAAAACCATGAAAATTACAGCCCCCCAAAAGCCCCATTTCAAGTGACGTTGATCCCCCCAATCGAAATTCCCTCTATGGAGATTCTTTGCTTTTTGAGAGATTTGGGGTTTCAATTTCACCCTTTCAGGTTTTCCCCCCACCTTTACGGGAATTGATAAAAAAAAACAAACTTAAAACAAACTGTGCCGGACGGGAATTCACCCCAAACTTGCAAATGAACTCTGGACTTTTCATTCATTTTTCTGTGGGACCCCTGAAATTTTATTTTTAATATCTATCATCCCCCGGGGGGACTTTAAAAAGGAAATTGTGTGCCAGTGTGGGTGAGAAGGGGAGTTTGTTTACTCTAAAAACTATAGTGGTTTAAATTTGGCAAAAAATAACCCGATTTCAGCAAATCCCAAAAAGTACTTTTTTCCCTTTTTTGGAAAAAACCCAGGGTCCACGGGCCCTTTAAGGGAAAAGCACCCCCCAGGTTCCCATCCCCCCCCCCCCCACCCAGCGTATTTGAGGGACCACTTTTTCCCCCCTGCCAGTAAATTTCTACCCCCTAGTTCACCCCACCCTTTTTCCCCCCAAAAACTCCAAAACCCTCCAATCTGCAATCCCCCTCTTTATCCCTCTTTACCCCCCCTTCCCGATCTCCTTGCCCACCCCCCCTCTTACACCCCCCAAACCCTATCCCTGATAAGGATGCTTCCCCTCCTCCCTCCCCAAAGGGGCGAATAACCCCCCCCTTCCCCTTTGGCCCCCTCCCTGACCCTCAACCCCCCCCTTCAACAACAAGTTTCCCTTTGAACCCCAACCCCCCCTTCCCTTTCCCCTTTCCTTCCCAAACCCCCAACCCTCCCCATTTTCCTCCCCCCCCAGTCCAGCCCCTTTCCCCTCAACCCAACATCCCCTCTCATAAGGGGACCCTTTTCCCCCCAAAAGCCCCAAAAACCTTACATCTCAGGGGTTTGTCTAACATTGCTCCCGAAACCATGCTCTACAGTCAATCCCCGCTGAAAACCTCCATCCCCAACATGCAGAGAAAATATTAAAAACTTGTTTTCCCCCTTTTTTGCAAAAAAAGACAAAGATAAAACCCAAAACCCCCAAAAACCCATGATTCAGAGCCGGGAATGAAAAAACCCCAGGGAATTTTTTCTTTGAAACAAGCAGTTTAACCAAAATAGAAAAATGAAAGGGAAGCCACAAAAACCCAGAAAAACCCAATGAAAGAAACAGCAAAAAAACTCCAGTATTAAAAGACGTCAAAAAAGTCAAAAAAAAGCCCCAAGGGCCCCAAAACTACGGCCTCCTTGCTCCCAAAAACCCGTCCCCTTTTCCGTGACAGGGCCAGCCCCAATGCAAACACAAAACCCTCTCCTGTTTAAAATGCCCCCACAAAAAGAAAAATAAAAGTGAAAGATGTTTCAAACATTTTTTCCCAAAACAACCCAAAAGATTCATTTTCACCCATGCAGAAAAACCCAGGGAACAATGTAAACAAATCAACTTTTCTGGCACACACAGCAAAAAGCCCCAATTTTTTTGTAGAAAATTCAAACTTCTCACTCTCACTTTTGATAACAATCCCCGTAAAAACAACCCATTTTTTTGCCCCCCCCCCCACCCTATTCATTCAACCCCACACCCCACACATCTCAACAAAGACACGAAAACCCCCAATTTCCCCAGTACCAAAAAAAAGCCCCACCCCGCCTTTCCCCCTTAATGCTCTAAAGCAGAAATCTGCCCCAAACCCAGTTTAAAACACATTTATTGGGTGACTCTGTGTTGGTAAAATTGGACAACAAAAAAAAATCCCAAACACCAGCCCCGGGTCTGAAATTTTTGTCGGGCCCGGGGCCTGATGTGACCACCTGTGTCATTTGGCAAATTTTTCTCGCCCCCTTCCCCCCTACCCGAGTTTTGGTTTCCAGTAGGCTGGGACCCAAAAACCCTGCTAAAACAGGCCCTGTTTCTTCAGGTTTTGGGTAGGCTGTTTCCGAGCTCAGAGATGTGTTTCCCAGGCCCACTACATGCCCCCCTCACCCCTCTCCCTTGGACGAAACCGTCAGAGGGCTGCTTTCGTTCGACAGCCAATTGGGGCCCACCCCCTTGCTTTTGGGGAAGGGGGTTTGGGCCTCCATCGAAAAACCCCCCCTCCTTCTCCCAAAGGTGGGTGCCCCCCCAAAAAATGTTTGTACCGTGACAGTTAACCCAAGAAGAGGATGTGATGTTTTCCGAAAACCTTTGTGCCCTTGGTTTAATGTCACCGGTGAGCCTCCCCCGGCCACATCTAAACCTCCCCTTCCTGCCAGCTAGTGGGGACGCAGTGAAGGGGACCAAAGTATGGAGACGGTCCCCTCCATGACAGACAACACTAATCCAGTGTTTTATGCCCTGTCCTTTCCCCTCTCCTTTTTGATTTGATTGGGACTTTCATTTCCCACCCAGAAACCCCGGGAAAACCCTTTTTCCCCATGCTTTTTACGCGGGGTGCACCCTAAAGGGCCTCCCGTATAAAAAAAACAAAAAAATTTTTAGGTTGTTAATGGCCCCGCCCCAACCCTAAAATTAATTGAAGAAGGGAATAAAAGGGGGTTATGGGGTGTTTTGGTTATGGGGTGGGCTTGAAAGGTTGTTTATGCTGTGTGTGTGTAGGGTTTTGGGGGGGGGGGGGGGGGGGAGTGTCCCCCGCATTTGTGCGGGGGTTGAATGCTTACTTTTTACCTGAAAATTATATGTGGGGAATCACGTTTTTTTTAAAATTTATTAGTAAGTTTTATATATTCAAGTTTTTTTTGAATTTTGTGTTTTTTCACCTTTAAAATTTTTCTTTTCCCCCTTCCCCCCCCCCAAATTTTTCAAGATTGTGTCATTTCACATACGGCCCCAAACCTATAAATGATATGTTAAAAGTACGGCCATGTAAAAGTTTCCCCCCTCTATCCCAAAAATGTAATCTAGTATATTCTTCTTTTAAAAAAAGGGCCTTTTTTGGGCTGTTTTTTTCCCTGTTCTCTGTCAAACCTTGCCTTCCCTTCTCTCTCGGGGAATGATTATTGGTGTCAGGCTGCAGTTATTTAAAAAGGGGTTTCCCAAGGAAATTTTTTTTTGCTAAATTTAAAAAGTAAATTATTGAAATTGTAATTGATAGGCTTTTGGGCAAAAACATTTTTTTAAATGTTTACAAAAACCCGGGAAGGGGGGGGAAATTTTTAAAACCGAAAGTATATTTAAAAACCTTTTTTTTTTCCCATTTGATCTCTTTTTTTTCTTTTTTTTTTTTTTTTTTTTCCTGTTATAAATTTTTTTTTTTAAACTTTATAGGATTTTGCTTTGCTTTTTGTAACATACTAACCCTAAATTTGTGTGTGTATGTTTCATTTATTTTGTTTTTTAGTTATTTTTGTTACAGACCCATTTTTGTAAGTTTTAAACTGTTTATTTGTGGTCTTTATATTTTAATTACTTTGTTTTTTTTTGGGGGTTTTTTAATTTTGTATATTTTTATTTTGTTTGTTTTTTCTTTGTGGTTGTTTTAAAACCCTAAAATTTCTAAAAAGCTTTTAAACCCGACTCCTCCCTTTTATTTCATGTCTCCCCTCGGGAAAAGTGGCAATAAAAACATGGTCTACGAGTAGGTCCCTCAACATAAAAAAATGCACCCAAAAAAAAAGATGACATTGTTTAGCATACTTTTTAATGGGGGAATGATTTTTCTTTTTTATTTGGCTTTGCTGTTTCCCGCCTTTCTTCAAATAAAAATGTGCGCATGCCCCTTCCCAGGATAAAATTTTTTCCCCAAAGACCCAAACAAACCAAAAACAAAAGGGTTTTAAAAAAATTTAAATTTTTCATTATGCGTCAAAGGTTTAAAATTTTGATGGTAGGATATCGAATGTTTTGGGGTTTTAGAAATCAAATTAAAGCCCTTTGTCCACTTTTGATGGATTCAATACAGAAATCCGCGGGAAACCCTAAATTTGGGTTTTATAGATTCAAATTTTTAATGGATGAAGTTGCACTTTTAACTGTGGAAAATATTTTCTTGGAGATTTTAACAAAAAATTTTTCCACCCAAAAAACCCCCAATTTAATCACCCAAAATATGATGTTGGTTGGAAAAAATAATAGTAAACCCCCGAAAAACAGATAAAACCGGGAAATTTAAATTTATTTTATATAAACCCCTAACGCAAAAAAGACATAGCTGAAATATGTTTTCCGTATGTGGGTTTCGCGTCAAATCCCGTTGCTGTACTTGGTTTAAGGTTTTCAAAAAATTCCCAAAGGGGGGGCAATTTAAAAATTTTTATTACCCACGATTTTAAACACTTCTGGAGGATAATTTTTTTTCGGACTGATGACTCCCCCAAATTTAAAGAGGGATACCAAAACAGAAAACCCGATGAAATGCTTAATTTTTTGGGTTTAAAAATATTTAAAACTCAGTGTTTGACAAAAAATGTCCCTTTTAAAAGAAGAGTTAAAAAAAAAAACCAAAAACCCCCATTTTATAACAAAAAAATAGAATTGAGATTTAAAATTTAAAAAACCACCTGAAAAACCTTTTGGGACCGAAAAATTCGGCAAAAGGTAAAAGTGGATTCATTAAAAGCAGATCAAAGGGGTAAATTTTTTCAAAAAAAATTGTTAATTAACTAGGACTCTGGCAAGATTTGGGAAACCATCAAACATTTGTAATAAACCTGTTTTTAAAAAGTCAACGTTTTTAAAGACTAAATGATTTAATTAAACAGCCATTTTTCCCAAAAAGTAGCAAATAAAGGTTTTAACATGTGGCCCAAATCAAGCGAAAATGTCTTCCTTACCTACAAAATATTTTAACTCAAACATATTTTTTTTCCTTTTAATCTCCCGCCCAAAGACAAACCCTTTTAGTATTAGAAAGCATAAAAATTTCCAAAACGAAACTGAACACGTGAAATTTGCAAGTTAGATGCGGATTTTAAAAAATTCTAGTCGGCTTTTGTTGAAAAACTGACATATCTATACAATTGTGTATTGGGGAAAAAAATGTTTTCCTTAAATTTAAAAAAGGCAAAAATTTATACCTGCCTTAAATCAGGGATGTTTTCCTTCCAAAATTTAAAGGGCCCAAAAACCTTTCTCTTTTATAACTAAAAACCCTTGAAAAACCAAAACAAAAATTTCCCCCAAAATTTTACTTTTTAAAAAAAAATCTATTGCCGGGATTTAATCAGGGGTTTTGTAAAAACTTTCCTGTCCCCCATGCTTAAATCCGCTCCCTGACGTTCCATAAAAATAAATGCAAAAAGATTTAATGGCCCCCTTTTTGTTTACTTTGAAAAAGAAATTTTATTTTGATCAAAAAACTCTTTGTTATTGCTAAATTAGAATTTTTAAAAAATTTGGATGAGTTATTTCCCAAAAAAATACAAAATTTTCTGTCCCAATTGGGAGCGTTTTTATCTGTAAATAATTTAAACATCAAAACTATCCCATTAGTTTGGGGGGAACCCCAAGGGTCAGTATTGGGGGCCCCTCTTGGGTTTTTGTTAAGTAAATGATTTTCCGTTTTATTAAAAAGTAACTGTGAAAAGTTTGTGAGGTACCCTCTCTTTTTAGTGATTCAGGGGCTCCCGCGATTAATCGCAAACTTCAATACGGTATTGACAGATTGATTATTTGGACTCAATTTTCCCAAAGGGCCTTAAAAGCCAAAAAAAAAAAGTGTATGTTTTCGTTTTCCGCAAGACAGAAAAGGAAAAAGAATTTTAGGTTTCAACCTGTTGTTGGATAAAAGGAATAGTTGAAGAAGTTGACTCACATAAAAAAAATTAGGTGTTTCCCAAAAATTGGGTAAACAAAATTCCCCGGAAAACAATTTTTTATCCTCACCTTCTTTTTTTAAAAAAATTTTTTGGAACTTAATTGCGTTAACTATTTGGATCCTGCCGTTTGGGAAAGAACTTTAAAATCATTCATTTGTTTTATAAAGAGCAGTAAAATTGTATTTTTTAAAAAAAAAGCACCCCGACAAATTTAAAATTATAAGCAAAAATGTCCCGCCTTTCGAAACCGACTTTATTCAATAAAGCTGTTTTATGCAAAAAAATTGAAAACAAAAAAAGACACCCAAAATTTAACCAAAGCTTTCAAGTTTAAAACCCCCCCTTTGACGGAAAAACCTTTGCTAAATTTCCCGACCCCCAAAAAACTATATAAATGAGGGTCTTTTATTCAGGCAAATTTACCCATGGAAAAAACTCCCCCAAAAATTTTTAAAAGATTAAAAAAAAAAATCAGTATTTAAAAAAATTTTAAAAGTTTTCTAAATAAAAAAAACAGAACCGATTGTAATTAAGAGGTGATTTAAGGTCATGGGCGTTTTTCTTGTCAAATTAAAATCAGATATGACCCCGTTTTCAAATTTTTTTTAGGTACATGTGTTAAAATTGATCTATTTTTTTTGGGTTGTTTGATATCAACCCCGCCGCTTTGAAAACTTTTGGGGAGTGTGTGTGTGTGTGTGTTTTGTTTCAAGTGTGTGGGGTGTTTTGTTTTGGGAAATTTGGTTTTTGGTTTTTGGGTTTTTTTTTTCTTGTGTTTTGGCCCTTTTTTTGTTCTTTGTTTTTCACATAAAAATATGCTGATTATTTAGGTTTTTGTCACTGTTTTGTTTTTGGTTCATTGAAATGATGGCTAAAATTTTTATTGCTGACGTTTAGTATGTGGGTGGATTTACATTTCCCGAATTTATTCTTTGATGAAGGATTAAGTTGCTTAAACCCCCAAAACCCAAAACACCCATGTTCATTTGTTATTGACCGGGGAAAAGGGGGGAATGGATGTCTTTGTTTTTTACTTCTTTTTCTTTTTTAAAACCAATAGTGTTGGTTATTTTTGTTTTTCTTATTTATGAGTAAATTATGTTGGGGAAGGGGGTATGGGTGAGGATGTGTATGTTTTTGGGTTTTAAGAGTTTAAAGGGAAAAATCAGTTTCCTCTGTTTTTTAAACCATTTTGGGTTTTTTATGTTGTTATTGTTGGGGAGTGGTGGGGGGGGGGTTCTGGTTTATTTTGCCTTTTGGGTTTTTTTTGGGGGGTTTTGGGGGTTTTTTTGGGGGGGGGGAGGGGTAATTTTTTATCTTTTTCTGTTTTTGTTAGTTTTTTTATTGTTCTTCAATTTTTTCTTGGTGTTTTCTTGTCCTTTTTTAGTTATTTTTCGTGTTGTTGTTGTGTATGTTATTTGTGTTTTGTTTGATTGTTTTTTTCCTTGTTGTGGTTGTTCTTGTTGATTACTTTTTTTGTTGTTTTATTCATTTTTTGTATGGGTTTAAGGTTTGGTGTATATGTGTGTGGGGGGGGGGGGGGGGAAAAGTTTTTGTGGGTTTTTTATTTTTTTTTCTGTTTTTTTCTTCTTTGTTTGTTTTGGTTTGGTTTTTCTTTGTTGCTTTTTTGTTTGTGTTATGGGCGGATTTTTTCAAGATTTTTGAAATTATTTGGGAAATTTTAGGGTTAAAAATTTTTTGGGGGTTTTTTTTTTTTGTTTAATTCCACATATGAAAATTTTTATTGGTTTTTTTTTTTGATTTTATAGTTTTTTAAAGATTAGGTTTTTTATTTTGGGCCCGCATATACTTTTTTTTTTTTCTGCTTTTTTTTTTTTTTTTCTTTAGATAGATGGCTTGATGAAAAAAAAGCAAATGCACTGCTAATTCAATTTTACCATCTGAAAATAAAAGTTTGATTTGACTTTGACTTTGAAAAACACCACCACACAAAAAACCCTCGCGAAAAACACTTTGGGGGAAGGATGTTTTTTGAAAATTTGGGCGATACTGAGATATGGGGGGGGGAAAAAAACTTTTGGTAGGAAATAAGTGTGTTTTGAGGTGGATTTTTAAGGCATCAAACGAAGGGTTTTGGCGAAGTGAAAAGGGGGGGTCATTCCATTGGGGGTGGACCAGAAAAAGGGAAAGAGCGACGGCCAAAAAGGGTTTGTTTTAATCTGGGTGTTCGAAAACCCCAAAAAATTTTGAGGAAAAGAACGAAGGCAAAAGGAAAAGGGGGGTACGGGGGAAGGGCGTTCCCGAGATAAAAGGGGGGGGGGGGCAGAAATTTTTGGAGACATTTGAAACTGAGGGGAATTTTCTTATTTTCCCGTCTTTGTGAGACGGCGCCAGTTTTAAGAGATCGCAGAAGAGGGAAGATGTGTTCAGATTTTTTTTTTTTTTTTTTTTTGGAAAAGCCGGGGCTGCAGAGGTTTTTTTTTGCGTTGAAGAGGGGATAGGGGGGGGGTGATGCTGGTTTTGGCAGCCCAAAAAAGAATTACAGTTTTTAAAGTGAGAGAAAGGTAAGTAAACCCGCTTGGAAGTTGCATTTAGTGGGGGCAGATTTGCGAATCCCCCTTATGGGGCCCCTAATTGATGTAGGGAAGACTGGGAGGGCTGGGTTTAAAGGTTTTTTTTTTATAGGAGGTTTTGTTGTCAAATACTCCCAAAAACCCTTTACCCGAAATTGGACAAAGGAATTTAAGTATTGCCGAATTCTATTGGGAAATTTTGTGATAGGGGGAAAGTTTATGTTGGGTCCCTTGGAATGGCCCCGGTTTTTTGGCCAAAATTTAAAAGTAATTGTTTTGAGCATCCCGTTTTTAAAAATCTTGAAGGCCCGTAGGGGCTTATTTGTCAGGAGGGAAGGCCAAAATTTTTAACAGTTTTCGCTTTCATGAAGCTATCATTTGGGGATAGAAGTAATGATCAATTGGTGGTTATTTTTTATATGTGAGAGTGGGCAGTGAAGAAAGTAAAGGAACGGGCCCCGGACTGATCCCCGCGGGACTCCAAAAACCAGTTTGACAGGTTTTTATTAAATTTTGTTTACATAACTTTTGGAATCGGTCTTTGAGGTAGAAGTAAACCAGGTGAGGGCTTGTGCCATTAATACCAAACGCAGTTGGAGGCGGAGAAGAAGAATTGAGTGATCTATAGTATCATAAGGCTGCAATAAGTCAAGAAGAGTGAGGAGGGAGATTTTTCCTGCATCAGAAGCAAGTAGAAGTGTATCCAAAGTGTGGACTAGGGTGGTCTCGGTGCTGTGGTTGGGGCGATAGGCGGATTGAAAAGGGGGGAGGATATCATTGGAATGAAGGTGACTGTTGAGCTGTTTGAGAACAACTTTTTCTAGTACTTTAGAGACAAAGGGTAAGTTTGAGACAGGTCTATAATTCTTCAGAATGTTGGGATCGAGGTCATGCTTTTTCAATAGAGGTGTGACTATTGTGGTTTTAAGAGCTGATGGAAAATTTCCTGACACAAGAGATGAGTTTACTATTTCAGTGATAAAAGGTACAAGTTGTGGAAGGCATTGTAAGAAAACAGGAGCAGGTATGGGATCAAGGTCGCATGATTTTATAGTAATTTCCTTCAGAATTGTCCTGATTTCTTTTTCACTTGTGGAATGGAAGGAAAAGAGAGGAGTGCCAGTGAACTGGGGATCAGGAGGTGCAGGTTGGAATTGAGTCTGATCTAGTTTGGAGCGTATGTTGCGGATTTTGTCTGAAAAGAAGGCAGAAAAGATGGATGGAAGTTCAGACAGGCTGTGGGTGTTAGGCAAAGGAGTTGATTTTACAGAACCAAGGAGATTTGAGGTGAGGGGAAAAAAGATATTTTATGGATGTAGCACAGAGAACTTGGGAAGAGTAGTAGTCTGTCTTTGCTGAATGGATTAAGAGTTTGACTTTGTTTATTTGTTTTCGGAAAAGCTGTTTGTTGATTTCGGTTTTTGACTTTCGCCACTGCCATTCTAATTGCCAGCGTTTGCGCTTGGCTATCAAGATGTCTTGGGTATACCATGGCGCACAGGGTCTGTCAGGGAGGAGATGGTCAGTAGGAGGTGCATGCTCATCAAGCAGTTGGTGGAGAATAGTGTTATAGTGATGAGAGAGGTCAGTGTGGTCAGAGGTTTGTGAAAAACTTTCGGAAGCTTGTGAAGAAAAGGTATGAATGTCTAAGGCCTTAAGATTGCGACGAGTAACATATTTCTTCTTTCTGACAGTTTTTGTGATGTTGAGATGGAAAAGAATGACGGAATTATCAGAATGCAGTTCGTCGGTGACAGAAACAGATGTGACAAGATTAAATGAAGCATTAGTAATCAGCCAGTCTAAAATAAGACAGTATCGGTGCGTTGCTTTGTTTACCAGTTGGGAGAGAGAATGGTTGGACAGAGAAAGAGAAAGACGTTTTACATCTGGAGAAGACTGGTTGTCGAAATGGAAGTTGAAGTCACCGAGAATTATAAGTTTAATGGGAGAGAGGCTGTAGTGGTCGAGGATTGACTGGAATTCTTGGTGAAAAAGAGATGTCAGATTGTTTTTACGGCTGGGAGGTGGACGGTAAAGGCAGCAGAAAGTAATAGAGTGGCTAGGTAGATTGAGATTGATTTCGCAAACTTTAAAAGATTAATGTGAAAATTGAAGGTTCTGACTGAAAGAAAGAGATGGTTCCAATATGTCTTTGAGAATGATGGCAATCCCACCTCTTCGAGAGAGTCGGGGAAAAGAAATAGTTTTATATCCAGGAGGAGTCAGCCGTTTTATTTTTGGCTCATGGCCATGTGGTTTAAGCCAAGTTTCGGTGAGGAAGGTTAAAACAATGTTTTTTTCAGAGATGAGGTCAGAAATGTAGTCGGCTTTTCCATTTGGACAGACAGACTGCACATTGAACAAACTTGAAGGAGATCTGAAGGAGGTGGAGAGGTTGAAGATGAAAGTGGTGAGTTTTGGGGGCCCAAAAAAAGGAGGAAGAGGTGAAAGGGATTGGGGAAAATTGTGGGGGAAACTTAAGAACGACAAAGAGTTTGGGGTGGTGAATTTGAGAGTAGAAGGGGGGGAGGAATGGTTAATTGGGGATTGGTTTTTGACACAATTTATGATACTCATCATTTAAACAGACAAAAACCATTGTCGAGTAAAAAACAAACCCAAAAAAAACCCAAAGGTGGGGGGGGGGGTGGAAGAGGATGGGGAAAGAAGGTTGTGAGGGGTTGCCAAAAAGTGACGAGAAAGGGGGAGGGGGGAGACAAAGGGAGAGGGAAAGCCCACCCTGGCGAGACGTCGGCCCCGTCCCCTGTTCCCGTTTTGGGTTTTTCAGCAAAATGAATGCCCAAGTGTGTTATTTTCGGGTTTCTTAATTAGGAGCAACCCATACTTTTTTTTGACAAAATTTTGGGTGGGGGGAGCCTATCTTAAGTCCGGGGGGTCTCACTGCCTTGGGTTTGCAGCCCCAAACACATAGGGCCTTTTAAATTTGGGGGGGGGGTTGGGGGTGTCGTTGTGAATTTTTGTGAAGTTGTTTTTTTTCGGCGCGGGTCACTTTTTTTTAAGTGGGTTTCCCGGGGGCCGTACGTTTTTTTAATTTAAAAATTTGCATCGGCAAAATTTGGACCTTTTTTCCTTGAGGCTGTGGCTTGCTTTGGTGGTTGTTGGGGGGGCCGTCCCTTTTGGGGGTATCCCTTTTTTTTCCCAAGAAAAGGGGGTTATCAAAAAACTCAACTCAATTTCCTGCCCATTCCCTTGGGGGAAAAGGGTTAAAAAAATCCTCGGGGCGGTTGGGGGTTTGGGGGGCAGTACCAAAATTTAAACTCCCCCTTTTGAAAATTTTTTGCACTAGGAAAATTTCTTCTTTTTCTTTTTTTCCCCTCTTTGTTTTTGCTTTTGGGTTTTTTTTCTTCCTGTACCCCCTTTTTGTTGGGTTTTTTACCCTTTTTTGCCTTTTTCCTTTCCATTTTCCTCCCTTTTCCCCCCGAAAGAAATTTAAAAGATAACAGTTCTTCCCCTGCTGGAAAAAAGGATGCGCTGGCCCGATCGGGAAGGACGGGAAAGGGATGCATTTTTTGCTCATTTGTGGGAAACCTGGGTTTTTAAATAATTAAAAATTTTTAATTATGTTCAATTTGACGAATTGAAATTCAATGTTAATTTATGTTTATTTGGTGATGACTAGACAAGGAAAGGAAAATGCCCATCATTCTGGATGGAAGAGAACTCGCTGTAAACTCGAGGAAAAACAGATCTCAATACACAGTCATTTATCATGAGAGCAAACATGTATGAAAATCCAACCTCAAGACTCAAGAATTATGAGTGGCATTTAAAAATTATAATTACAACAGCAAGCATTATTAAACAATACAAATTAAGAAATAACACAATATTTTAAAAGCCGACAACAATCTATGTCACCCACACACACACACACACCACACCACACACACACACACACACACACACCCATCCACGCACGCACGCACACAATACAAAACGCCATCCACACACACAAACACACACACACACAAAACACACAGCCGCCCCTGTACAATGGTGGATATAGGCAAACCTAAGGTAAGAGTATCAAAGCAAAACCACAACACAACAATAATTCAAACATATCTCAAAGAAAAACTTTTCCCAAACACCCAAAAAATACAAATATCACAAGCAATTTACATTTAAAAAAAAAAAAACAAAAAAAAAAAAAATTTTTTTTTTTTTTTAAAGGGTTTTAAAAAAATAATTTTTCCCCCTTTAAACCCCTAACCCGCTCACATTTTTTTTCTTTTTCCCGGTACTTTATATAAAACTAGCATGCCAAAACCCCCCACAACACACACACACCACAACACTCTTTTCTCTCTCTCTTTTTCTTTTCCCCTCTCTCTCTTTTCTTTTCTCTTTTTCTCTCTCTCCCTTTTCCTCTCCTTTTCTTCCCCAAATTGTACCTGTTTATTTTTGAACTTGGTTTGGGTTTTTTTTGGTAATCAAAGGTTTTCGGAAATTTGGTTTGGGTTTTTTCAACGTTTCCAGGGAAAGACTGTGACGTTTGGGAGGCAGGGGAGTAGTCAAAACAAAACAGTTTACAGATTTTAAAATGTTAAAAAAGGACCAAATTTTTAGGTTCCCCCCGTGTCAAACCTATCTAAAAACTTGATATGGGCATACATTTTTAAAAAAAAATTATGTCTAAGGGTTTTGATTTGGGGTTTCAGCATAAAAGTTTTATAAAATTTTTGATATATTAAAAATGATGATGTTGGGCCCAAAATTGCTTTGCCCCTTATGTAAGCAAAAAAGTGGGAAAATAAGTTTTAAATTTTTTGCTTTTGCTGTCCCGTTAAATTTTTTAAAATGTTTAAAAAAGAATTACAATTTCCCGGGAAAAATAAAAATAGACACCCAATTTATTTAGATTCTGTTATTCGTGGCATCTAGTTTTACCCCTTAGATTTTGCCAAACCTTTTTTTTTTATTTGTGTTTTAGCCTTTTTGGGAATTTAAAAGATAAATTTTTTTTTTCTTAAATCCTTTTTTTTTGGGGGAAATGAATTTTTTTTTTGTGGTTTTTTTTTTGGGGGGGTTTGGGGGGTTTTTAAACAATAACATTTTTGGGTTTTTTGGGGTTTTTTTATTTTTCCCCACTTTAAAAAACTAAAGCAGTTTGGCCCCCCAACCCCCCCTTTATGTATGGGCCAAAGGCCCTTTTTTTGAAAAAAAATCTTTTTGGGTTCCTCTCTCTCTCTCCTCCTTTTTCTCTCTTTTTTTCCCCCGCCCCTCCTCTCCCCTTTCCCCATCCTTTCCACCTCTCTCTTCCTCTCTCCTCTCTCTCTTCTCTCTCTCTCTCCCTTTAAAAGGGAAATTTATGCACACCTTTTTTTTGATGATTTGATAGAAAAACCCCTAAAAAAAATTTTTTTTTTTTTTCAATTTAACAGGTTTTTTAGAAGGGGTGAACCCGACTTTTTTAATAAAACTTTTTTGGGTTTTTCTTTGTTTTTTATTTTTGGGATTCGGGAAAACTTGGCCAGATGGAAGGGAATGCATAGTGTTGTGAAAGCACTTGGGGTTTTTATCAGTGGAAATGCCTTTTTTGCTTTTTTATTTATCTGTTTTTTATACAATGAATTTGATCTTTTGCTTTTTTCCCAAAAATTTTCCACCAAACCCTTACAATTTTTTTTAAATACGTTTTTGGGTTTTTACATTCAAACAACCACACCCCAAAATAAAAAAAACCCTATTTACGGGCTATTTTCTACAAAACTGCGTAAAAAAAGGGACCCTTATTTTTTTTTTTAAAGTTTAGTTTATCGCAGATTTTGGGGGGGAAGGCCCCCGGGGTTAATTTTCCCTTTATTGACATTTCCCTTTTGTATAAAAAACGTATTTTTCATAAAGTTCAATTTTTACTAGAATTTTTTCCCAAAATTTTTGGGACCCTAGCACTTTTCTATTTTTTTTACCGTTTTTATGAACAGATCGGGGAAAAAGGGGTATGTTTCTGCCAAAAAACCCAAAGGCATTTTTTTGGTTTTTTTTGGGTTTTTTTTTTTTTTTTTTAAAACAAAAAGTTTTGGGGTTTTTTTTTCAACAATTTTTCAAAAACCTTTCTTATTCATTAAAATTTAAAACCCAAAACTGACCTTTGGGTACATCTAGTAAAGCAGAAATTTGTCCCTTTAGGGAAATTTTCAACAGGTTTTAAAATAAGTACCAGTGCCCGGGGCCCTTTTTTAAATTCAGGGTTTAAAAAAAAAAAAAAAAAAAGTACAGGAGCTAAAAACATTGCCTTGTGGGTTCAGTGGAAAATTTTGGGTTTTTTTTAAACATTTTTTTTCCTCAAAAGAAACACACTGAAATCGATTGGTTAAAAAATTCACAATCCATAAAATAAGTTTCGGGTTAACTTTGAGTGATTGAAGCTTTTGGGCCATGAGATGTGGCTGAATCGTGTTAAATGCAGAGGAAAAATCAACAAAGAGAATTCGAACAAAAGAGTTGTTATTTTCAAGGCGTGTGTAAATATGATTCAAGAGCGTGATTGTTGCATCATCTGTACTTCTGCTATGCTTGTAGGCGAATTGGTAAGGTTCAAGGGCATTTTTAACTAGTGGCAGAGGTACTGAAGGACAATGCGCTCAAAGCTGTTCAAAACCAGGGATGTTAAGGCAACAGGTCTGTAATCATTTAAAACTTTAGGATGTTTTGTTTTTGGAAGGGGGCAGATGGTGGATTTTTTTCCAGATAGAAAGAATGGCTCCGGTATTTAAAGACAATGAAAACAACCTCGCAAAAACAAATGACAACTGATCAGCACAGAAAGGTTTAAAAGGTTTCAGAAGATATTGTCTGGCTCTCTTTTCTTACAGCTTTATTTACATTTAACTTTTTTAAACAGGGTAGGTTATGGTTAACTCAAGAATGTCTATGTTAAAAAACCTGCTCTGGACCTTTAAATACTGATCCAATTTAAACTTTATGTACTTAGTAAGGTAATTATGTGCAACTCTTTTGCAAGATGTGCTTTGCTCATTAACAACATATTTCTTTTTATCGTGGTCAGTAAGATAATAAATCTCTCATAGAACCCCTTGTACCAAGTTGGTTATTGATTGTGGATATGTTCTCACGATAGCGACTTGGTTACTACAACTACTTTTCCTTAAACGTTTTTGACACATTCACTAGTTCTTATCGTTTCATCAGTCTATTAGATTTTCATTGGACACAGCAATGATAAGGTCACGTTGGAAAAGAAAGTTTTTTTAATTGTTGTCTGTTACTAGAATACTGGTTTTTCAAAAAGGAAGCCGTTATGTATTTAATACTCTTCAGTGGTGTTATTCACTGATTGTAGTCGGCTCCCTTTTACATCTGGTTAGTAGTGATCATGCGGGAGTTTGGATTGCGCTGGGCATGGATTGTGTCAGGTACCTTCTTTGCTTCATATTGCAGACAACAAAATCTTTGCTCATTGGCAGACAACACATAGTTGCTGCCTCTGAGCAAGAAAGATGTTGGCTATGATGAAGTAGGATGATACTTTCGCCTATTCAGGATCAGTCAAGCTCCTTATTGTCTGCTGGGATCATCTCTCTAGCTTTATTGAGGTTTTTTTTTCTGAACACAAACGAAATCTTTCTAGTAGAATTGAACTAAACTTACTCCATTTCTGCCTTCTCACCTATCCCGTAGTTTTCCAGTGGGAACGTGAAGATGCACATTGAAGATTTTGCAAACCAGCTTCCTCCATCCCCTAGGACCTCTGCTTTCTGTGGCAATTCGTCCACTCTTGCTAGCCCAATTCTCTGACGTTGTCTTCCCATCGTTTTCTGTCTGCCGCTTCTTTTCTCCCTCCTTTTTCCAGTAGCTGTGTTGTAAGTGTTTTGCTAGGGGCGGTATTTTTTGTATTATCAATAGATATCCTTTATGGGTGAGGACTGGATGTAAGTAAAATATTAAATAAAATAAAAAAGCTCATGGGGGGGTGCTTTTTCATTATCTCGATATATGTATGAATTGTCTTTGTCTCCTCTCCTTCTCTTCTCTCTTGATATTGTTGAAGGTTTTTATGGTATTTGGCTATATGGTGTTATTTGGAATAATATTTGATCCTTTTATCTTTGAGGTGGTGTGTGATGTTTTTTCCCTTTAAGTTTTTTGGAGAGGAGGTTCTGTCTTGTTTGGTTTCGGTTTTGGTTGTTTTGGGGTATTTGGTGTTGTTTTGTTTTGTATGTTGTTTGTTGAGGGGAAACTACCTGGGTGTCACATCTCCCTTGTCGTGTTGCGCTTTTGTGTTTTGCTCTTGGTTCTTGCTATTTTTTTACGGTTTGTTTCGGTAGTTTTCTGTTTTTGCTTTTTCCTTACTTGTTTGATACTTTTTTTTTTTCTTCGTCTCAGTGATTTTTGTGGGGGATTTTTGTGTGATTTTCCACCTCGGACAATGTGTAAGTGGAAATACGTGTATTGCATAGGCTTTTTTTAATTTATTATCCTTTTATATATCCTTTAGGGCGAGGATACTGGATGTAATAAAAAGAAATGGGTGGTTCTTATTCATTATCATCGACCTTCGAAATAAAAAGAAATTTTTTGTCTTTGTTCTTGTACTGTTCCATTAGGTCATTCCTGGCCAGGGTTCAGGGTGTTCGTTTAGCTCCAGAACATCTGGAATCTGACTAAACTATTTATTTTTTAAAAAGACCACAGATTGCTTAATTACTTGGGTGCATGCGTAAGAAATCAAACATTTGAAGGTTCCACCCAAGTCTGTCTGTTAAAAAAGAAAGAAGGGTGAGGTGGAATGGTAGTGTATTTGTACCCCGCGGTATGGTAGGACTCTGCTGCCTGTTTGTCTCTTAGGCGAACCACGCCACCGAATCATCGACACACTATTCACACTGAGCACACGGCGACCTTGAAAAGAGATCCCCTGTTCTACTGGAAATTAAAGAGTAGCGCCAAAAGACCCTATCAAAAACCCCACTCGCGACTTTTAAAGGCCGATTATTCCTGGTGAGTGCAAGCATGTGAACTATGGAATGGGTCACAGAGAGGGAGAAGAGGAGTTGAGGGGCGGGGGGGGGGGGGGGGGGGTGTGGGAGTGGGTGCCGGGAGGGGGGGTGGGAGGGGAGGTGGGGGAGTGTATTTTGAGGATGGGGGGGGGGGAGGGGGGGGAGGGGGGCTGGGGGCCAAAGTGAGTGGTAGCGATGGGGGGGGGTGGTGGGAGTGTATGGGGTGGGCAGGGGGGGGGGGAAGTGTAACGAGAGCAGTGATGAGAGGTTTGTTCTTGGTGGTGTGTGTGTTTGTGGTGTTGGTGTGTGTGTTTGTGTCAAGTGGAAGGTGGGATGTGGTTTACTACTTTATATAGTATCCATCCTTATTTTTTTCAATAGCAGGTTTTTTAGCATTACCAGAATGATTGTTAGCGTTATAAGGTCACTTACATATTCTCAAGTTTTAAATTATTATTATCGTCTTGATTTTCTCTCCTCTCTCTGTCGCTCTCCTCTCTCTTCTCTCTCTCTCATCCTCTCTCTCTCATCTCTCTCTGTGTGTGTGAGTGTTCTTGTGGTGGCTTGTGTGTGTGCGCTTGCGGCGTGTGTGGTTTGTGTGTAGTTCTATATGTTGGTAGTGCTCTCTAGCTACACTTGATGGACAGTTTCTGCACTTAATTTTGTACACCTTTTGTATGATGACGACATTAATCTTGAAAACTGAAGTTCTCAGTCTTGAAGGTACCTTATCTAGGATTGACGCCATCATAGTTCAATGTGCTTCTCCATTGTGGGGTGGAAGGAAAAAACGAAAGAGAAAATTATAGCTCTCTCCTTATGGGGGGGTGATGATGTGTTGCAGTGATAGCACCAAGGAAGTTTTTGATTAGCACACAGAGGGAACTGCCTAGAAGAAGATAGGCTGTTATGCTTGGCTGAGCAATGAGTTTCTCCTGTGTTTCTATGTGCTCAGCAATTGGCGATTACTGAGCCCAGGGGTACCAGCTTGATTTCTTAGTACCTCAAGGGGTTTCTGCCAAATGCTTTCCAAGGTGGAGCGGACTCATAGTACAGGATAGTTAATTCCAGACCCCCCCCCCCCCCTCCCCCCCCCCCCCCCCCCCCCCCCCCCCCCCCCCCCCCCCCCCACCCCCCCCCCACCCCCCCCCCCCACCCCCCACACCCCCCCCCCCACCCCCCCCCAACCCACCCCCCCCCCCACCCCCCCCACCCCCCCTCCCCCCCTCCCCCCCCCACACTCCACCACACCCCCCCCACCCCCCTCTCCCATTCTTCCGACTTCCAACGGACTCCTCAAAGCCCGCAGCGACCCCACGTATCATAATCTGCTCTTTAAGTTACCTTTCAGTTCAGTAACAACAGGCACGACGGAAGCTCTTAGCCACCAGGCTATTCCGTCTCTCAAACTCTCTCTTTTCTCTCCCCCCCTCCCCCCCCCCCCCCCCCCCCCCCCCCCACCCTCATATACTCCACCCCCATTATTCCTCACCAATCCCAGCACCCTAAACCCAACCCCCCTAGCCACCTGCACCCTGTGTTGCCCCACGAACCACCCCCCCCCCCCCCCCCCCCCCCCCCCAACATCTATTTTCTAAGGAGTGAAAGTGGCTTGGGACCAATATCTGATGTCACAAAAAATAACAATGACCTAAAGGTAACTATGACAGCCGTCTTTAACCACGTGCACAGGGTGACCGGGTTCATTAGGTTCATTAATAGACATATATAGGACTACCTGGACAGTGGAATATGGCGCCTATAAATATAAAAACAACTAGGCACTATAAGTTCTTACCATGGGTTTTTACTACACTACATTATGTTCTTGTACCCTCCATCACATTGTGTTTGTTGTTGCGACCTGTTTTACATCCATCCGCGAATATTTCCGATTTAAGAAACCCTGAACGTCAATTTGGGCTATAATAAAGGCCAAGTATTTTATTTCTGCTAACATGTACTTAGTATCGCTAACAACCCTTTTTAAATAATTAAAAAAAAAAGACTGGGACGATGCACCAAACCAAGACCTGAAACACTCCACGCGTGACAAAGTGTGTGGGAAGGAAAAGATGTCTGACCCGTTTGTCATGGATTCGTTGAGTAGGTGAGGCTTCCACAAGACGACATTAGGAAGCACACTGAAATTTCTCCCCTGTGGAGGGTTGCAGGTGGGCTGTTAGTATTATAAAAACTGCATCATCACCTTGAAATTCTTGTACTGCAATTCCCTTATTTTTTTTTTTTTTTTTTTCTTTTATTCCTCTCTTTGCTTTTCACCTTTGTTCCTTTTCTACTATCACCTCATTGCTTGTTCTTTGCTCTGCCTTCTGGTCCAATCTCCCGCTTCTCATCTTACAGAAAGCCTTAAAATGTTAAAAGGGCTCATTCTCTTCTCTTCCATGCAGTCAGTGCGCTGTGGGCCTGAGCTGTCTGGCGGGTGTTGTAACGGCAGCAGACAGGTGCAAGCATTTTTTGCTCTGATAAATCTACACATCAATAGTTGCTTTCAGAGCATATTTTGACGAAGAAGAAAGGAAACACAGACATCAGCAGAGCTATCAGCCAACCAAAAGCAAATAGGTCTTACAGCAAACCCTCAAACAGTGTGTCAACCCTTACAGAGATCTGCTGCAAGCTGTGAAAAGAATGCTAGATAATTGCGTAGGGGATGTGGTCTTCGTGGCACGTGGACTGAAGCTGCATGTCTTTTCTGCCTTCCCTTCACACATTTTCCAGGGAGCCAGCTACAACGAAGCCAGCTTACAGAGCGAAGGGAGGTTCAAGTCCAGTTAGGAAAATAAAAAACTTAATATACACACATACCCCAAAGCCAGAATGCTGCTACTTTCATGGTGAGGCAGGACAATAATGACTGCAAATGCAAAAACATACTCACACTGGTGAACTCAGAGCTCTTGCCAGGATAGGACCAGAGAGGAACAAAAAAAAAAAACCAAAACCATACAACGACAAACAAACAAACAATGCAAGCAAAACAAAAACAATTCAGCAACAAGTACAAACAGTTGCTTTAATATAACTTTTCAAAACGGATTGTTAAGGTGCCATACCATAACCATAGTAACAAGCAGGTTGTCAACAACTGTTGGCACAATACTTCTTATTATATAGTATTTACCGGTACTTGGCTCTAGGAGCTACCAAGTTCCCAATGGTGAGATTATTGCGCTTTGCGGACCCGAATTTGACTAACATGTTGGAGCCGAACATTCCGTACATTCGGGGATGCCAGTGGGTACAATGGTAATGAGTTGTGCTGTGTTTTGTTGTGTAGTTTCTTGTTTATCGGAATATCAACAACTGCTGATTGTTTTGGTCCTGTTATATTATGCACCGTACCCTGGTTATGTTTCCCCCCATCTATTTATTGAACCTAAAAATCCTATGAAGTCCTGGGCAAGACTTTCTGTCACAAAAACGATGAAAAAACTAGAAGTTAAAAATATATGTCCCTGGAGAGAAAATATAGAACTCCGAACCAATTAAAGCATTTGCCACCATACAATAAACTATTGATGCAATTGCGAACCAGGCCTTCCACACCGACGATTCACGGGGACTACTCACTAGATGTAAAAACTTTTTTTTTTAAACCTCAGGGGTACTCTTATTAATAATTCCTCTAATAAGAGATTACAGTTTATTTGAATTGATTTATTCTTTGTTAGGCTGAACGTAACAAACAAACTATCGTGTCAGAAATTCTAATTGTCTGGTCCCCATATTGAACATAATAACTCCAGCTTTGCTCTCTGGGGCCCTCTTATGTTGGAAATAATCTTCCAGCACAAATCATTACATAACTTTAAAGAACAAAACACTTTTTTTTTCAATTTCTATTTACCACTTTAAGTCACGAAAGATTTATTTTTTTCAGCGTGAAATTCGGGCTGATTTGTGGGGGGAGGAGTGGGGTGGGGGGGGGGGGGGGGGCGGGGTGTGGGGGGGGGGGGGGGGGGGGGGGGGGGGGAGGGGGGGGGAGGGGGGGGGGGGGGGCAGGAGGGGAGCGGTGGGGGGGGGGGGGGGGGGGGGGGGGGGGGGGGGGGGGGGGGGGGGAGAGGGGACTTGGAGGGGGGGGGGGGGGGGGGTGGGGGGGGGGGGGGGGGATGAGGGAGGGGGGGGGGCGAGAGGAGGTGGCACTAAAGAGCAGCGCCACAATTTTTTTTCTTTTCCTGTGTTCTGCGGCAGTAGCGTATCTTTTCCTTATCAGAGATGGGTTTTTTCTTTTAAAAAAAATGTTTGCCAGAGACAACTCTCTTGTTTGCGTGGGTTTCTTCACATGCGCAAATAATTTTTGCACTTACACAAGGGGAAAACCTCCGTCTTACCGTCTCATCTCGAAAAGACTAGAACCAAGACCACCATTCATGGTCTAATGGATGGGGGGGGGGGGGGGGGGGGGGGTGGGGAGGGGGGGGGGCGGGGGGGGGGGGGGGGGGTGGGGGGGCGGGGGGGGGGTGGGGAAGAGGGGGGGGGCAGGGGGGGGTGGGGGGGGGGTGGGGGGGGGGGGGGGGGGGGGTTTAAGGGGGGTGGGGGGGGGGGGGGGGGGTGGGGAGTGGGTGGGGGGGGGGGCGGGGGGGGGGGAGGGTGGGGGGGGGGGGGTG
>CM054149.1:54273942-54306442 GCA_028751875.1 Rapana venosa | reverse complement strand
GATGGTGACCTAGTGTGGAAAAAAAAACCAATGCATTCTCCAAATATTGGATGTGATTTGATAGATCTCTATGTGTCTACTATTGCAAGGACAGATTGTTAATGTTAGACTTGGCATAAAATCTTGTGTGTTAAAGATTTCATGATTTATTTATTCATTCATATGTTTTCATAATTCTCTCTGTCTCTCTCTCTCTCTCTCTTCTCTCTCTCTCTCTTCTCTCTCTCTCTCTCTTCTCTCGCTCTCTCTCTCTCCATAAGCACACCAACTTTCACACACAACCACTCTTTGTTATTATGCAAATTAGAATTTTATAAACTGCCACCTGAAGTTATCCAACTACTAGAAAATTTTCTAATAGGCAGCAGCTTGTATCTGTAAATAATCAAACATCAGAACTACTACCCATTAGATATGGGGTACCACAAGGCACAGTATTGGGACCACTCTTGTTTTTCAGTCTATGTAAATGATTTATCCTGTTTTATTGAATATAGCTGTGAAATGTTTGCTGATGATACCACTCTCTTTTGTAGTGATTCAGACTCCTGCAGATTAACTCGAAAACTTCATACAGTATTGACAGATTGATTATTTGGATCAATTAAACACATGTCCTTAAATGCACAAAAAACAAAGTGTTATGTACATATCAGCAAGACAGAAAAGGCAAAAAATGAACGATAGGTTTCAACCTTTGTTATTGGAAAACGGAAATAGTTGAATTCTCATAAAATATTAGGTGTTACCATTGACAAAAATATGACTTGGACTGATCACATATGTCACTAGGTAAACGCCTAGCTCACAGGCTACTTCAATTATCCAAAATAAAACACTTCTAAATAATCATTCTCGAAAACTATTTTTTTGCGGTCACATTCTACCAATCATTTGACTCTACCTGCAGATAGGAACGAACTTGAAATTCATTCATCGTTTATATAAAAGAGCAGTAAAATTGTATTGTTAAAAACAGGCACCCTGACAATTGAGGATTATAAGCAAATAAATGTCCTGACATTTTGAACCAACCTTTATTCAATAAAGCTGTGTTTATGCAAAAAGGTGTTAATCAAAATGCCACTCCAAAAATTACCAAAGCTTTCAAAGTTAACCAACATAGACACAACCATTTCCTAACTCAAGACCCAGAAAATAACCTATATAAATCGAGCCTCTTGTATTCAGGCAGTGACTATGGAATAAACTCCAAAAAATTTGAAATATATTAAAAGCAAAAATCATGTATAAAAACACATCTAAAAAGATATTTCATGGATAAAAGTTCAGAACAACGTACTTGTAAAACTTAAGAGAGTGATTAAAGTGTCACTGACATTATTCTTGTAATTAAAATCAGATTGACCCAAGTAAAAGAAACCCACGGCAACAAGAGAGTTGTCCCTGGCAAAATTCTTAGAAAAAAGCCACTCTGATAGGGAAACAAATACAGTTGCAGACATGAAAAAAAAAAAAAAAAAAAAAGGGTGGCGCAGCGCTTGTGGCGACGCGCTCTCACCGCTCTCCCCGGGGAGAGCAGCCCGAATTTCACGGAGAGAAATCTGCCGTGACTTAAGTGGTATGAAATGAAATCTGAGCGCTTTGATTTGTTGCTTTACAAGATTCAGCGCTATATAAATTCCATACATTATTATTATTATTATTTTCATATTCATATAGAGTACATGTGTAAACATTGATCTACATATGGGTTGATATGATATCGACCCAACACGCTTTGAATTGGTGTGTGTGTGTATTGTGTGTGTGTGTTTGTCTCTGTGTGTGGTGAGTGTGTACACAGTTGTGAGTGCATGTGTGTTGTGTAATTGGTTCGGTTTTGGATTTTTACTTTCTTGTTGTTTGGGGCTTTTTACATTTGTGTGTTACACAAAATATGCTGATTTATTTTATTTTGTCGCTCTTTATTTTCTTTTCATTGTATTAGATGACCTAAATTGTTATTGCTGATGTTAGTATTTCTGGGTGGGGTTATATTGCCTGAATTTATTCTTTGATGGAAGGATTGTTTCTGCTTAAAAGTTAAATCAAAAAGCACATGTACATGCATTTATATGACCAGGGGTGAGGGAGGGAATGGATGTCTTTGTTATACTTTTTTTGCTCTGAATCCAATGTCTGCTTGGTTCTTTCTTGTTGTCCTTATATATGAGGATATGTGGTGAAGGGGATATGGGTGTGGGTGTGTACGTGTATGTAAGTGTTTAAATGATTTAAAAGGAAACTGTACATCAGTTTCCTCTATTTATACCATTTGGTTGTTGTGTGTTGTTATTGTTGGTGGTGGTGGGGGTGGAGTTTGGTTATTTTGCTTTTTGTGTGTTTTTTTTTGGGTTTTTTGGGTTTTTTTCCTGACTATTTTTTTTGTCTTTTTTTTAGTTATATTGTTCTTCATTGTTTTGGTGTTATTCTGGTTTTTTAGTTTTTCGGTTGTTGTTGTTTGTATGTTGTTTTTTTTTTTGTTTATTCGCTTGTTGGGTTGCCTTTTTGGTTTATTTTTTTTGTTTGTTTTATTCGTTGTTTGCTGGTGAAGTTTTTGTTTTATGTGTGTGTGAGGAGGGGGGAGGGAATAGTTGGTGTGTTTTTATTTATTTTGTTTTGTCTCCTTTTTTTGTTTTTTTTGGGTTTTTTTCTTTGTTACTTGTTTTTTTTATTATAGGGATTATTTTCAAGATTTTTGGATTATTTTGAATTGTAGGTTTAATTTTGTTCAGGGTTTTTTGTTTTTTTTTTTAATTCCGTAGCTATGTTATTGTTTTTTTTTGTTTGTTTTGTTTGTTTACATTGATTAGGTTTTTTTTCTAGTCTGCATATACATTATTTTTTTTTTTTCCTTTTTTTTCTTTAGTAGATGGTTGATGAAAAAAAGAAAATGCATGCTTATTTAATGTACATCTGAAAATAAAGTTGACTTTTGACTTGATTTTTCTCACCACCCCAACAACACACACACACCACACAACAAACACACACCACACCCCACACCCATGTATCCCACACAAGTGTGGTTTTTCTTTTTTTTTCTCTATTTGTTTCTCTTTAGATTTAGTTTTTTTCTTTATTTGTTAGGGTTAATAAGTAGAACACATTAGATTAATATTGATCAGTTGGTTTTTTTTTCTAGTAGATGGTTGTAAAAAAAAGAAATGCTTATTCAAATGTCCATGGGGAAATATAAAAAAAATTTGACTGGACCCACGATCAGATCACTTTTTGTATGTTTTTTCTCTCAAAACTTTAAAAATTACAGTTCTTTTGTTGTTTCCCCGCTGTTTAAAGTTTCAAAAAGGTACATTTTTCTGCAAGCATTTTATGCCTCCAGGATTCCCAAAAAAAGTCTTTTGTGTAAAGTTTACATAAAACTAAAATACACCTTTAATCCTGTTTATCGGAAAAGGGTAAAACAGAAGTTCTGCATCCTGTTTTTTCCCCCTTTTCATGCACTGCTCACAAGTATAGATTTCTTGAAACCGGAATTACTTTTTGTGTTGTCTATCCTCTTACTTTACTTGGCTTTATCAGTATCTTGACCTGAAATTTTTTTGTTTTGTTGTATCCTCACTGACTTGCGTTAATTTATACTCAGGATCAGAGTTTGTTTTGGGTCATGTCATATCCTGGTTCCTTGACTTGGCTTGGTTTGGGCCCTTTATTCATTATCTCTGAACCTGAAATGGGCACAATCTCTCAATTGGTGAAGCTCGAAGGTCTAGCTGAAAAAAACAAGAAACAAAGCCATTAAAAATCTAAAATTGGAAAAATAAATGTCAATAATTAATTAAAAGCTTTCAGTTTCAGAAAGTGCTCACAATTAAGTGAAAGCAACTTGGACCACCCTCCTCATCCCTTCCCCCCCCCCTTTTTTTCTCCCAGCACACAATCAAATCAGAAAGGTTTTATACTTACTGTAAGGTGATGTCATTTATCACAAAAAATTTTTTAAAAATAAAAAAAATGTGCATTATCTCTCCAGTAACATCTCGCTGTACAATCTCACGTCACTGAATCTGTAGTTAAAGGTAGTGTTTGATTTTTCAGTGAGTAATATGAAACACTAAAAACAGGAAACACTAATGAGATGAGTGAATGTTGTTACTTGGAGAACCACCTTTTGTGAATGAAAAGGGGTGTACAGTTAATTATTTTAGACTTGCTTGAAATTATTCCCACAAACTGTAAAAACTAAACGAAAAGCCTATTTTTAATTTTAATGTAAAATGTGTGCTAGGTGTGTGTGATGGTGGTGGTGGTAGGGGGGGTGGGGGGGGGGGGGGGGGGGGGCAAATCAAGAGAATCACAGAATGGAAGTGTAAAGGAAAGCAGACCCCGAAGATGTCTATTTGAAAGTAATAATTGAATTCATATCAAGTGTTTTGGCACATTTGTATGTTTGTGAAAGCATGAGCAATTTGTGTGTGGGGTGTGGTTTCTTTTGTTTACATGGTATACAGGCACAGCTGATGAGGCAGTTAAATAATGGTAAAAACAATAATGACAATGATATTTCTTAAAAATGATTAGAACAGGGTTTTATGTGTGCGCTGGTGCTCGTTCATTATGGTTTAACACAATAGGGCTTAGTTATAGTCTATAGGACTTTGAGGGAATTGGAATCAGTACTACTGATTTTAAATCCAGGGTAAAATCCCTAAAATGGGCATCCCCATGGTGGCATGATCCAGGCCATCAGATCATGAACACATGCTTTAAATAATCACTAGGCTATCTCACCCCAAATACACAATATATATATTATTATTTTTAAAAAATTATATATTATATATATATATTATATTATATATATTTATATATACCATATTATGGTCATTCTCAGAAAATGTGGGGATGATATACTACTTCACAAAATCTCCCATTTGACTGAATTTGTTTGTAACTGTTTGATTGTGGTTACTGGTATGTTTGAATTAAAAAAAATATTTTAAAAGTTTTAATGAGTCACTTGTTTGTTTTTTAAAAATATTGAATTTTCTTTTAAAAAATTGTGCTCTTTCCCAAACATGGCGGATTTTGTGACATGATGGTGCTACGTTATTCAGATTGTTGTTCTGACTTCAAAGACTGATAATTTGAAACACAATTTGTATTTAAATTATTGCCCAGATTTGTTTCAAACTCCAAGCAGAAATTTCATTTTTTTTTCTGAACTTTTAAATAGAGGGTGATTAAATACTGTTGTGGCGTGACGGTTGGTTCAAAGGGTCAGGACAATTTTAAAAATTTCACTCAACAAAGAACTATACGATATTAAACAACCCACATTTAGCTTCCACGATAAGTAAACATTTTAACGTATATAAAAAAGATGTTTTTGATCACCCAAGCTTCCTACCCTCGTTTATGGTTTGAATCTCCAAGTTTTATAACAGGGTTTCTCATTTTTAACGTCACAACCGACCGACGTAAATTTTGTCCAAAACTCGAACATTCCTTAAACCTACCGAGATTTTTATCGCTGGCACTTCACCTTGACCTAAATAATCTTGGCACTACTTTTTCCCCGCCAAAGGAACATGCGATGTATACTATGTGCCGGTCTTTGTCTTTTTCCCAAAATTTTCTTTCCGACCCGACCGCTAAAGCACGGCAGCATTTGAAAAGATGCCTTTACTCGTGCTTGCATTTTTTATCGAAGGGAAGGGAATATTTTTTTTAAAAAGTATTTTACTTTTGCCAACCGGGTTTAATAAATCGTAACTCGTGTTTTAAATTACGAAATTTGGGTTGTTTTTGTCAGGTTCTCTTTTTTGAACAAGCTTTGGCTTGTTAGTGTGGTAATTTACCGATTCGTTTTCTTTGATGACCACTATTCTTACTCGGAAAGAAATAAAAAGCATCTATTTAAATTTGTGGAGATGGTTGTTTGTTTGAAGAAATAAATTTTGACCAAAATATAAATAATGTCCATTTTTTGTTGTGTGGCGTTACGGTTAGGACATAAAACGAAAAGAGTACGGTTTCTTGTACAACCACAACTTTCTTGTGAAGTTTACTTTCTCTTTCTTTTATAGATGCTATTGTGTTTTTATTTCGACAATAGCGACAGAAGTGATTATTTCGTGTTTGAATGTATTTTATGGGAATATTTTCGTTTGATCTTTTAAACTATGTTTTAAACACTTTGGTTGTGACACGAACCAGATAGCGTGGTTTCCGGGCCGTTGGGTTCTAGAAGCATCCCTAAAAATTAGTCTCGCGTTTTCGTATTCAGTTATTGATTCTTTTGTGGATGCTCTGGTTATGTGGTGAAAATATAAACCTGCAGCAATTTTTTTTGTGGTTATTCGCACGTTGAAATTTGGCCGTTAAAAAAGTTAGCTCGTGTTAGTCGTGACAGGGAAAAAAATTATGGTTTTGTGTCACGACTCTGATCTACTGTAAAAAATCGTTCCCCTTTTCCTCGGATACAGATTTTAGTGTTGATTTCAGGAAGTGATTGATCTACACAATCGTTGTTAATCGTAATGAGTCAATCGTAAATGCACGCTAACGTCATCGCAGTGACGTTAATGTTTGCTACAACTGCGCCGATGACAGAGCTCGGCGTTCCTGGTCACGACCAAACACGTCACTCGTTTTTCTACCACTTACGTTCCGTAGGCTTCAAATGTAATCAAACAATGCGTTCTTCCGATTAAATTATGTTCATTTTAGAGATAGGATACAATGTGGGAAGTCCTAAGCTTAACATTTTTCAAACTCCTGAAACTTTACAAGTCCTGATCAGTTTATGATGGAAAACCACATCCATGAGGATGGGCTTTTTTGTTTTGTTTTCGTTCGTTTCCGTTTTCCTTGTCAACATTTGGAACCAATTCATCTTTAAATGTCAAGACAAGCGTTGATAACAAAACAAATAACACACAATGGGCACACATTCACATTGACATAAAAAAGCAAGAACACTACAGTTGAAATTGGTTATGACAAGAAACCCTGAATGCCTTTTTGGCAAAAAAAAAAAAACATTTATTGAGCAGAATAAGCAATTCACATGCTTAAAAATTTTTAAATTTTGTGGGACACACACACACACACACAACACGTCCGCATCCACATCACGCACACACATACATACACACACACACTCTCTCTCATGCGCTTGTACACACACACACACACACAAACACAACATTTACATACATATAATTATTTGCTCTCTCTCTCTCTCTCTCACACACACACAAACACACACACACACACCAACACACACACAAAATTATGTGTTATAAAGGAGAAGTCTAATGAGGGGGGTACAGTTACAAAAAAGAGCAGTGTCTAAGAAAAGTAGATCTTTATCCAGGTGGGAGTCTTATGATAATAAAGGGGGGCAGGGTGCCCACTATACATATGGATGCATGTGATTATGACCAACAATTTTTTTTAACTGTTTACAATATAAATCAAATCATTGTGTGTGTGTGTGTGTGTTGTTGTGTGTGTGGTGTGTGTGTGTGTGTGTGTGTGTGTGTTGTGTGAGAGAGAGAGAGAGAGAGAGAGAGAGGAGGAGAGAGAGAGAGAAGAGAGAGAGAGTAGAGAGAGAGAACTTAACAGTTCTAAATAGTTTGAAATTATTTTTAGATCACGTCAGATTTTGGGACAAAAGCAGCTGCATGTGTGGAAAAAAAAAGCACTGGCAAATGCTGAGAGTGCTTGAAGGATTCTATTTTGCCCAAAAAAATAAAGAATTAATTTGCCTGTAAAACAAGAAATGAAGAAGAAATAACCTTAAGATTATTCTGTTATTCAAAGTGTTGTTAATATTAAAGGAAGAAACCCCCAACAACACAGCAAAGGTGATGATTTGTAAATCAATGACAATCCTAACAAAGTTGATCGACAATTAAGTTTTGGTTTTTACTATAAAAAAACCCAAGAAGAATATGATTTCATTGTTTTTTGTCGTTTTTAAAACATGCATTTTGTACTTGATATAAAAGCACTATGCACTCATTGAGCTCATTTTTTTATCATTAATTTGAAAGGGTGCGCTAGGTCAGATGAGAAAACTGGACTTAGCTGTGTTGATGATATCATATCACTCCAGCATGATAAATCAAATGTTGATAAAGTTTATTGATATAATATAAAGTCACTCTAAGTCTTAACATAAAAAAATCAATGTAAATAAAGTTACAAGAATGCATTGTTTCTCATTTGAGATGATGTGTTTTTTCAATTTGATCTTAAATTGCTACACTTTTAATGATTTGTTTCTTTTGAGGGGTTGTGGTTTCCATGTCACAACCAAATGGTCTCCATGTCGCAACCATAATTAATCATATAAAATGATAATCAGTATGAATAATGTTACAAGAATGCATTGTTTCCAATTTAAGTTGGGGTGTTTTGTTTTAATGTATGTTTAAATTGCTACACTTCCATGATTTGTTATTTTGAAGGGTTTTGGTTTCCATGTCACACCAAACAGTTTCCATGTCACAACCGCAAAAATATTACTTTTTTAAGGTATTAATTTGAAATAGCTTCCATTTTTTGTGTAAAGAAAATTGTTGTTTTTATTTAAATGATGCTGTGGTTTAAAGTTTTGGCTAATTTGTGATGCTTCCTGTGGGCACTAGCAAAAAAAAACAAAACTTTAATCTGGGCGTACAAAACTGTCTTAGAGTGTCATTAGAAAAATGGGCCAAAATATGCTTTGTCAGTGATTGTCATACTTCCAAATGTTAGATTTGTTTTATAAATGAAAACAACAGCATTTTGGAGTGTTTTTTGTTTGATATTCTGAGTTCAAAGATTTTTTATGTTACTTTTGGTTTCCATGTCACAACCGCAACACGGCTAAAAATAGAACTTTAATTCATCAAATACTAGGAAACCAATTAATATTTCATAATTTTTTCAAAAGAATGCAGATTATGACAGAGTACTCTAAAATATAACAAAAAGCCATAAACTTCCAATGACATTTATTTTTCAAGGTCTATGTCACAAAAACCTCACATGTTTCTGAGAATAACCCATATATGAAAAAGAGCAGAAACAGGAAAGTGTGATGATTTTGCTTGGGGTGGAGAAGATATTGTTCCCTGAAAAAGTCAGTTTTCAGGCCTGGTTTGAAACTGTTGTGTTTAGACTTTTGGCACAGAGAGAGAGAAGGGCGAAGATGATGCTAATATGTGAGACAGAGACAGAAAGGAAGCCTTCAGTGTACAGGATCTGCAGTTTGTCTAAGAGACTGAGCAATGTAGTCTATGTAAAGTTCTTTTTTATAAGTGAAGACACTAAACTCATGAAGTTCAAAGGTAGGAAGGAGCGATGTTGGTGTGGTAAAGGTAAAGGTAAAGGTAAAGGAGTCCCATAACCTATAAGGTCGTAGGGGAGTGAGGCGTCAGAGACCTCACTTCTCTAGGGCCAGCATATTGAGGACGGCGCCCATCTCCTCTCCCTCGCTGCTTTACCTTCCCTGACCCTAAAGAGGGCAGGTACCCATTTACAGCTGGGTGAACTGGGGGAACTGTACTGAAGCCAAGGCGCGCAAACGGTCACCCATCCAACTGGTAACCACGCTCGACGCTGCTTAACTTGGCTGGGGGAAAGCAAGTGCTCCGACCACTGAACTATCCCGTCCCCATGTTGGTGTGGTACTGTAAGAAAATCCCACAGGTGTATTATCCAGCTCATGCTGCCAAGATTCAAACCAGCAGCCTTTGACCAAGGACCTGTAGATTAGAAGTTTGTGACCTTAACCACTCGGCTGTTGAATGGAAGCATCAACAAAAGAAAAGCAGTACTAGGCATTGCATTGCTTTGTGTGTGTGGCAAAGCATATGGACCAGTCATGTACTTTTTTTCAAAAACTTCTCGATATCTGATTAAGACATTATGCTTTAAGTCTTATGCTTTTTTTTGAAGACTAACAGGCCCTGGAAATCCAAGATGGTTTGTAACTTATAGTGACTATTCACAGCTCAGTTAAGATGATAACAGTTTTGCCATATGGCCCACAGATGGGCACATGTCACTCAGAAACTTGTTGAACATTTATTTTATATATAAGAACATGGCTGTAGGATAGTTTGTTTGTGCTTTTAAAAAATCATTAAACCATCTGGGACAGTAGATATGTGGTCAGATTAGAACGCAGGATCTGAAAGTTACACAGACCTGTTCAAGTCATGTTTGAGACGACTCATTGACTGGTTGAGGTTTTACCCTAGAATCAACTATATGTGACCTCTACCACAAAATAGGTCACATTGTTCCAGATGTCGATTTTTAACATGTTATTAATCTGCAATTTAAAAAAAAAAATTATATCCATTACAGAGCAAAAGAAACGAAAACAATTGAAAATGAGACACATTCCATGAAAAGATATTACAACTTGAAATACTACACTCTTAGAAGTGACAAACTGAGAAACAGGTGGATTTTGCATCGTAAGAAGTGGTCAGGATGAGGGGTGGGGTGTTTATGTTTTTTTTAAAGCAAAAGGCAACAAAATTATTGCTTAATACTCCAGTACGAGGTAGAAGAAATAGTTTTATAATCTATCTGAACGTCAGATTCGCCACCTGACCCCTAATTGTCTAAAATTACTCCTAATGGAAAAATGGGTCAAGTGCTGTCTGACTCATTTCATTGTGGATGGTCACATATTGATTCTGCCTCCATTCTTGTGTGAAGATTGTTTGTCTGTTTTGTTTTGATTGAGGTCTAATGTGTAAACACACAACATTTGGAACATTTTGTACAGATTTTTTTTCTTTGTTCCTTGGGTAGAGCTCTGGGATTCAGCACCCCTCTCTCAAAAAAGGGGAGAAAGCTGGTGCTTTAGTTTAATGCCTACAGGTATTAATGCAGTTGACAGTTTTTGTTTGGTTTGTTTGTTTGATTGGGGTTTGGTTTTTTTTTGTGTTTGTTGTTGTTGTTTTGGGGGGAGGGGGCGTAACTGACATGTTCATAATTTTTGAGAGGATGAGCTATGAAGGACATTTAAAACTTTCACTTCAGTTAGTCCTGTGTTGTACCTTTTTTGTCTGTGATCGACTCCCACCCCCACCCCCCTCCTTTGTATAAGAGTTGTTGTGAATGTCAGATTTAAGCAGAATTAATCATCATGGCAGATTGTTTCCCATATGTTTCACTCTTATCCTTTTATCATGTGTGAGTGAGTGTGTGTATGCATGTGTGTTGTTTTAAGTGTGTTGTTACAAAATATCTTTGAAATTTAACACTCCCACACCCACCCTGGAAAAAAAACCCACAAAAAGCAAACAATCAGTCAGTATATGATCCCAACTTCTGAAGAAAAAATCCCACAATAAACAAGTATTTCATGTTGTTGTGGAAGGACTTTCAAACCATAGTTCTTTTCCTAGGTCTGGTGCCAAGTGAGGGTGTTTAGATGAAGCCTGTTTGTCAGGAAATTAAAGTCTAACTGAAGGTTGTTACCACATGGTCCCTGACTGGATCATTGTTGTTTGAGTTTTCTTCAGAGTAAGAGGTTTGAATTTGTTGTGTTTTTTTATTATCTGTTCCTCGACTAGAGCTCCAAGGTTCACCAATGGTCAGATTTTGTTGTGCGTGACAGTTTTTGCCCAACGTGAAGGTAGCTGCATTTCAACTTCAGGGATGTATGTGGGTATGTTTGTGTTTCTTAACCCACCGGATGCTGACATTGAAAAAACTTTTCTTTTTTTGTTTTGTTTTGTACGTTGCTTGGCTAGAGTCCTGACTCTGAAGTTCATCAATGGTGAGATTTTTGTGTATTGCTACTGTTTTTCCCCCACCATTTAGGTAGCCTCATTCTGACTTCAGGGATGGTGTGTCTTAGCACAAACCTGTGTGTATGCTGGGGTGTTTTTTTTATCATCAGTTCCTACCAGCACACATTGGCTATTCATTTGAAAGGTGGAACATGTTTTTAACGTGTGGCAACAAGTTGTGCTGGTTGTGTTCGCACACAGGGCCTTGGTTTTTTAGTCTCATCCAAAGGACTTTGACATTCAGTTTCGATTTTTGTTGTTGGTCAAAGTGGGAAGAAAGGGCAAGGCTGGGAATCAAACCCAGAACCTCATGGTTGTCTTGTTGGCAGGCAAACGTCCTAACCATCCTGCCACCTCCCTTGAACGTTGACATGAATTACAAGATCTTTAACATGCATGTTTGATCTTATATATATATATCTATATCTATATATATATCTATATACATACATACATACATACATACATACATACATACATACATTTGGGGTTGGTTGTTTGTTGTTTTTTGTTGGGGTTTTTTGTTTTTTGTTTTTTCCCCCCCAGAATTCCTGTTTATGCTTTTTTCATAATAGTTTATTGCGATTGATTAGTTATATGCATACCCCTCCCCCCTACACACACAAGCACAGTGCGCTAGTGCGCACGCACACACACGCACATGCACACACACGCACACTCACACATACACCACACTTTCCTGTCTGATATCACTATTTAGTGGAAGGACGTTAAATGAAGAACTACTACTACATACATACATAACACAAGGGAATTAAGGCACTGGCAAGTCTACTTTTGAAGTTGACCTGGGAGATCGTTAAAAATCCCCTCCATAATTCGCAGACATTGCTGAGATTTGAACTCACAACTTCATAGGCCCATGGGATAGAAGTCGACCAGTCCTAACCACTGGCTATGGTGTCCTTCAGAGTAAGTGATGACATGGGAATAAGGCTAGTTGCTTGTGCAGTGACATGCTGAGCTGAGGTGGAAGCAGAGGATTGTGCAAACAGCTGACAACCAACAGTAAAAAGGCAGCAGAAGGAAGGAAGGTGGCAGTGATGGTTAAGACGTTTGCCTGCCAGTTTGACAAAAAATCGATACTGAATGTCAAAGTCCTTCGATGAGACTATAAACCGAGGCCCCGTGTGGCGAACGCATGCAGAACATCTTGCGAAAACGTTAAATCCTGTTCCGCTTTTCGGAAAAGGTAGGACATATTGTGCTGGTGGGAACAGATGACAAAATTTACAAAACGCATACACACGGGGACTGGATGTAAAAAAGCACATGAGTGCTTATTCCATTATCCTTGATATAAAAAAAAGGTCATCTGAGCGCTTTGATTTGTTGCTTTACAAGATTCAGCGCTATATAAATTCCATACATTATTATTATTATTATTAAGATGCAGTTTAGATATAGACATGCATGGCCTGTGATACACATCATTTCATGTGTGTGTTGTTTTGTTTTGTTTTGTTTTGTTTAATGTCTATTCACTACATGGTGATTTAGACACTCCCGCATTCATACCAAAGTACCTATTATTACACACCGCATCTTCTCTCTCTCTCTCTCTCTCTCTTCTCTTCTCTCTCTCTCTCTCTCTCTCTCTCTCTCTCTCTCTCTCTCTCTCTCTCTCTCTCTTTTCTCCCCTACACGCCCCCACATCCACACACATAAGTATAAAAATATATACATATATATAAATATTATATATATGTATATACATATATATAAATATATACCTGTGTGTTGTGTGTGCTTGCGTGTGTGTTTTAAAAAAAAAATTCTATTTTATTTTTAGGATATGGAATGAGCACTGTGCTTTGTTTTTCTTTTACATCTAGTCTCTGTATGCATGTGGTTTTCTCAATTTTGACATATGTTAAGAAAACAACAACACAATTTTGCCATCTGTTCCCACCAGTACAAATAGGCTACATTTTCAGAAGGCAGATCAGGTTTTAACATGTACACAAAATGTTATTGCGTTGTGTGTCCGTGTGTGTGTTTGTTTGGTGTGTGTGTTGTGTGTTCATATACATCTCTCTCTTCTCTCTCTCTTCTCTCTCTCTCTCTCTCTCTCTCTCTCTCTCTCTCTCTCTCTCTCTCTCTCTCTCTCCCCTCCTCCTCCTCCCTCCCCCTCCTATGTGATGCTCCACCACAAAATTAGTTGCTTTGCACCTGACCCACTTTTTGCGTTAGGAACCATTTTAGGCAGGTGGGGGTCAGGATTTCAAATTTGAGATTTTGATTGATTATAAAACTATAGCCATTTAATAGCATTATTCTACCTTGTAATGAAATATCAGGGTATGTTTTTTTTTAAAACTATAGCCATTAATGGCATTATTCTACCTTGTAATGAAATATCAGGGTATGTTTTGTTTCCTTTTGCTTAAAATGTGTTTTAAAAGTAATCAACCCTCATTCTGACTATCTGTTATGATGCTAAACTTGTCAGTTTCTCATTTTGTCACATCCTGCAGGTCTCTCATTTCAATTTGTAATAACTGTTCATAGAATTGTCGATTTTCAATTGTTTTTGTTGTTGTATCAAAAGAGCCTTTTTATTGCAATCAATATATGTCATTATCTAAAAGTTGACCTCAAGTGCAATACAACTCATGTGGTAGAGTGTAACACACACAGATATAGAGATATATATATATAGATAGATAGATAGATAGATAGATAGATAGATAGATAGATAGATAGATAGATAGATTAGTCCTTTGAATAAGACTTGTATTGCACTTATAGTATAACACATATTTCTTTATGTGAAATTTAGGTTGCAAAGTTGATGATCTGAAGTCTGTAGCTAGTACCAATAGACTGCGCTGGTTTGGGCCGTTCAACGGAAAGCAGACCACCACATCATAAAAAGAGCATTGAACTTCATAGTGGATGGAAAGAGACCAAAGGGAAGACCTCGCAAAACCTGGGCTGCCTGTATTGCAGATGATCTTAGAGAAGGGGCATAAATAAGGAGGAAGCTCAAAACAGAAAAGAGATGAAGAAGGCTCATCAATGTCAAACCTCCCTGGGAGAAACATGACAAAAAAGGAAGAAGAAGAAGATTGCCAAGGAAAAGCAGATTGCCTCAGTTCAGCTTCTTTGGGGGGGTTTCCACTGTCTCCTACAAGTACATTTGTTTCTTTACAAAAGGACTACCCGCTTGATCCACACAGTGTCTAAATTCAGTAACATATCACCTTTCACCACAGAAGCGTGTACACCAGGAGAGGCAGTTGGAATTAAATCTCTCACCAAAGTCCTGTCTGTGTATACAGAGTGTACAGTGGTCACTGTTACAAGTAATCTATGTCTGAATTAGGTCAGGTCAGAATGCTTTCAGTGCTGTTACTGTTTGAGTGTTTGAAAGTTGTAAAGATTCCAAACTGCCCATATCTTGCACTTAATGTTAGCAAGCTGGGTTACTGCTAGTGAATTAGTCTTCTGATGAGACATAAACCCAAAGGGCCTGAATGCAACATACATTTAGTGCATGTAAAAGAAACCCATAGCAACAAGGCTATTGTCCCTGGCAAAATTATATTGAAAAAGCCACTAGCATAGAGTTCTAAACAAATACCGTAGCAAATAGGAAAATAATAATATAAATCAAAATATGTATCTCTGAAGTCAGAATGCGGCTATCTAAGTGGTAGGCCAAAACAGTCATATATGTAAAAATCTCACTATTGGTGAACCCCAGAGCTTTTGCCCACGAATGAAAAAAGAAAAATAAATATATGTGGTGCTGCTCTTACAGTAACCCACTCTACCTTGAGAGAGCAGCCACATTTTTAACTAGAGAAATCTGCCATGACTGAAAATGGTATACAATTCAATTCAGTACTAACCTAGTTTCCTATTATTTTTTATGATTTCTTCCTGGGGGAAAAATCTCAACAGATTTGCATCCTCATTCTCCCACCTTTACTGGGTGGATAAAGTGATTTGGAATTTTGTTACAGACATAGCTTGTCACAGCAGTTTTTAAAACAGGACTTGGTTGTCAAGTGTCATTAAACAATAATTTTGTTTTTGTACATGTATCAAACATATAGAACAGATGGCCATGAGGGATCTACACATGCAGCTAATTTGAGTTTGTTAATTCTGCTTGCTTGTTATGTTTTTGTTTTCATCCAATTTTGTATGCTGTTGGTGTGCTTGTTTTCTTGTTCATTTGTAAAATTGTGATTCGTTTTCTCATTTACCACAATTTCATTTTTTTATTTAGGCTTTTCTTGCCAGATATGTGAAGGATATTGCACTTGTTTATTTCCTCCTGTGGGGAGCTTTCTTCCATATGTTTTTTGTGTAACTGTTGTTTACATGTTTCTTTCAAGCTCATTGGTTTCTGGCGCAGTAGAAGAGAATATGATACTCCACAGTGGAGTTCTGTGCATTATAAATGATATTAACGGAAAGTTTTTGACATTTCACAGTCAACATTTCTCAGACTGCATGTTTTGCTGAGCGATCTGGTTAATAGTAAAATATTCTATATTAATTATGATGAAGCGAAGAGGTTGAAACTAAATGTTGACTACAGATTTTGTTATGAAGGAAAGATTTTTAAGGCAAATGTTAATTATGTTATGATGGGAAGAATTTGAAGCATGTGGACTCTGTGTTACACAGGTGGATCAGTGATGCAGTGGCATAGCGCTCTTCTGGAAGGCAAGGGATGTCAAGTTTAAATCCCATTTAAAATCAAACTTTTCTCGTAGCCAGTAGATCATGAATGGTGACCAGTCTGAAACGTGTTCATTTTTTTTTTAGAGGAGAGGATGAACCAATATTCTATACACACACAACCTACATCTCGTGCATGTAAAAGAACTCACAGCAGCAAGAGTTTCCAGTGGCATAATTCCTCAGAAAATAAGCTACTTTCATAGGGACACAAACAGACATGCTGCGCTATATATAATACTACAAACTGCCACATATCTTCCCGGGGAGAGCAGCCCGAATTTCACGCAGAGAAATCTCGTGACTTAAAGTGGTATAAATAAATAAATAAAACTTAAAACTAGAGTGGATGCAGGGGGGGGGGGGGGGGGGGGCGTTAGTTACAGTGATGACAACAACACCAGTTCTCTCTGTGTTGGTGGTGACCCAATACCTGGCCTTTTCTGTTCAGGTGTGGAGGGAGCAGGATGAGTCAGGACCTGTGCTCGGTGCGGGGCACCAACCTGGTGGTGGTGCTGCTGATCGTGCTCTTCGCCATATCCTCCTGGGTGGACATCAACGGCATGTTTGTGGAGCTGCCCATCCTGACCCAGACACTGCCCGAGGGCTGGAACCTGCCCTCCTACATGGCTGTCACCATCCAGGTCAGACAGATATATTTCACTGTGGGTGTGGCTGGAAGGTTGCTTTGTAAAGACAGTGTGCGACATAACAGCAAGACAGCTGGGAAAGAAAGACAACGTGACATAACAACAAACAACAAGACTGTAGGAAAAGAAAGACAGTGTGAGACATACATAACAAACAACATGACAGCAGGGAAAGAAAGACAGTGTGAGACATACATAACAAACAACAAGACAGCAGGGAAAGAAAGACTGTGTGAGACATACATAACAAACAACAAGACAGCTGGAAAAGAAAGACAACGTGACATAACAACAAACAACAAGACAGTAGGAAAAGAAAGACAGTGTGAGGCATACATAACAAACAAGACAGTAGGAAAGAAGAACAATGGGACATACATAATAAGACAGTAGGAAAAGAAAGACTATGGGAAAAGAAAGACTATGTGACATAACAAACAGCAATACAACACAAAAGAAAGACAATGAGACATAACAAACAACAAGACAGCCGTGAAGAAAGACAGTGTGGCATACATAACAAACAACAAGACAGCATGGAAAAAAGGACAATGTGACATAACGACAAACAACAAGACAACACAAAAAGAAAGACAGTGTGGCATAACAAACAGCAATACAACACAAAAAGAAAGACAATGAGACATAACAAACAACAAGACAGCCGTGAAGAAAGACAGTGTGGCATACATAACAAACAACAAGACAGCATGGAAAAAAGGACAATGTGACATAACGACAAACAACAAGACAACACAAAAAGAAAGACAGTGTGACATAACAAACAAGACAACACAAAAAGAAAGACAGTGTGACAGAACAACAAACAACAAGACAACACAAAAGAAAGACAGTGTGGCATAGCAACAATACAGCGCTTAGGAAAAGAACACCTAGCTAAAGCTTTATTTTCTTCTTCTGTGTTCTTGGTTGTGTCATTCATTTTCGGTGTCATACCTTCCCTACTGTTCCCACGCTTTTCCCTCTGACCCGACTTCGCCACCCTAGCCACACCTTCACTTGTCATGGTGTATCCTCAGGGCCAGAGGCTCTCAGAAAGCTTCTTAATTGCTCTAAAGGCTGCCATGAGGCCACCAACCAGGAGGGCCCTGCACTGCTGCTGGGTCACTACGGTGGTGTTCAGTGGTGCCTGTTATGGTGAAATTTTGCATATATATGCGACCATTTTTACCCATCATTAAGGTAGCCGTATTCTGACTTTGGGGATAGTGTCTAAAACTGACATCTGTGTACATGTATGCAGGGAGTTTTGTTTTTGTTTTTTTGTTTTAATAATCATCTGTTCCTACCAGCACGAAATGGCCTACTCTTCCAAAAGGAGGAACGAGTTTTTAATGTGTGCACAAGATGTTCAGTATGCATTGGCACCCAGGGCCTGCCCTTGGTTCATAGTCTCATGTGAAGGAGTTTTAGGAATTAGTCAGCACTGATGTCAATGCCAGGGTAAAATCCGGGGCGTCTCTGTTGTGGCTCGATCCCTGACTGTCAGATGACGAGCACAAGGCTCTAACCACTAGGAGTAGGATATCCCACCCCCTACTTTATGCATATTATAACATCTCGAAAACTTTATCAGTTCATATTTATGCCTTAATCAAAGCAGAATTGGCTTATGATCACACCGATACTATTTTTGATCATAACTGTAATTTTACATGGTTCTAACACATAAAGATTCTAATGATATTAATTATTGGAACAGAGGAAATATTCTAGATACTATAAAGATTCAAAGGATACTGAGTTGAACCCAGTAATGCAATGATAAAAAAAACCACTTCACATCAGCATTTCCTCTAAACATGATTGTTTTTAAAGTTCAAGCTTAATCTTTAATCAAAAGCTATCAAATGTCATCACTAAAGCTTTGTAGAATCGTGGGAGGGGGTGGTTGGGGCTCTTCTCTCTCATTTTTAAATGTTTTTTTTATACTTTAATAGCTGATACAAAGGGAGATGGGGGAAGAGGGGGCGGATGGAGACACCAAGTGTAATTAAATGTCTCTGTTCATTGCACTGTTACTGCCTTTTATCTTTCATCTCTTAATAACAATAATAATAATAATGTATGGAATTTATATAGCGCTGAATCTTGTAAAGCAACAAATTAAAGCGCTCAGATGACTTAAAAAAATTTTTTTTTTTTCACTCGCTCTTATCCTTCATCTCCTAGTATATCTCCCTTTCACTCCCTCCCTTTTCCCAACGCACATGCTCCCACACACACATGCATGTGAGTGCATGTGTATGCACACAAACGTGCGTGCACGCATACGCACGTGCACGTACACACACACAGATAGATAGATGACTTGATGAAAAAAAGCAAATGTGTTGCTTACTCAATGTACTTGACTTCACACACACACACACAGACACACAGACACACACAGACACACACACACACATTATTTCAAAGAGAGGGGGTCAGGCCTGCCTCTTGGTTGTGACAGAGTTATGCAAGTAACCATTAAACAACTTTAACAAGTGGTTGTGCTGTTTATGGAAAGAGCCATGAACTGTGCTCACAACATGCACAAAACACACACACACATCATCACACACATACACACACATACAACACACACATAACACTCAAACACACACACATACACACACAAACACACAACAAAACACAAACATACACACACAAACAAACAAACACACACACAAACATACATACACACACAAACAAACAAAACACAAAAACAGGCACACCCACGCTCACACACACACAAACACACGCACACGCACACACACACACACACACACACACACACATTCTGTTCTTAAGTTACTTCATTCAGAGGAGAGAGAGTGTGTGTGTGTGTGTGTGTTGGGGGGGGGGGGGTGCAACCAGTGTCACTTGATATTTACAGGAGTTGCACGAGTACCCACTAAAGAAGTGGACTATGCTATGTGAACCCATATCAGCATGACTGCTGGTTTTGTGTCTGCCCGGGCTGGTATTGTTCAACTAGGCAATTTCACAACCAGAGTGTGAAATTATGGCTGACTTTTTTTTTCCTCCTGAGCAACTGTTTTTATTTAGGATTTCTGTGTGTTATAAGAAACATATCAAATTTATTATGATTTCTCATTATTAATCAAAAGCTGTGGTAATAATGGATAATGCTTTGATAAAAACTCCACATCTGCCTATTTCTGTAATCTTCTTTCTTTTTATTTTGGAATTGGAATGGTGTTTAAGCAAAAAACAACATCATCAACAAAAATCAGTATGTCTCAAAGTTACTCAGGGTGTTTTTTGTTTTTAAAAAATTTCAATAACTGATTGTTGAAACAAATGGGCTCTGTCTCCCCCTGTTTCTGTTTGCTGTTACTTCCCCTTTGCTGTCTTCCATCTTCATCCTTCCTCTGGTTCTGTCACTCTCTGTACATGCTGATAAACGTATTAGTTTTACATATAATCAATGTGAGCATATACATGTACAGATGTTTGTATGGAAAGTAATCGGTGTGCCTTGTGTATTATAAACATTCACTATGTCAGTCAGTCATTCTTCTCTTCATTGAACACTCAGACAGCAACTATTGGTGTCTGTCATATTTTGGTCGTTGAAAATGCGTTGCGCTGCGTGAGTCATTCCTCATTCATTCATTCACTCTTCATGTATTCATCCACCCAGTCATTCATGTTTGCATGCAGTTATATTTGTTCTCTCTCCCCACACAGATTGCCAACATCGCCCCCTTTGCCTACACAGTGGTGCGCACGGCGTGGTCCCACCCGGCAGCTGGAGGTCCCGTCATCTACGCCATCATCATGTGGGCGCCCTGTCCTGTTTCCTGCTGGTCTTTTTCTGGGATCGCCACAGCGGTGGTGGGGGGCGGGCTGCACAGCGTGGGGCTGCTCTCCCTGCAGTTCTTCCTGGCCCTGGTCGACTGCACCTCCTCGTGGCTTACCTCCCTTTTATGGGCGCTTTCCCCGACACTATCTACCAGCGTTTTACGTGGGAGAGGGCTTCAGCGGCCTGCTGCCAGTCTGATGGTCTGGCTCAGGGAGCCGGCAAAGTGCGCTGCGTCAATCAGACGGTCATGCAGAACGTGACTGTGGATGGGTGTGTCAACTGTCCAGCCTTCCTTCGCTGTCTATCCCCAGTACGAAACCCGGCCTTTTCTGTGGAGGTGTTCTTCGTGTTCCTCTTCTGCATGCTGGTGGTCAGCGGCGTTTCTTCACGCTGCTGAACTTCTGGCCCTATGTGAAGAAGGAGAAGACAGACCTGGAGTGGGTCAGGAGGACAACCGACCCCTCCCAGAAGATGATGATGCAGTCTGCTTCCGCCATTTCCTATGAACCCGAGTCCCTTGAGAGCCAGACCAGGTGAGGGAAATGTGTGTGGTGTTAAACTTCTGTTACATCCCTGCAATGCCATCGTTCTGTCAGCAATATTTGTAGGAGCTTGTTTTCAGTTTATTGGATTTTTAAAAAAACTTTATAGGTATCATTAAGCCATAGTCTGTTTTGTTTTTCTGTGTTTTTGTTTGTTGTTGTTGTTTTATTTTGGTTTTTGTGTTTTTATGTATTCCGTTTAATTTGGTTGGTTTGTTTATATTCAAATTGAGCATTTTAAACAATTTAACAAACCAGACAGTAGCAAAATGGCTAAGCTATTAGAATAACAAGAAACTTGTACTTGTTGGTGAAATTGGTCATCAGATTTATGTCTTCTGAAATAGAGGTAGGCTACCATATAAGAAGAGGCCTGCGCTCGTTAGCTTTTTGTTTTTGCTTGTTTGGGTTGGACTTTTGTTTTGTTTTGTTGAATTTTTCAGGGAGGGGGTGGGATGGTTTTTGAATGGGATATCAAGTCATAAAACAAAGTGATCGTGAAACATTGATTCAATGATTATTTTACAAAAGTGCATTATGTAAATCTTAAGTAATGACACAGTCATCTTCATTGCGAAGTAACTGCCTTGTCAGGTGTCCTTAGGTAATAGTGGGGTCATTGACAGCAGAACTGCTCGGTGAGTGACACACAGCTGAATCTTGTAGTAACTCAAATTGAGTCAAAAGGACTTGTTGCTGTGTCATGTCAACATTGTTTTCAACCTGCTGTGAAAGACTTGACCCAGACCCAAACAGCAAAGTTTAAGGCACAAAGGCATTGATGATGAAACAGCAAAGTTAAATTGTAGACACAGGTCTAAAAGTGGCAAAAATCATGTTTGCTTGGTTTTTTTGAAAATTAAAAAATGGCTAAATGCAATTTCCCTGTAGATTTTAGTTTGTAGAATGTATCTGTTAAAAGCAGGTTTCTTGTACTTGTTTTGTTAAAAGGTATCAAAGTTTGAAATATTTAGCTTTGGTGGCCATATTGGATCGCTTCCTTGGTAACAGTGTGTAAAACTGAGTAATATATGAAATTTTACACTTTATAAAGTGATGCCCTTTTGGTAATATGGTATGACTTGCAACATGAGCTTGTCAACAAAATTCATCATTTTTTACCCCCATGTCCCAGCTGAATGCATACACATGGGGACTGGATGGGGGGAGGGGGGGGAAGCCCTAACAACAAAAGACTCTGACCTGAAATATGAGTGCATAACAGTTGTGTTCTTGATTTCTCCAACATGTTGAAGACTTCAGCCAGTCAACACCATTCTCTCTTCAGGTTCCTGTCCCCCTCATCCATGGTGGATACAATGTCACCACCACCAGAAACTCATTCCCAAAGCCTCTTGCTCAGCCAGTCCTCAGAATCCAGCCTGAAAGCCACAGAGCTGCCAGCCCACACTGCGGCAGAAGATGAAACGTCGGTGGAACGGAAACTGCTGCCAAGATGGCAGTACGTGACCCTGCTGCTGCTGACGGCCTGGGTCAACGGACTGGCCCAATGGGGTGCTGCCTTCTATACAGACCTATCCTGTTTACCTACGGCATTGATGTGAGTGCGCACTTGTAGTGTGGTCATCATTTGGTGTTGTGTGTGTGCAGGAGTTGAGATAGTCTAGTGGTGCGAGTGTCAAAGTCACTGTCTGTTGGTGACTTAATGTACCTTTTGTAGAAGACTGGCCAGCCATGGCTGGTGGTGTGGATAGCACAAAGAGAGCCAGCATCCCTCTGCTACCACCAGGACAGGGTTGGGGTCTGCCAGGTTCAGCTTGCCCATGACACACTGCCTGGAGAAGTCAGTGCAATGTCCCAACAACTCGGGGGAATGGAGAGGACAAGTTACTGACTCTAGTTCATTGTTTCTCCATACCCTAACAGAGGGCAGAGAGATTCAATAGTGTTTGACGGATGCTCTAGCCGAGTGGTTAAGACCATCCAACTTCAATTCCATGGGTCCATGAAGGTGTGGGTTGGAATCTTGGCAATGTCTGGTGAATTAAGGATGGCAATTTTTACGTTCACTGTAGTCACTGTCAAGTGCAGACCTGCCGGTGCCTTAGTTTCCTTCGTGTATATACACATGCAGAAGATCGAATATATGCATGTTAAAGATCCCGTAATTTATGTCGGCGTTCGGTAGGTTACAGGTACATGAACATACCCTGCATACATCCATGAAGACTGAATGCAGCTACCTTCCTGGTGGGCCAAAAAATGGTGGCATGTATATATACACAAAATCTCACCATTGTTGAACCTTGGAACTGTAGCTGAAGAAAAACAATCTTGTTCTTTGTTAAATGCTCAGACAGCAAATCTGTAGACCCTGACAAATGCCATAGTACACTGAAGGCCCTCCAGGGGTCCAAAGAGCTTTCCCTCATTGGCAGGGAAAATATGTATATATAATTACATTGTTTCTTCTTGTGTTTTCCTCTCTAGGCCTACCACCTGGCAGTGACGTTGTCGACCATCGCCAACCCTGTGGCGTGCTGCTGTCTGTTCTTCCTGCAGGCCCGAAGTCTGTGCTCTGTGTCTGTGCTTCTGTGCTCAGCTCAAGCTGGCTGCTAGTCTTGGCACCGCTGTCCTCAGCCCTTCCCTCCCTTCCACCTTCTCTGGGCGCTTCTTGTGGTCGTGTGTGTGTGTGTGTGTGTGTTGTGTGTGTTGTATGTGTAGTAGTTCTTCGTTTAACGTTTCATAATAGTGTATCAGACGGGAAAGTGTGTGGCCCTGCGGAGGAGGGACTTTTGGGGTTGCTAAAAATCATGCAAAAAACAACTCTTTGAAAAAAAACTAAACAAGAATTCTGAAAAGAAATTAACAGCCCAAAATATTCCTTTGCAATTCTATAACTGATGCGTCTTATATTAAGGATCTGAATATAGGATTACTTAATGACAATACCAATTCTTTTCTTTACCTTTCTGGGCACAGCAAAAGCATTAGTTCATTCTTGGCAAGCAATATTGGGCCTATGAGGTGGGTGGTTTTTAATGCATGAATTCCATGGCTTGATGGATTGTATGAAAAAACAGCAAAAGTGCAGAAAGTAACTTATTTGCTTCGTGTTTGTTTTTCTTTAAAAAGAATATATGCATTAAAGACCCGTAATTTATGTCGCGTTGTAGTTACAGGTACATGAATACCCTGCATGCATTTCATGTACTGCTGCAATACTTTTGGGAAAAAAAAAATGGCATGTTTATAAATAAAATTACATTGTTGAACTTGGAAGTTTTCATGAAGAAAAACAATCGTGTTCTTTGTTTAAATTCTTCAGACAGCCAAATCTGTAGACCCTGACAATGCCTAGTACTGCAAGCCCCAGGGGTCCAAAGAGCTTTACCTCATTGGCGGCAAAATAAGTATAATAATTACAATTGATTCTTCTAATGTTTTCCTCTCTAGGCCTACCATGGCATGACGTGTCGACATCGCCAACTTGGCGTGACTGCTGCTGTCTTCCTGCAGCAAATCGAAGTCGTGTGCTCGTGTCTGTGCTGTCTGTCTCAGCTCACTGTGCTGCCACGTCTTGGCCCCAGTCTCGCTTCCCCCTCCTCACCATTCTCTGGGCCGCTCTGTGGTCAGTGTGTGTGTGTGTGTTGTGTATGTAGTATAGTTCTTCGTTTACGTCCTTCCGCTTTAATAATGATATCAGACGGAAAGTGTGTGTGTCGGAGGGGAAGGTTATCACATATATCTATCTATCATCTGTCCCGTAGTCTGACGAACCGTTGGGGGCACCTCAAAAATCAGCAACCAGTTCTCCATTCTTCTCTTGTTCTGCCTTTCTCAGGGTTTTGTGATGTTTCTAGCTCCGTCCATTCACTGTGTTATCCTCCACACTTCCTTGGTCTGCCTCTTCTTCTTCCTCCTTGGACAGTGCCTTGCAAAACTGTCTTTGTAATTCCTTGGGATCTTGTGACATGCCCATACCACTTAAGTTTACGCTTTTTCACTATTTTGAAAAAAGCATAAACAAGAATTCTGAAAAGAAAAAATTAACAGCTAAAATATTACCTTTGCAATTCATATAACTAGATGCTGTCCTTATATTAAAGGAGTCTGAAAATAGGAGTATGACTTAATGACAATACAATTTCTTTCTTAAATGGAATGTCTTTTAGAATTTGCTGTAAGCTACGAACTGGGAAGACAGGTAAAAAAGTTTTTCAGATCTCTGCACCGTAAAAGAATGTGATCATTGGTAAGATTTTTACCACAGATACATGTTGCTTCTTTTGAAAATTTTGATTTAAAAGCATTGAGATTAAACCTGTAGATAAGAGATACAACGTTTCTATATTCGTGTAAACTACAATATTTGATCTTATCAAAAGATAAAACATGGGTTTCACCATCACTCCAGGAATAACTGGCACCCTGTAGTTTCTTTTTAAAGTGTTTCCAACATGCATTTTGTAACATGCTATAGCCCTCATGGATGGATAGAGGAACACTTATGCTGCAAGACCCATCGGTATGCTCAGCTCCGCATTTTGCTATTCTGTCAAATTTTTCATTAAAGTAGATACCACAGTGCGAGGGTATCTGGCAAAAGGTTACACCAGTGCCTCGTAACATCAGAAAATGAATTAGATGACTAATCTCAATTATGAGATCTTGTCTCACTTGTGTGTGTATGTGAATATGTGTGAATGTGTGTATTTATGTTTGGTGTGGTAGGTATTTGTATGTGTGAAGTTAAGTCAAAATCTTATTTCTAGATAGTATATTGAGTAAGCAACCCCACATGAATTTTTTTCATGTATGTGTGTGCACAAACACACTCTTCCATGTTCTTTTGCTAAGTGCTTAGAGATCTTCTCCTGCTAATCATTCTCATCAAAATCATCATTAAAAAATTGCAAAGGAAGAAGCAACTTTGTTTCCTGCAAACAACTTTCATGATATTCTTTTCTTCACCGTGAACATACATGGTCGTACAGTTTAAAAACTGCATGGTTTTTAACAGAAGTATTCTATCCAAGCTTGACATATTTGCATTTGCTGTGCATATGATATTTGTTTATGTATATGAAGTCCTGTTAACCCATCTCACCACAAAGTATTTTCAGAAATTAAGAGGTTTTGAATTTGGTTTTGAATTTACGTCATCTTTGAAGTCCGAAAGTGAGTACCTTGATGGAGAGTTAACAAAAACCCAAAAGAACAAAAATGGTGCATACGCAAAATCTCACCAATGGTGAACCTCAGAGCTCTAGCTGAGGAAGGAAAATAAAAATGTATGCCGACTTCTGCCTGCGTGTGTTTCTCAGGTGACGTCGTGGGTAGTGACGGTGTTCTGCCTGACCTACACCAAGATCTGCATGGCCTCCATCCTGAGGGAGGAGGGGAGGCGAGCCTTGCTGTGGTGTGGAGCCTTCACCCAGGTGGGGTCACTGGTGGGGGCTCTGGTCAGCTTCATCCTGGTCAACATCTACACCATGTTTGAACAAGCCAGCCTCTGCGCCTGATCGCTGTCGTTACTGAGCGTGTTTGTCCCTACATGTCTGTGTTGTGTTGTGATGAAGAAGATTTTGCTAGTTGTTTGTATTCCAGTCTGTTTGGAGAGCTTTCTCATATCGTTTTGCTGTTGTCGTTGTTGAAAAGATGTGTAGCTTTGATTGGTGTAAAAGTCTGTTAGATCCCCTAGGGGGGTATTTTGGTGTGGGGAGGTGGTGCTGGTTTTGTTGGGGGGAGAAGGTTGTGTGGTTTGTGTTGTTATTGAGTTGGGTTTTTTGTTTTTGTTTAAGGGACCTATGTGTGTGGGTACTGAATGCAGTAGAATATTTATTGCTGTGAATTGTAAATGCAGTCATTAAGTGTGGATTGTTTGTCATTCCATCTTTCCTTTATTATATAGATTTGTTTCTACATGTATATCGACTGAATTATGTTTTTACATGACAGTGTTGGGAAACTCATAGTGCCATGTACTACCAGTCTGCATTTAAAGATCTGAGGACCATGACTGATCAGAATTTTTTAGATTGCAACGGACACATTGACAATCTTTTTGGCTGTTGGCTTTTGTTGATTTGTTTGTTTTGAAATGGAGGGGGTGTTGACAAATAGAAGAAAAACATCAGATAGAACTTTCATTGTGTAATTTCCCCTTGTAAACACTGGCAGCTAATTTTATAGCCAGAAGAGAACAAGTCACTGGAATTCATTTCACCTTTTTGGTTTGGATATAAAGTGTTAGTTTTCAACTAACATAGTAACATAGTAAAATTTGTGTCAGTGGTTTTTGGTTTTGTGTTTCAAAGTTTTTTGTTGTTTTTTTAAACTCTGAGTTCTTATAACTTGATATTTGCAGAACAAAATGTCTTAGTTGAGTAAGATAAATCAAAAATATATAAACATGTTTTTGTTACATGCTGATACCCACATATTGGAACAAAGAACAGTCATCTTATCACTGTTAAAAGTGAACTGCTAGGGTGGTGTTGTTTTTAGAAAATTTCTTGAAAAAAAATGTATGTGTAAAAATCATGGTAGACAAATGTTTGCCTATAAAATCAAAACCCCCCCTGAGATTACAGACATGTTGTGATGACGATTTGATGTTACAGTATCATGAAACAGAAAGTATTAGCTTGAAGAATGTGGTGAAGTAAGAACAGTTTAAATCACAGCATATTTTTCATTGTGGATGGGATTATAACTGTGCTATGATACAAGAGAGTGTGTGAATCATTTTCAAGGTTGTTTTTTTAAAATCATTGTTGCTGTGTGATGTTTGTGTGTGTGCGCGCGCATGTGCGTGCGTGTGTGTGCGCGCATTAGCGTGCGTGCACATACATATGCATGTGTGTGTGTAACACTTTTGAAGACCTGAGTTGTTTCATGTCTGTTTATATGCTGTATATTTCATTTTTCAGTGAAATAGCCATTCTGTATTTTTTGCTATTTTAATATAGAATTCCAAAATATGTGAAAGGGGCCAGAGAAGCTTTATTTTGTTTTGTATAAGGTTTGATAGATACTATCATGTTCTGTATCTACAATGCTGGTCAAGGCAGTTTAGCCCCTTCTCCCTCTCTAAATCCATAGCTGCCTACTTTTACACACATGCACGCGCGCACACGTACACACATGCACATACATGATGCACGCACACACAAACACACACACTCACACTCATGCACGCACACACATTCATACACACACACACACACACTCTCTGTCTGTCTGTCTGTTGTATCTCCCTTTCTTTTTCCTCACAAGTTCTTCCCAACTCTCCAAAGCAAAGTGACTTTGAAAGCAGAATTAGCTATACTTTAATAAGGAGTGTGAATGAATATGTTGACTGTGTTTTTCAAACTGCCATGCAGTATTGCCTTCATGTGTAAGTGTGTAGGCGTGAATCACCTCTGCAGGGGATTTTTGCCTTGAATTTCCTTTAGTTCTGACTTCTTTCTCTTCCAAGTACTTCGGACATGAACACAAGCTAAGATTCCTTGTATGAAGGTAAAGTCCTATGTACGAATGTTTGCGTAAAAATCAAGATCCCAGGTATGAGTGCATCTTATGCATATATGTTAAATCCCATATGTGTTTGTTGGAAGAGTAAGCCTATTGTGGGTGATGGTATGAACGATAGGAATATACATGGCATGGGATCTGTCCATTCTGTCTTTGCTATGATAAGAACACACATGGCATGGGATCTGTCCATTCTGTCTTTGCTATTATAAGAACACACATGGCATGGGATCTGTCCACTCTGTTTTTGCTATGATAAGAATTCACATGGCATGGATCTGTTCACCCTGTCTTTGCTATGATAAGAATACACATGGCATGGATATGTTCACCCTGTCTTTGCTATGATAAGAATTCACATGGCATGGATCTGTTCACCCTGTCTTTGCTATGATAAGAATACACATGGCATGGATATGTTCACCCTGTCTTTGCTATGATAAGAATTCACATGGCATGGATCTGTTCACCCTGTCTTTGCTATGATAAGAATTCACATGGCATGGATATGTTCACCCTGTCTTTGCTATGATAAGAATTCACATGGCATGGATCTGTTCACCCTGTCTTTGCTATGATAAGAATACACGTGGCATGGATCTGTTCACTCTATGATAAGAATACACGTGGCATGGATCTGTTCACTCTATGATAAGAATACACGTGGCATGGATCTGTTCATCTATGATAAGAATACATGTGGCATGGATCTGTTCACTCTATGATAAGAATACACGTGGCATGGATCTGTTCACTCTATGATAAGAATACACGTGGCATGGATCTGTTCATCTATGATAAGAATACATGTGGCATGGATCTGTTCACTCTATGATAAGAATACATGTGGCATGGATATGTTCACTCTATGATAAGAATACACATGGCATGGGATCTGTTCACCCTGTCTTTGCTATGATAAGAATACACATAGCATGGGATCCGAGGAATACACATGGCATGGGATCTGTTCACTCTTTCTTTAATATAAGAATACACATGGCATGGTATCTGACCACTCTGTCTTTTGGTATTATAATAATAATAAATGGAACTTATATAGCGCTATATCTTGCAAAGACAAACCAAACCGCATGCATTCAATCTAATCTTACACAGTCATGCAACCAATGACTAACAATCAATAGTTTAAACAAACAGATATTACAAAATAATGTATGCTGCAGACCAAATCTATGAAATAAAATTTCAATAGTCAAATGTTTTTCAAAAGCACAGACACGCACACACACACACAGGTCATATACTTTAGTAGGGTGATGGGACATGGGTTAGTGAAGGTGGGATAGTTCTGATATGAAACAGGAGGGGAGAAATCTTAGGTTTGAAATAGATATGTCTTGAGGGTGGATTTAAAAGTGTCATAACTAGGTTCCTGGCGAAGAGAGAGAGGGAGCTCATTCCAGGTCAATGGACCCGAAATAGAGAAAGAGCAGCGGCCAATGGTGGATTGGTTGAATCTAGGTATTCGTAGGCATTAAGTATCTGCAGCAGAGCGGAGGGAACGTGAAAGAGTGTACAGGTGAAGACATTCACAGAGGTAGGACGGTGCAGTTTTGTGGATGCATTTGTAACAGAGGGTGCTGATCTTATAATTTACTCTCTGTGGCACAGGCAGCCAGTGGAGAGATCGCAAGAGAGAGGTAATGTGCTCAGATTTGTTCTTTCTGAGAACTAGTCGAGCTGCGGAATTTTGTATACGTTGAAGGGAGTGGATAGATGATGCTGGCAGACCAGCCAAAAGAGAATTGCAATAGTCCAGATGTGAAAGAATGAGAGAAGTGACAAGTTTGGAGGTTGCATTGGTGGACAGGTACTTTCGAATTGCACTAATACGCCGTAATAGATGTAGCATGACTGACAGGTCTGGGTGGTGAATTTTTGCATAGAGAGTGATATAAGAATACTCATGGCATGGGATCTGTCCACTCTGTCTTTTGATATAAGAATACACATGGCATGGGATCTGTCTACTCTTTTCTTTGCTCTTAACTCCCTCAGGTGTTGTCATCAGGCTTACAGGAAAACTTCCTGGCAATGTGTCTTCTGTAAGGTGACCCTGACTGAGCCCATTCTTGTTCTGTCATCAGATTGCATGCTGAGTATGTTGGTGTCATCCACACCACCAGCCACTACTGGCGTACTTTTGTATGAAAGAACTTTGGAATTGTTCATGTGTGGACAAGATGCTTGTATGGTAGTGAAAGTCAGAAGGAAGATTGCAAACACTGGACAATATTATATTTATATTTGGGAGACCAAGGCATGTTAAAAAACAGCTGTCTGTGTTTGTTTTATTTTGATATTATTTGTTGTAATATCTGTCTCACATGACCATATTCAGTGTAAGATGATATTTTGACATAACATATCACATGGTGTGAATCTCTTACAAAACACTGCCACTCCATCCTATCCCTGTGCCAGCTTGTTGTTGTACCATATATAAGCAATGCTTTGTTTCACTTTGGGCCTTTTGGTGATAATTTGATATTTCCCCCCCCAAAAATTCTGTTTACATCTCCATCTGCTGTGGCATGAATTCATGTCAACTTCTGCCTTTGGTTAGTAACATGGGGTTTAACTTCAGTGGATTTCATCCGCAAACCATGAGTATCATTAATCAAGTCTAAAACTGCTTAGTTCTTCACACCGTCACATGAAATGCTGGCATATAGGAAATACCTGCACATGCACACACACACACACACACACACACACACACACACACACACACACACACCTTCAACTATACATATATATATATATGTATGTATGTATGTAGCAACATATCTGGCTTATAATGGAGGTGGAGTTTTCTGTGTATAGCTTTGTTTGCAAACTGCTATAACTGCAGCCATAGGCTGTCCTTGAGGAGCAACTTTCTCCATGACAAAGTCAATGCATTCAGAAATTAGTATTCCGATCATTCCATGTATTTTCTTCAGTTTATCAGATGGTTGTAATTTTGATGTGTTCAGTTAAAGAAAATGATAATGAATGGTAATACAGTTTGTAAAAATAACTGACATGTTGAGTGATATTTTCATCAGAAAGTGCAGAGCATGACCAACATATAAGAATGCAAAAACATCCCTCAAACTTAAAGATTGTCATGCAGTATATATTTACATTACATTTTTTCATTTAATCAGTATGTTCGAATGGAGAAAAAAATACTCTTGTGTTGTTAAACTTGAAGATAGTGCTTATATTTCATTGCGAAATCAGCTTGATCAAAGCAGTATGATCATGAAGAGTTACAAGATATTCCCCAGTGTGAGTTGATGTTAAAGTAATGAAAGCATGATGGTGTTGTAAAATTGTATTAATGCTGAAACATGAACAAGTACAAGGTATTCCTCAGTTGTGTGTTATTTGTGATTGTGAAATTCTGTCAATGTTGAGTATGTCATTCATAGCGCCTGTCATGATCTTCACTTTCTTTGTTGCTGGTGTTGA
>CM054149.1:54060629-54273442 GCA_028751875.1 Rapana venosa | reverse complement strand
TTCCTTTTTTTCCCTTTTTAATAACTTGAGAAAAAAAGCAAATGCACGTAATTCAATGACCATCTGAAAATAAAAGTTTGACTTTGACTTGCCCTTGACACACACACACACACACACACAAACACACTCGCGAACACACTTAGGAGGTGAAGGATCTGTTTGAAAATTAGGACAGATACTGAGAATGAGGGAAAAGTCTCAGTAGGAAATAAGTGTGTTTTGAGGCTGGATTGAAGGCATCAAGCGAAGGCTTTGGCGAAGTAAAAGAGGAGGTCATTCCAGTGGATGGACCAGAAACAGAGAAAGAGCGACGGCCACATGGTTTGTTGAATCTGGGTGTTCGAAAGCAAAAAGGGATCTGAGCTGAACGAAGGAAACGGGATGGAGTGTACAGGTGAAGACAGTTACAGAGAAAGAGGTGCAGATTTGTGGAGACATTTGAAACAGAGGGTATGATCTTATACTCCAGTCTTTGTGAGAACACACCATGAAGAGATCGCAGAAGAGGAATGATGTGTTCAATTTTTTCTTTCTTAAACCAGTCGAGCTGCAGAGTTTTGTATGCGTTAAGAGAGTGGATAGATGAGCTGGTAGGCCAGCCAAAAGAGAATTACAGAAATTCTAAACGTGAAGAAGAGATATGAAAACCACTTGAAGTTGCATCAGTGACAGATACTGCGAATCCCACTTATGCGCCGTAATTGATATAAAAGACTGCGGGTCTGGTAAGGATTTTTTTCATAGAGAGTATGTTGTCAACTACTCCTAAATACTTCACAGAGTTGGACAAAGGAACTGACGTATTGCCGAATTCTATTGAAGTTTTTGTGATAGAGGAAAGTTTATGTTGGGTCCCTATGAGAATGGCCTCGGTTTTATGGCAATTAAGATGTAACTTGTTTTGAGTCATCCAGTTTTTAATATCTTGAAGGCAGTAGGACATATTTGTCAGGAGGGAAGGCAAGTTTTCAACAGTATCGCTGCACTGAAGCTATCATCGGCATAGAAGTAATGATCAATATGGTGGTTATTTATTATATGTGAGAGTGGAGCAGTGAAGAAAGTAAAGAGACGGCCCAGACTGATCCCTGCGGACCCACAAATTCCCGTTTGACAGGTTTGATTAAATTTGTTTACAATAACTTCTGGAATCGGTCTTTGAGTTTGAAGTAAACCAGGGGAGGCTGTGCCATTAATACCAAAAGAGTTTGGAGGCAGAAAGAAGAATTGAGTGATCTATAGTACAAAGCTGCAGATAATCAAGAAGAGTGAGGAGGGGGATTTTTCCTGCATCAGAAGCAAGTAGAAGTGTATCCAAAGTGTGGACTAGGGGGGTCCCCGGTGCTGTGGGTTGGGGCGATAGCGGATTGAAAAGGGGAGGATATCATTGGAATGAAGGTGACTGTGAGCTGTTTGAGAACAACTTTTTTTTTAGTACTTTAGAGACAAAGGGTAAGTTTGAGACAGGGCCTATAATTCTTCAGAATGTTGGGATCGAGGTCATGCTTTTTCAAAAGAGGTGTGACTATTGTGGTTTAAGAGCTGAAGGAAAATTTCCTGCAACAAGAGATGAGTTTACTATCAGTGATAAAAGGTAACAAGTTGTGGAAGGGATTGAAAAAACAGGGGCAGGGATGATCAAGGTCGCATGATTTTATAGTAATTTCCTTCAGAATTGTCCTGATTTCTTTTCCACTTGTGGGAAAGGAAGGAAAAGAGAGGAGTGCCAGTGAACTGGGGATCAGGAGGTGCAGGTTGGAATTGAGTCTGATCTAGTTTGGAGCGTATGTTGCGGATTTTGCTGAAAAAAAGGGAGAAAAGATGGAAAGGAATTCAGACAGGCCCGTGGGTGTTTTGGCAAAGGAGTTGGGTTTTACAGAACCAAGGAGAATTTTAGGGGAGGGGAAAAAAAATATTTTTTTTGGGGTTTGCACCAAAAAATTGGAAGATTTTTAACTGCCTTTGCGAAAAGGATTTAAACGTTTGACTTTTTTTAAATTTTTTTTTCGGAAAAGCGTTTGTTGATTTCGGGTTTTTAATTTTGCCACTGCCATTTTAATTTCCAAACGTTTGCGCCTTTGGGTTCAAGAGTCTTGGTATAAACCCGGCGCCAGGGGCCCCGTCAGGGAGGGGAAAAGGGCAGTAGGAGGTGCATGCTCATCAAAACAGTTGGTGGAGAATATGTTATAGTGAAAGAGAGAGGTCATGTGGGCCAAAAAGGGTTTTTGAAAAAATTTTGAAGCTTTTGAAGAAAAGGTATGAAAGCTAAGGGCCCTTTAAGAGTGCGACGATAACATATTTCTTTCTTTCTGACAGTTTTTGTGTTGTTGATATGGAAAAGAATGACGGAATTTATCAGAATGCAGTTCGTCGGTGACAGAAACAGATGTGACAAGATTAAATAAGCATTAGTAATCAGCCAGTCTAAAAAAGACAGTATCGTGCGTTGCTATTGTTACCAGTTGGGAGAGAGAAATGGTTGGACAGAGAAAGAGAAAGACGTTTTTACATCTGGAGAAGACTGGTTGTCGAAATGGAAGTTGAAGTCACCGAGAATTATAAGTTTAATGGTAGAGAGTGCTGTAGTGGTCGAGGATTGACTGGAATTCTTGGTGAAAAAGAGATGTCAGATTTATTTTACGGCTGGGAGGTGGACGGTAAAGGCAGCAGAAAGTAATAGAGTGGCTAGGTAGATTGAGATTGATTTCGAAACTTAAAAGATTAATGTGAAAATTGAAGGATCTACTGAAGAAAGAGATGGTTCCAATATTCCTTTGAGAATGATGGCAATCCCACTCTCGAGAGAGTCGGGGAAAAGAAATAGTTTTATATCCAGGAGGATCACCGTTTTATTTTTGGCTCATGGCCATGTGGTTTAAGCCAAGTTTCGGTGAGGAAGGTTAAAACAATGTTTTTTTCAGAGATGAGGTCAGAAATGTAGTCGGCTTTTCCATTTGGACAGACAGACTGCACATTGAACAAACTTGAAGGAGATCTGAAGGAGGTGGAGAGGTTGAAGATGAAAGTGGTGAGTTTGGACAAGAATCAGAGGAAGAGGATGAAGGCGATTGTGGAGATGTGGCTAGCGGAAGAACAGACAAAAGAGTTTGGATGGTGAATTGAGAGTAGAAGGTGGTGAGAGAACTGTGTTAATCTGGGGATTCGGTTTTTGACACACATCATGATACTCATCATCATCAGACAAAACCATTGTCAGAGTCACAAACAACAGAACAATCAACGGCTGAAGGGGCGGGTGGACAGCAGCATGGGGAAGAAGGTTGTGAGGGAGTTGCAGAAGTGACGTCAGAGGTGAGGGGGGAGACACGGGAGAGGGAAGCCCACCACTGGCGATGACGTCGGCTTGTCCGTGTTCCCGTCTGGTTTTGCAGCAATGAATGCCTAAGTGTGTTATACGCTGCTTAATATCAGGAGCAAGCCTATACTGTTTTTGACAAAATTCAGGTGCGAGCATATCTCTAATGTCCGGGGCTCTCACTGCCATGGTAGCAGCACAACACACACTAGTCTTAATTGGTGGGGGTGGTGTCAGTTCGTGAATCATGTGCAAGTTGTTGAACGGCAGCAGGGTCACTTTGAAGTGGGTCACGGAGACCAGTACAGTTTTTACATCAAATCAGCATCGGCATTAGGACCTGTCCTCTGAGGCTGTAGCTTCGCTGGTTGGTGACCTGTCTGTTGGAGGGGCTATCATTTTCTCCTAAGAACGAGTTATCAAAAGCTCAACTCAATTCTCCTGCCCATTCTTGGGAATCAGACTAAAAACATCCTCCTGGGGATGCTGTGGGCCTGTCAGTACAAATTGCATCTCCACCTTCTAGAAATTCTGCACTAGGAATTGCTTCTTTTCTATCCCTCTCTTTGTTTCTGCTTTGTTTCTTTTCTTCCTGTCACCTCCTTTTTGTCTGTTTTCTACCTTCTTTGTCCTTTTGCCTGCCATTTTCTCTTTTCCCCCCAGAAAGACTTTAAAAGATAACAGTTCTCTCCCCTGCTGAAAATGGATGCGCTGGCCAGACTCGCCAGGCACTTGACGGCAGCGCATCGCATTTTCGCTCATTCTGTAGAGAATGCAGTTTTAACTAATAAAAATATTAATTATGTACAATATGACGAATTGAAATTCAATGTTAATTTATGTTTATTTGGTGATGACTAGACAAGGAAAGGAAAATGCCCATCATTTCTGGATGGAAGAGAACTCTGCTGTAAACTCGGAGGAAAAACAGATCTCAATTACACAGTCATTTTATCATGAGAGCAAACATGTATGAAAATCCAACCTCAAGACTCAAGAATTATGAGTGGCATTTAAAAATTATAATTACACAGCAAGCATTATTAAACAATACAAATTAAGAAATAACACAATATTTTAAAAGCCGACAACAATCTATGTCACCCACACACACACACACACACACGCACACCCGGCACACACACCACACACAACACACCCATCCACGCACGCACGCACCACAACCACCCATCACACACACCACACACACACACACACACAAACACACACACACGCCCCTGTACATGGTGGATATAGGCAAACCTAAGGTTAAGAGTATCAAAGCAAAACCACAACACAACAATAATTCAAACATATCTCATGAAACACATCATCAGCACAATCAATACAAATATCACAAGCAACTTTACATTAAAAAGAAAAACATGACAAAAACATTTTGATTTTTTTTAAAGTTTTAAACACTATTTCCCCTTCACCCATAACAGCTCACATTTATTCTTTTTCCTGGTACTTTATATAAAACTATGCATGCACACACACACACACACACACACACACACACTCTCTCTCTCTCTCTCTCTCTCTCTCTCTCTCTCTCTCTCTCTCTCTCACTCTCTCTCTCTCTCTCTCTCTTCCCAAATACGTACCTGTTTATGTGAACTTGGCTTTGGGTTTGTTTGGCTCAATCAAGGTGTCGGAAATTGTAGAGAGTTTATCAACGTTTCCAGGCAAAGACTGACTGACGTTGGCAGCAGTGGAGTAGTCATATACAAAACAGTGACAGATTTCAAATGTACAGACAATTTATAGGTTCACCCGATGTCAAACCTATCTAAAGCTTGATATGGACATACATTTGAAAAGAATTATGTCTAAGTTTAGACTTGGTGTTTCAGTCATAAATGTTCATAAATTTAGATATATAGAACATGATGATGATGACCTCAAGTTGCTATGCCCATTATGTAAGCAAACAGTGGAAGATGAAGTTCATTTTGTGCTGTGCTGTCCAGTATTAGAAGATGTAAGACAGAATTACATTCCGGTAAAGTAAAGTAGACAGCCTAATTTATTTAGATTCTGTCTATTCGTGGCATCTAGTCACCGTGAGATTGTGCCAGCCTTGTTTTATATTTGTGTATAGCCTTTAGAATAAGAGATATCTTTGTTTCTTAAGTCATGTTTTTTTGGAACTGATTTTTATTGTGGTGGTTGTGGGTATACAATAACATTTTGGTTTTTTGTGTTACTTATTTTTCTCACTAAAATACTAAGCAGTTTGGCAACCCCCCTTCATGTATGGGCCAATGGCCTTTTTGTGAATAAATCTTTCGAGTTCTCTCTCTCTCTCTCTCTCTCTCTCTCTCTCTCTCTCTCTCTCCTCTCTCTCTCTCTCCTCTCTCTCTCTCTCTCTCTCTCTCAAAGGCATATTCATGCACACGCTGTTTTTGATGATTTGATATGAAAAACCCCTAAAAAAAATTTTTTCAAGTTTAACAGTGGTTTAGAAGCTGAACTGACTTGTTAATAAAACTATTTTTGGTTCTGCTTGTTTTTTATTTTGGCATTCGGAATCTTCGACCAGATGGAAGCAATGCATAGTGTTGTGAAGCACTGGGTTTCATCAGTGGAAATGCCTTTAGCTTTTTTAGTCATCTGATTTTCATACAATGAATTTAGCATCTTTTGCTTTTCTCCAACAATCTTTCCACACACATTCACAATTTTATTCAATACGTTCTTGGTTTTTTACATTCAAACAACCACACCAGCATAAAAACCCATATGACGACTGATTCTACAAAACTGCGATAAAAAAGCACATTATTTCTTTTTTAAAGTTCAGTGATCGCAGATTTTGAAGGCAGTGTATCCTTGATTGACATTTCTTATGTATAAAAGCAGTATTTGCATTAAAGTTCAACTTATTATCTAGAATTGTACCAAGATATTTGTACTCTAGCACTCTTTCTATTTTTGTACCGTCTATGAACAGATCAGGAACTTGGGGTATGTTTCTGCCAAAACCAATGAGCATTTCTTTGGTTTTGTTGGCGTTTAAGTCAAGATAGTTTGGGTTTTTTACACAATTTGCAGAACCTTTCTTCTTCATTAAAATAAACCAAATCTGACTTGGATACATCTAGTAAAGCAGAGTCGTCTTGAGTATTTTACAACAGGTGTAAGTAATGTACCAGTGCAGCCATTTGTATACAGGGTAATAAAAAAAAAAAGTACAGGAGCTAAGACATTGCCTTGTGGTGCTTCAGTGGAAGTGGTTCTTTTAATCATTTTTTTCCTTCAAAAGAAACACACTGAAATCGATTGGTTAAAAAATTCACAATCCATAAAATAAGTTTCGGGTTAACTTTGAGTGATTGAAGCTTTTGGGCCATGAGATGTGGCTGAATCGTTTAAAATGCAGGGGAAAAATCAAAAAGAATTCGAACAAAAGGTTGTATTTTCCAAGGTGGGTAATATGATTCAAGAGCGTGATTGTTGCATCATCTGTTTTCTTTTTGCTTGTAGCAATTTGGGTAATTTTCAAGGGCTTTTTAATAGGGGCAGGTACTGAAGGACAATGCGCTCAAAGCTTTTCAAAACCGGGGAGTTAAGGCAACGGGTCTGTAATCATTTAAAACTTTGGATGTTTTTTTTTTTGGAAAGGGGGGAATGGGGTTTTTTTTTCCGTAAAAAGAATGCTCCGGGATTTAAAGACAATGAAAAAAACCTCGCAAAAAAAAAAGACAACTGACACACAAAAAGGGTTTTAAAAAAGGTTTTTCAGAAGTATTGCGGGCCCAAAGCTTATTTACATTTAACTTTTTTAACAGTGGAAACTCTAAAACTGTTATGTTAAAAACCTCTCGGATTAAATACGATCCATTTAAATTTTAAGTACTTCTTTAAAGGATTAACTCTTTGAAAGATTCTTTGCTCAAACCAATTTTTCTTTTATGGGAAAGATAAAAACTCAAGCCCCCCCTGTCACCAATTTGCGGGTATATTTTCACGAAGCGCTCTGGAAAAAAACAACTATTTTTCCTAAACGTTTCCCTATCTTTTTCTTTCATCAGCAATTCTATTCTTGGACCAGAAAATATGGTCCGTTGGAAAGAAATTTTTTTTTAAATGTTGTCAGTTACTAGAAACTGTTTTTCAAAAAAAACCTTTTGGATTTAATCCCTTCAGGGTTTATAATGATTGTACGGGCCCCCTTTCACTCTGTTAGTAGGACAGCGGGAGTGGAGCGCTGGGCTGGTTTGTCGGTACCCATCTTGCTCATTTGCAGACAACAATTTTTGCCCCTGAGCAAGAAGAATAGGCTCTTTATGAAGTAGGGGATTTTCGCCTTCAGGACAGTCAAGCTCACTTTTGTCTGCTGGGAACATCTTAAGCTGATGAGGTTTTATTCTGACAAAAACGAATCATTCTAGGGACTTGAATAAATTCACCATTCCCTTTTTACCAACCCTTTTTCCGTGGACCGTGAGTGCACCATAAGATTTTGCAAACCGCTTCCCCACTCCCCGCGACCTCTGCTTTCTGTGGCAATTCGACCACTCAAGGCCACCCCTCTCTGACTTGTCTTCCCCCCGTTTTCTGCTGCCTCTTCTTTTTCCCCCCCTTTTCCCCTAACTGTTAAGTTATTGCTATGGGGTTTATTTTTTTTATTTCTATTATCCTTTAAGGGGGGGGGACTGGATGTAAAAAAGCCATGGGGGCTTATTCATTACCTCGAAATGAAAGAAATTTTCATTGTCTCTCTCTTCTTCTGTAAAATTTTGAAGTTTTTTTTTAAGGCTATTTTGTTATTTAAAAATACTTTTAGGTGGTTTGTTCTCCTTTAATTTTATGGAGGTTCTGCTTTGTTTGGTTCTGTTTTGGTTTGGGTTGTTGTTGTTGTTTGTTGTTGTTGTTGTTGAGGGGGAACTACTGGGTGTCACCTCTCCCCTTGTCGTTGTTGCCGCTTTTGTTTTGCTCTTGGTTCTTGCTATTTTTTCGGTTGTTTCTGTGTTTTCTGTTTTGCTTTCTTCCTTACTTGTTAGTACTTTTTTTTCTTTCTCTTCAGTGATTTTTGTGGGGATTTTTGTGTAGATTTTCCCCCCGTACACTGTGTAAGTGTATTGCTATAGGCTTTATTTTATTTTATTATCATATATATCCTTAAGGGCGGGGACTGGATGTAAAAAAGCACATGGGTGCTTATTCATTATCCTCGAAATAAAAGAATTTGTCATTGTCCTTGTACTGTTCCCTGTAGGACATTCCTGGCCAGTTCAGGTGTTCGTTTAGCTCCAGAACATCTGGACATCTTGAGCTAAACTATTTATTTTAAAAGACCACAGATTGCTTACTCTGGGCTGCATGCGTAAGAAAAACCTTGAAGGTTCCACACAAGTGCTGTCAGTATAAAAGAAAAGAAGGGAGAATGGTAGTAGTACACCGGTAGACTCTGCTGCCTGATTGTCTTAGGCTAACCACGCCATCCAGAACATCGCACACTATTCCACTGAGCACACGGCGACCTTGAAATGAGATCCCCTTGTTCTAATGGGAAATAAAAGTAGCGCAACGACCCTATCAAAACCCCACTCGCGACTTTTAACAGGCCGATTTATTCCTGGTGAGGTGCAAGCATGTGAAACTATGAATGGGTTCACAGAGAGGGAGAAGAGGAGTTGAGGGGGGGGGGGGGGGGGGGGGGGAGTGTAAGAGAGCAGAGAGAGATGTTTGTGTGTGTGTGTGTGTCAAGAGGAGGTGGGATGTGGTTTACTACTTTATATAGAATCCATCCTATATTTTCAATGCAGTATAGCATTACCAGACTGATTGCTAGCGTTAAAGGTCACTTACATACATCTCAATTTTATAACATATTATAATCGTCTTGATATCTCTCTCTCTCTCTCTCTCCTCTCTCTCTCTCTCTCTCTCTCTCTCTCTCTCTCTCTCTCTCTCTGTGTGTGTGTGTGTGTGTGTGTGTGTGCGCGCGCGTGTGTGTTTGTGTGTGTTCAATCTGTTGGTAGAGCTCTCAAGCTACACTGATGGAATTTTTGCACATAAATATGTACACCTTTTGAATGATGACGAATTAATCTTGAAACTGAAGTCTCAGTTTGAAGGTTACCTTATCATAGGATTGACGCCATCATACGTCAATGTGCCATCTCCATGAGGGGGGAAGGAAAACGAACAGAGAAATTTTAGCATCACGCCATAATGGGGTGATAGCAGTGATAGCACAAGGAAGATTTTGATTAGCACAAGAGACAGCCAGAAGAATAGCTGGTTATGCATGGCGTGCATGAGTTCTCCTGTGTTCTCTATGTGCTCAGCCCTCTGGCGCCATACCTGAGCCCAGGGGACCAGCTTGATTTCTAGTCCAACTTCTGCCAAATGCTTCCAAGGAGGAGCGGACTCACTAGTACAGGATATGTTAATTCCAGACCCCCCCCCCCCCCCCCCCCACCCCCCTCCTCCCTTTCTTCCGACTTCCAACGGACACCTCAGCCGCAGCGACCCCACGCTATCAAATCTGCTCTTTCAGTTACCTTTCAGTCAGAACACAGGCACGACTGAAGCTCTAGCCACCAGGCTATTCCGTCCTCTCAAACTCTCTCTTTCTCTCCCCCCCTCCCCCCCCCCCCCCCCCCCCCCCCCCCCCCCCCCTACACTCTACTTTCTAATGAGTGAAGTGGCATGGGACCAATATCTGAGTCACAACAAACCATGACCTAAAGGTCACTATGACAGCTTTACCCACGTGCACAGGTGACCGGGTTCATTAGACATATATAGGCCTACCTGACAGTGAATATGCGCCTATACATAAACAACTAGGCCCTATAATTCTTACCATGGCTTTTTACACTACATTATGTTCTTGTACCCTCCATCACATTTTGTTGTTGCGACTGTATTTACATCCCTGCGAATATTTCCGATTTAAGAACTGAACGTCACATTTGGGCTATAAAGGCATTATTATTACTGCTACATATTAGTAACGCTAACAACCCTTTTTAAATATAAAAAAAAAGAGACTGTGACGAGGCACCAAACCAAGACCTGAACACTCACCGTGACAAAGTGTGTGGAAGGAAGACTGCTGACCCGTTAGTCATGGAGGTGAGGCACTACCACAAGACGACATTAGACACACTGAATTCTCCCCTGTGGGGATGCAGGTGGGCTGTTAGTATAAACAGCATCCTCACCTAGAAATTCTGTACTAGCAATTCCCTTTTTTTTTCTTTCTATTCCTCTCTTTGCTTTTACCTTGTTCCTTTTCTACCTATCACCTCATTCTTGTCTATTGTCTGCCTTCTTGGTCCAATCTCCCGCCTTCTTTCCAGAAAGCCTTAAAAGGGCATTCTCTTCTCTTCCATGCCAGTCAGATGCGCTGGGCCTGACTTGTCAGGCGGTTAACGGCAGTGCAACGCATTTTTGCTCTGAATATCACACAACAATAGTTGCTTTCAGAGCATTGACGAAGAAGAAGAAACACAGAACATCAGCAGAGCTATCAGCAACAAAGCAACTAGGTCTACAGCCAACCCTCAAACAGTGTGTCAACCATACAGAGATCTGCTGAAAGCAGTGAAAAGACAGCTAGCTAATTGCGGGGTGTGGCCACGTGACTGACAGCTGCCATGTCATTTCTGCCTCCTTCACACCATTTTCCAGGGAGCCAGCTACAGAGCGAAGGAGGTTCAAGGTCAGTTAGGAAAAGAAACAATTAAAAACACACATCCCCAAAGCCAGAATGCTGCTACTTTCATGGTGGGCAGACAATGACTGCAAATGCAAAATCTCACCACTGGTGAACCTCAGAGCTCTAGCCCAGGAACAAAAAAAAACAACAACAAAAACGACAACAACAAAACAAAGCAAGCAAACAAAAACAAATCAGCAACAACAACAAACAGTTGCTAAAACAATACAAACGGTTGATAAGGTGACCAAACCCAGTAACAAGCAGTTGTCAACAACAGTTGGCACAACTTCTTATAATAATTATATACCGTTCCTTGGCTAGAGCTCCAAGGTTCCCCAATGGTGAGATATTGCGCATGCGACCCGATTTGCCAACCATGAAGGTAGCCGCATTCCGACTTCGGGGATGACAGTGTGTAATGAGTGTGCTGTGTTGTGAGTACTGTTAACGCATCCACACCTGCAGATTGTAGTCCTGTTAAAATTCGCGTAACCCTGGTTATTTTCCCTCCATTATTATTGAACCTAAAAATCTTGAAGTCCTGAAGACTTTCTGTCACAACAGATGAAAAACTAAAGTTAAAAATACTGTCCCTGGAGAAAAAAAAAGAACTCTAACCAAATAAAGCATTTGCCATACATAAAATATTGATGCATTGCGAACAGGCCTACCCACACCGATTCACGGGGACTAGATGTAAAAACTTTTTTTTTTAAACCCACATGGGTACTTATTCATAATCCTCTAATAAAAGAATTACATTTTATTTGAATTGATTTGATTCTTTGTTTGCTTAAGTAACAAACAAACTAACGTGTCAGAAATTCTATTGTCTGCGTCCCCATATTGAACATAATAACTCCAGCTTAGCTTTCTGGGGCTCTTATGTCTGGAATACTCTTCCAGCACCAACTCCTTACATAACTTTAAAGAAAACACTTTTTTTTTTATACCACTTTAAGTCACGACAGATTTTTCAGCGTGAAATTCGGGCTGCTTTCCTTGGGGGGGGGGGGGGGGGGGGGGGGGGGGGGGGGGGGGGGGGGGGGGAGAGAGCGCGTGGCCACAAGAGCAGCGCCACCCATTTTTTTTCTTTTCCTGTCTGCAGCTGTATCTTTCCTTATCAGAGTGGCTTTTTTCTTTTAAAAAAAATGTTGCCAGAGACAACTCTCTTGTTGCCGTGGGTTCTTCAACATGCGCTAAATAATTTTGCCTTACACAGGGAACCTCGGTTTACCGTCTCATCCGAAAGACTAGACCCAGACCACCATTCATGGTCTAATGGATGGGGGGGGGGGGGGGGGGGGGGGAAGTTTTGGGCCCAAGCAGGGATCAAACCACTGCACACTTCCGACCTGGACTTTTTGCTTTCTAGGCAGGCCGGTTACCTCTAAACCACCAATCTATAATTATGCGCCTTTCTGTTATCTTAGAAGTAAATTGTTTGCTTTCTTAATATTTCTACTGTCATTTTTCTTCTTTCTTTCTTTCTTTTTTTTAAATTTTTATTCTGCTTAAAAAAAAAAGAAGTTTGATTGCTCTTAACTAGAACAATATTGAATGTAACTACATAATAGTTTGCATTTTACCTTCCAGAGCACATATGAATTATAATGTGTGTGTGTGGGTTGTTTTAAAGTGTAGATTGAAAGCAGTGCTTTGTTTAGATGTGTGTGTGTGTGTGTGTGTGTGTGTGTGTGTGTGTGTGTGTGTGTGCGCGCGTGCGTGCGTGCGTGTGTGTGTGCGTGTGTGCGTGCGTGTGAGTGTGTGTGTGTGTGTGTGTGTGTGTGTGTTGTTGTTGTTGTTGTTTTAAAGTGTAGATTGATAGATTGACAACAGTGTGTAGTTTATATTTTAGCATGAATGTTTTTTCTTATTATTTAGTACTGGGATCGGGTTTTTGTTTTGTTTTGGTTTTGATTTGATATGGTTTTGTGTTGTTTTTCTTTTGTTTTGTGGTTGTTTTGTTGTTGTTGTTGTTGTTGTGATTGTTAGTGGTGGTGGTGGTGGTGGTGGTGTGTGTGTGTGTGTGTGTGTGTGTGTGTGTGTGTGTGTGTGTGTGTGTTTGTTTGCTTTGTTTTGTTTTGTTTGGTGGTAGGGGTGCTTTGTGATATTGTTATAGTTATTTTTTGTTTTGTTTTGTTTACCTCATTCCTCAGCTAGATTTTCCAGGATCACCTATGGTAAGATTTTGCATACGAGACTGTTGTTACCCACTTTGTTTGTTTTCCCCTTGTTTTATTGATTTCCATATTTGATTGATTGCTTTGATATAGATTGAAGATATTTCGTACATTCATGAACCATGCCTAAGATCAAACGTTTGCACCTTTTAACGGCACAATGAATATAAACCCTTATTCATTCCGGATTCTTCGGCCATATCACTCTGCCGAAGACATGCTCAAATAAGATGTAAGCCTGTTACCTAAGAAAACCTTATGTGACATTTTCTAATGCCAATCCAACATTTTTTTTTCCTGTTGACCTTTGAACGGACATACTCCAGTGTTAGGTAAGCCGGCAGACAACCAAAGGCCAGTGTGCGTGATGCAAGTGCACCTACTTCACTGAGAACTGACCTCGTGGGGACTGTGAATGGGTGATGACAACATATGTCATTCTTGACAGATTGTCGACAACATCATACTGTTTATTTTATGTCAGTGGTCTTTTGGGGACACGTGGGTTTCAACTCGTTTTCTTGGTCCTCACATTTTGTGATGTGCACTATCTAGAACACTTTGCCCTGACATTCAGCACAATAATTTTGACTTGAAATTGAATTGGTTAGAAGTGTTTACCCTGAGCAACCACAAAGATCCATTTAATAGAGCAAGTTCTAAGGAGAGGGAGACAATTGACACTGTGCAGTTTGTTCACACAGGAGAAGGATTCATCGAACTGAATTGTAAGTCTCTCTCTCTCTCTCTCTCTCTCTCTCTCTCTCTCTCTCTCTCTCTGTTAACCTTGATAAGGATGGGGACTAGATGTGGAAAAAAACCCACTGCATTCTCCAACTATAGGATTTGATTTGATAGATCTCTCTGTGTCTACTATTGCAAGGACAGATTGTTAATGTTAGACTTGGCATAAAATCTTGTGTGTTAAAGATTCATGATTTATTTATTCATTCATATGTTTTCATAATTCTCTCTCTCTCTCTCTCTCTCTCTCTCTCTCTCTCTCTCTCTCTCTCTCTCTCTCTCTCTCTCTCTCTCTCTCTCTCCATAAGCACACACACTTTCACACACAACCACTCTTTGTTATTATGCAAATTAGAATTTTATAAACTGCCACCTGAAGTTATCCAACTACTAGAAAATTTTCTAATAGGCAGCAGCTTGTATCTGTAAATAATCAAACATCAGAACTACTACCCATTAGATATGGGGTACCACAAGGCACAGTATTGGGACCACTCTTGTTTTCAGTCTATGTAAATGATTTATCCTGTTTTATTGAATATAGCTGTGAAATGTTTGCTGATGATACCACTCTCTTTTGTAGTGATTCAGACTCCTGCAGATTAACTCGAAAACTTCAATACAGTATTGACAGATTGATTATTTGGACTCAATTAAACCACATGTCCTTAAATGCACAAAAAACAAAGTGTATGTACATATCAGCAAGACAGAAAAGGCAAAAAATGAACGATAGGTTTCAACCTTTGTTATTGGAAAACGGAATAGTTGAATTCTCATAAAATATTAGGTGTTACCATTGACAAAAATATGACTTGGACTGATCACATAATGTCACTAGGTAAACGCCTAGCTCACAGGCTACTTCAATTATCCAAAATAAAACACTTTCTAAATAATCATTCTCGAAAACTATTTTTTTGCGGTCACATTCTACCAATCATTTGACTCTACCTGCAGATAGGAACGAACTTGAAATTCATTCATCGTTTATATAAAAGAGCAGTAAAACTTGTATTGTTAAAAACAGGCACCCTGACAATTGAGGATTATAAGCAAATAAATGTCCTGACATTTTGAAACCAACCTTTATTCAATAAAGCTGTGTTTATGCAAAAAGGTGTTAATCAAAATGCACCTCCAAAAATTACCAAAGCTTTCAAAGTTAACCAACATAGACACAACCATTTCCTAACTCCAAGACCCAGAAATAACCTATATAAATCGAGCCTCTTGTATTCAGGCAGTGACCTATGGAATAAACTCCAAAAAAATTTGAAATATATTAAAAGCAAAAATCAGTATAAAACACATCTAAAAAGATATTTCATGGATAAAAGTTCAGAACACGACTTGTAAACTTAAGAGAGTGATTAAAGTGTCACTGACATTATTCTTGTAATTAAAATCAGATATGACCCAAGTAAAAGAACCCACGGCAACAAGAGAGTTGTCCCTGGCAAAATTCTTAGAAAAAAGCCACTCTGATAGGGAAACAAATACAGTTGCAGACATGAAAAAAAAAAAAAAAAAAGGGTGGCGCAGCGCTTGTGGCGACGCGCTCTCCCGCTCTCCCCGGGGAGAGCAGCCCGAATTTCACGGAGAGAAATCTGCCGTGACTTAAAGTGGTATGAAATGAAATCTGAGCGCTTTGATTTGTTGCTTTACAAGATTCAGCGCTATATAAATTCCATACATTATTATTATTATTATTTTCATATTCATATAGAGTACATGTGTAAACATTGATCTACATATGGGTTGATATGATATCGACCCCAACACGCTTTGAATCTGGTGTGTGTGTGTATATGTGTGTGTGTGTGTGTCTCTGTGTGTGTGTGAGTGTGTACACGTGTGTGAGTGCATGTGTGTTGTGTAATTGGTTCGGTTTTGGATTTTTACTTTCTTGTTGTTTGGGGCTTTTTACATTTGTGTGTTACACAAAAATATGCTGATTTATTTTATTTTGTCGCTCTTTATTTTCTTTTTCATTGTATTAGATGACCTAAATTGTTATTGCTGATGTTAGTATTTCTGGGTGGGTTTATATTGCCTGAATTTATTCTTTGATGGAAGGATTGTTCTGCCTTAAAAGTTAAATCAAAAAGCACATGTACATGCATTTATATGACCAGGGGTGAGGGAGGGAATGGATGTCTTTGTTATACTTTTTTGCTCTGAATCCAATGTCTGCTTGGTTCTTTCTTGTTGTCCTTATATATGAGGATATGTGGTGAAGGGGATATGGGTGAGGGTGTGTACGTGTATGTAAGTGTTTAAATGATTTAAAAGGAAACTGTACATCAGTTTCCTCTATTTATATCCATTTGGTTGTTGTTGTTGTTATTGTTGGTGGTGGTGGGGGTGGAGTTCTGGTTTATTTTGCTTTTTGTGTGTTTGTTTTGGGTTTTAGGGTGGTTTTCCTAGACTATTTTTTTGTCTTTTGTTAGCTCTATATTGTTCTTCATTTGTTTTGGCTGTTATTCTTGTCTTATGTTAGTTCTTGTCGCTGTTGTTGTTGTGTATGTATGTTTTTGTTGTTTATTCGCTTGTTGTGGTTGCTCTTGTTGGTTTATCTTTTTTGTTTGTTTTATTCAGTTGTTTGCATGGTGAAGGTTTTTGTGTGTATGTGTGTGTGAGGAGGGGGGAGGGAAGTAGTTGGTGTGTCTTATTTATTTTGTTTTGTCTCCTTTGTTTGTTTTGGTTTGGTTTTTCTTTGTTGCTTGTTTGTTTGTATTATGATGGATATATTTTCAAGATTTTTGGATTATTTGAATTGTATGGTTTAATATTGTTCAGGGTTTTTTGTTTTGTTTTTAATTCCATGTATGCATATGTTATTGTCTTTTTTTGTTTGATTTGTATTGTTTATCATTGATTAGGTTTTTTATTCTATGTCTGCATATACATTATCTTTTTTTTTCGCCTTTTTTTTTCTTTAGATAGATGGCTTGATGAAAAAAAGCAAATGCACTGCTTATTTAATGTACCATCTGAAAATAAAAGTTTGACTTTGACTTGACTTTCTCACTCACACACACACACACACACACACACACACACACACACACACACATGTATACACACACAGAGTGTGTGTTTTCTTTCTTTTTTCTCTATTTCAGTTTCTCTTTTAGAGTTAGTTTTATCATTATTTGTTATGGTAATAATGTAGAACTACATTAGATAATATTGATCAAGTTGGTTTTTTCTTTCTAGATAGATGGCTTGATGAAAAAAAGCAAATGCTTATTCAATGTACCATGTGGAAATATATAAAAATTTGACTGGACTCCACAGACTCAGCACTCACTTTTCTGTATGTTTTGCTCTCAAAGCTTACAAATTACAGTTCTTTTGTTGTTTCCATGCTGTTGAAAGTTACAAAACAGGATACAATTGGTCTGCAAGCATTTTATGACCTCCAGGATATCCTTAAGAAAAGTCTTCAGTGTAAGGAATTGCATAAAGCTAGCCATACAAACTTTCATATCCTGTTTAGTGGGAAAAGTGGTAAGACAGAAGTTCTGCATCCTGTTTTCCTCCTTTCTCATGCACTGCTCACAAGTATAGATTCTGACCTGGAATTACTTTGTGTTGTCATATCCTGCTTGACTTTACTTGGCTTTACTCAGTATCTCTGACCTGAAATTATTTTGTGTTGTTGTATCCTCACTGACTTGACGTTAAGTTTAATACTCAGGATCAGAGTTTGTATTGTCATAGCTCATATCCTGGTTCACTTGACTTGGCTTGGCTTGGCTTTATTCATTATCTCTGACCTGAATATGGGCACAATCTCTCAATTGGTGAAGCTCGAAGGTCTAGCTGAGAAACAACAAGAACAAAGCCATAAAAATCTGACATTGGAAGAATAAATGATCAATAATAATTAAAAGCTTTCAGTTTCAGAAAGTGCTCACAATTAAGTGAAATGACAACTGGACCACCCCTCCTCCATCCCCTTCCCCTCCCCCCCTTTCTCCCCCAGCACACAATCAAATCAGAAAGGCTTATAACTTACTGTAAGGTGATGTCAGTATCACATAAATGTGCATTATCTCTCCAGTATCATCTCTGCTGTACCAGATCTCACGTCACTGAATCTGTAGTTCATGGTAGTGTTCTGATTTTCAGTGAGTAATATGAAACACTAAAAACAGAAACAACTAATGAGATGAGTAGAAATGTTGTTACTTGGAGAACCACCTGTTGCTGAATGAAAAGTGGTGTACAGTTAATTATTTTAGTACTTGCTTGAAAATTATTCCCACAAACTTGTAAAATACTAAACTGAACAGCTCTTATTTTTTAATTTTTAATGTAAAATGTGTGCCTAGGTGTGTGTGATGGTGGTGGTGGTAGGGGGGGTGGGGGGGGGGGGGGGGGGGTGGCAAATCAAGAGAATCACAGAATGGAAGTGTAAAACTGAAAGCAGACACCTGAAGATGTCTAATTTGAAAGTAAATAATTGAATTCACTATTCAAGTGTTTTGTGCACATTATGTATAGTTATGTGAAAGCATGAGCATATTTGTGTGTGTGTGTGTTTCTTTTAGTTTACATGGTATACAGGCACAGCTGATGAGGCAGTTATAATAATGGTAAAAACAATATAATGACAATGATATTTCTTAAAAATGATTAGAACAGGGTTTTAATGTGTGCGCATGGTGCTCTGTATCATTATGTGTTTACACATAGGGCCTTAGTTTATAGTCTCATAAGGACTTTGAGGGAAGTGGAATCAGTACTACTGATGTTAACTCCAGGGTAAAATCCCCTAAAATGGGCATCCCCATGGTGGCATGATCCCAGGCCATCAGATCATGAACACAATGCTTTACATAATCACTAGGCTATCTCTACCCCCAAATACACAATATATATATATATATATATATATATATATATATATATATATATATATATATATATATATATACACATATATATGAAAAAGAGCAGAAACAGGAAAGTGTGATGATTTTGCTTGGGGTGGAGAAGATATTGTTCCCTGAAAAAGTCAGTTTTCAGGCCTGGTTTGAAACTGTTGTGTTTAGACTTTTGGCACAGAGAGAGAGAAGGGCGAAGATGATGCTAATATGTGAGACAGAGACAGAAAGGAAGCCTTCAGTGTACAGGATCTGCAGTTTGTCTAAGAGACTGAGCAATGTAGTCTATGTAAAGTTCTTTTTTATAAGTGAAGACACTAAACTCATGAAGTTCAAAGGTAGGAAGGAGCGATGTTGGTGTGGTACTGTAAGAAAATCCCACAGGTGTATTATCCAGCTCATGCTGCCAAGATTCAAACCAGCAGCCTTTGACCAAGGACCTGTAGATTAGAAGTTTGTGACCTTAACCACTCGGCTGTTGAATGGAAGCATCAACAAAAGAAAAGCAGTACTAGGCATTGCATTGCTTTGTGTGTGTGGCAAAAGCATATGGACCAGTCATGTACTTTTTTTCATAACTTCTCGATATCTGAATTAAGACATTATGCTCTTAAGTCTTATGCTTTGTTTTTGAAGACTAAACAGGCCCTGGAAATCCAAGACTGGTTTGTAACTATAGTAGACTATTCACAGCTCAGTTAAAGATGATAACAGTTTCTGCCATATGGCCCACAGATGGGCAACATGTCACTCAGAAACTTGTTGAACATTTATATATATATAAGAACATGGCTGTAGGATAGTTTGTTGTGCTCTAAAGATCATTAAACCATCTGGGACAGTAGATATGTGGTCAGATTAGAACGCAGGATCTGAAAGTTACACAGACCTGTTCAAGTCATGTTTGAGACGACTCATTGACTGGTTGAGGTTTACCCCTAGAATCAACTATATGTGACCCTCTACCACAAAATAGGTCACATTGTTCCAGATGTCGATTTTTAACATGTTATTAATCTGCAATTAAAAAAAAAAATTATATCCATTACAGAGCAAAAGAAACGAAAACAATTGAAAATGAGACAATTCCATGAAAAGATATTACAACTTGAAATACTACACTCTTAGAAGTGACAAACTGAGAAACAGGTGGATTTTGCATCGTAAGAAGTGGTCAGGATGAGGGGTGGGGTGTTTATTGTTTTTAAAGCAAAAGGCAACAAAATTATTGCTTAATACTCCAGTACGAGGTAGAAGAAATAGTTTTATAATCTATCTGAACGTCAGATTCGCCAACCTGACCCCTAATTGTCTAAAATTACTCCTAATGGAAAAATGGGTCAAGTGCTGTCTGACTCATTTCATTGTGGATGGTCACATATTGATTCTGCCTCCATTCTTGTGTGAAGATTGTTTGTCTGTTTTGTTTTGATTGAGGTCTAATGTGTAAACACACACATTTGGAACATTTTGTACAGATTTTTTTTTCTTTGTTCCTTGGGTAGAGCTCTGGGATTCAGCACCCCCTCTCTCAAAAAGGGGAGAAGCTGGTGCTTTAGTTTAATGCCTACAGGTATTAATGCAGTTGACAGTTTTTGTTTGGTTTGTTTGTTTGATTGGGGTTTGGGTTTTTTTTGTGTTTGTTTGTTGTTGTTTTGGGGGGAGGGGGCGTAAACTGACATGTTCATAATTTTTGAGAGGATGAGCATGAAGGACATTTAAAACTTTCACTTCAGTTAGTTCCTGTGTTGTACCTTTTTTGTCTGTGATCGACTCCCCACCCCCACCCCCCTCCTTTGTATAAGAGTTGTTGTGAATGTCAGATTTAAGCAGAATTAATCATCATGGCAGATGTTTCCCATATGTTTCACTCTTATCCTTTTCTCATGTGTGAGTGAGCGTGTGTATGCATGTGTGTTGTTTTAAGTGTGTTGTTACAAAATATCTTTGAAATTTAACACACCCCACACCCCACCCTGGAAAAAAACCCACAAAAAAAGCAAACAATCAGTCAGTATATGAATCCCAACTTCTGAAGAAAAAAATCCCACAATAAAACAAGTATTTCATGTTGTTGTGGAAGGACTTTCAAACCATAGTTCTTTTCCTAGGTCTGGTGCCAAGTGAGGGTGTTAGATGAAGCCTGTTTGTCAGGAAATAAAGTCTAAACTGAAAGGTTGTTACCACATGGTCCCTGACTGGATCATTGTTGTTTGAGTTTTCTTCAGAGTAAGAGGTTTGAATTTGTTGTGTTTTTTTATTATCTGTTCCTCGACTAGAGCTCCAAGGTTCACCAATGGTCAGATTTTGTGTGCGTGACAGTTTTTGCCCAACGTGAAGGTAGCTGCATTTCAACTTCAGGGATGTATGCTGGGTATGTTTGTGTTTCTTAACCCACCGGATGCTGACATTGAAAAAACTTTTCTTTTTTTGTTTTGTTTTGTACGTTGCTTGGCTAGAGTCCTGACTCTGAAGTTCATCAATGGTGAGATTTTTGTGTATGCTACTGTTTTTCCCCCCACCATTTAGGTAGCCTCATTCTGACTTCAGGGATGGTGTCTTAGCACAACACCTGTGTGTATGCTGGGGTGTTTTTTTTATCATCAGTTCCTACCAGCACACATTGGCTATTCATTTGAAAGGCGGAACATGTTTTTAACGTGTGCACAAGATGTGCTGCGTGTGTTCGCACACAGGGCCTTGGTTTTTAGTCTCATCCAAAGGACTTTGACATTCAGTTCGATTTTTGTTGTTGGTCAAAGTGGGAAGAAAGGGCAAGGCTGGGAATCAAACCCAGAACCTCATGGTTGTCTTGTTGGCAGGCAAACGTCCTAACCATCCTGCCACCTCCCTTGAACGTTGACATGAATTACAAGATCTTTAACATGCATGTTTGATCTTATATATATATATATATATCTATATATATATCTATATACATACATACATACATACATACATTTGGGGTTGGTTGTTTGTTGTTTTTTGTTGGGGTTTTTTGTTTTTTGTTTTTTCCCCCCCAGAATTCCTGTTTATGCTTTTTTCATAATAGTTTATTGCGATTGATTAGTTATATGCATACCCCTCCCCCCTACACACACAAGCACGTGCGCGTGCGCACGCACACACACGCACATGCACACACACGCACACTCACACATACACACACTTTCCTGTCTGATATCACTATTTAGTGGAAGGACGTTAAACTGAAGAACTACTACTACATACATACATACACAAAGGGAATTAAGGCACTGGCAAGTCTACTTTTGAAGTTGACCTGGGAGATCGTAAAAAATCCCCTCCCATAATTCGCCAGACATTGCTGAGATTTGAACTCACAACTTCATAGGCCCATGGGATAGAAGTCGACCAGTCCTAACCACTTGGCTATGGTGTCCTTCAGAGTAAGTGATGACAATGGGAAAGGCTAGCTTCTGTGCAGTGACATGCTGAGCTGAGGTGGAAGCAGGATTGTGCAAACAGCTGACAACCAACAGTAAAAGGCAGCAGAAGGAAGGAAGGTGGCAGGATGGTTAAGACGTTTGCCTGCCAGTTTGACAAAAAAATCGAACTGAATGTCAAAGTCCTTCAGATGAGACTATAAACCGAGGCCCCGTGTGCGAACGCATGCAGAACATCTTGCAAAAACGTTAAATCCTGTTCCGCTTTTCGAAAGAGTAGGACATATTGTGCTGGTGGGAACAGATGACAAAATTTACAAAACCGCATACACACGGGGACTGGATGTAAAAAAGCACATGAGTGCTTATTCCATTATCCTTGATATAAAAAAAAGGTCATCTGAGCGCTTTGATTTGTTGCTTTACAAGATTCAGCGCTATATAAATTCCATACATTATTATTATTATTATTAAGATGCAGTTTAGATATAGACATGCATGGCCTGTGATACACATCATTTCATGTGTGTGTTGTTTTGTTTTGTTTTGTTTTGTTTAATGTCTATTCACTACATGGTGATCTAGACACACCCGCATTCATACCAAAGTACCTATTATTACACACCGCATCTCTCTCTTCTCTCTCTCTCTCTCTCTCTCTCTCTCTCTCTCTCTCTCTCTCTCTCTCTCTCTCTCTCTCTCTTTCTCTCCCCTACACGCACCCACATCCACACACACATAAGTATATAAATATATACATATATATAAATATATATATATATGTATATACATATATATAAATATATACCTGTGTGTTGTGTGTGCATGCGTGTGTGTTTTTAAAAAAAAATTCTATTTTATTTTTAGGATAATGGAATGAGCACTGTGCTTTGTTTTTCTTTTACATCTAGTCTCTGTATGCATGTGGTTTTCTCAATTTTGACATATGTTAAGAAAACAACAACACAATTTTGCCATCTGTTCCCACCAGTACAAATAGGCTACATTTTCAGAAGGCAGATCAGGTTTTAACATGTACACAAAATGTTATGCGTTGTGTGTCCGTTTGTGTGTGTGTGTGTTTGTGTGTGTGTATGTGTGTTCATATACATCTCTCTCTCTCTCTCTCTCTCTCTCTCTCTCCTCTCTTCTCTCTCTCTTCTCTCTCTCTCTCTCTCCTCCCCTCCCTCCCTCCTATGTGATGCTCCACCACAAAATTAGTTGCTTTGCACCTGACCCACTTTTGCGTTAGGAACCATTTTAGGCAGGTGGGGGTCAGGATTTCGAATTTGAGATTTTGATTGATTATAAAACTATAGCCATTAATAGCATTATTCTACCTTGTAATGAAATATCAGGGTATGTTTTGTTTAAAACTATAGCCATTAATGGCATTATTCTACCTTGTAATGAAATATCAGGGTATGTTTTGTTTCCTTTTGCTTAAAAATGTGTTTTAAAAGTAATCAACCCCTCATTCTGACTATCTGTTATGATGCTAAACTTGTCAGTTTCTCATTTTGTCACATCCTGCAGTCTCTCATTTCAATTTGTAATAACTGTTCATAGAATTGTCCGATTTTCAATTGTTTTTGTTGTTGTATCAAAAGAGCCTTTTTATTGCAAATCAATAATATGTCATTATCTAAAAGTTGACCTCAAGTGCAATACAACTCATGTGGTAGAGTGTAACACACACAGATATAGAGATATATATATAGATAGATAGATAGATAGATAGATAGATAGATAGATAGATAGATAGATAGATTAGTCCTTTGAATAAGACTTGTATTGCACTTATAGTATAACACATATTTCTTTATGTGAAATTTAGGTTGCAAAGTTGATGATCTGAAGTCTGTAGCTAGTACCAATAGACTGCGCTGGTTTGGGCACGTTCAACGGAAAGCAGACCACCACATCATAAAAAGAGCAATGAACTTCATAGTGGATGGAAAGAGACCAAAGGGAAGACCTCGCAAAACCTGGGCTGCCTGTATTGCAGATGATCTTAGAGAAGGGGCATAAATAAGGAGGAAGCTCAAAACAGAGAGAGATGAAGAAGGCTCATCAATGTCAAACCTCCCCTGGGAGAAACATGACAAAAAAGGAAGAAGAAGAAGATTGCCAAGGAAAAGCAGATTGCCTCAGTTCAGCTTCTTTGGGGGGGGTTTCCACTGTCTCCTACAAGTACATTTGTTTCTTTACAAAAGGACTACCCGCTTGATCCACACAGTGTCTAAATTCAGTAACATATCACCTTTCACCACAGAAGCGTGTACACCAGGAGAGGCAGTTGGAATTAAATCCTCTCACCAAAGTCCTGTCTGTGTATACAGAGTGTACAGTGGTCACTGTTACAAGTAATCTATGTCTGAATTAGGTCAGGTCAGAATGCTTTCAGTGCTGTTACTGTTTGAGTGTTTGAAAGTTGTAAAGATTCCAAACTGCCACATATCTTGCACTTAATGTTAGCAAGCTGGGTTACCTGCTAGTGAATTAGTCCTTCTGATGAGACAATAAACCAAGGTCCTGAATGCAACATACATTTAGTGCATGTAAAAGAACCCATAGCAACAAGACTATTGTCCCTGGCAAAATTATATTGAAAAAGCCACTAGCATAGAGTTCTAAACAAATACCGTAGCAAATAGGAAAATAATAATATAAATCAAAATATGTATCTCTGAAGTCAGAATGCGGCTATCTAAGTGGTAGGCCAAAACAGTCATATATGTAAAAATCTCACTATTGGTGAACCCCAGAGCTTTTGCCCACGAATGAAAAAAGAAAAATAAATATATGTGGTGCTGCTCTTACAGTAACCCACTCTACCTTGAGAGAGCAGCCCACATTTTAACTAGAGAAATCTGCCATGACTGAAAATGGTATACAATTCAATTCAGTACTAACCTAGTTTCCTATTATTTTATTATGATTTCTTCCTGGGGGAAAAAATCTCAACAGATTTTGCATCCTCATCTCCCACCCTTTACTGGGTGGATAAAGTGATTTGGAATTTTGTTACAGACATAGCTTGTCACAGCAGTTTTTAAAACAGGACTTGGTTGTCAAGTGTCATTAAACAATAATTTTGTTTTTGTACATGTATCAAACATATAGAACAGATGGCCATGAGGGATCTACACATGCAGCTAATTTGAGTTTGTTAATTCTGCTTGCTTGTTATGTTTTTGTTTTCATCCTTTTTTGTATGCTGTTGGTGTGCTTGTTTTCTTGTTCATTTGTAAAATTGTGATTCGTTTTCTCATTTACCACAATTTCATTTTTTTATTTAGGCTTTTCTTGCCAGATATGTGAAGGATATTGCACTTGTTTATTTCCTCCTGTGGGCAGCTTTCTTCCATATGTTTTTTGTGTAACTGTTGTTTACATGTTTCTTTCAAGCCTCATTGGTTTCTGGCGCAGTAGAAGAGAATATGATACTCCACAGTGGAGTTCTGTGCATTATAAATGAATTAACGGAAAGTTTTTGACATTTCACAGTCAACATTTCTCAGACTGCATGTTTTGCTGAGCGATCTGGTTAATAGTAAAATATTCTATATTAATTATGATGAAGCGAAGAGGTTGAAACTAAATGTTGACTACAGATTTTGTTATGAAGGAAAGATTTTGAAGGCAAATGTTAATTATGTTATGATGGGAAGAATTTGAAGCCATGTGGACTCTGTGTTACACAGGTGGATCAGTGATGCAGTGGCATAGCGCTCTTCTGGAAGGCAAGGGATGTCAAGTTTAAATCCCATTTAAAATCAAACTTTTCTCGTAGCCAGTAGATCATGAATGGTGACCAGTCTGAAACGTGTTCATTTTTTTTTTAGAGGAGAGGATGAACCAATATTCTATACACACACAACCTACATCTCGTGCATGTAAAAGAACTCACAGCAGCAAGAGTTTCCAGTGGCATAATTCCTCAGAAAATAAGCTACTTTCATAGGGACACAAACAGACATGCTGCGCTATATATAATACTACAAACTGCCACATATCTTCCCGGGGAGAGCAGCCCGAATTTCACGCAGAGAAATCTCGTGACTTAAAGTGGTATAAATAAATAAATAAAACTTAAAACTAGAGTGGATGCAGGGGGGGGGGCGTTAGTTACAGTGATGACAACAACACCAGTTCTCTCTGTGTTGGTGGTGACCCAATACCTGGCCTTTTCTGTTCAGGTGTGAAGGGAGCAGGATGAGTCAGGACCTGTGCTCGGTGCGGGGCACCAACCTGGTGGTGGTGCTGCTGATCGTGCTCTTCGCCATATCCTCCTGGGTGGACATCAACGGCATGTTTGTGGAGCTGCCCATCCTGACCCAGACACTGCCCGAGGGCTGGAACCTGCCCTCCTACATGGCTGTCACCATCCAGGTCAGACAGATACTGCACTGTGGGTGTGGCTGGAAGGTTGCTTTGTAAAGACAGTGTGCGACATAACAGCAAGACAGCTGGGAAAGAAAGACAACGTGACATAACAACAAACAACAAGACAGTAGGAAAAGAAAGACAGTGTGAGACATACATAACAAACAACATGACAGCAGGGAAAGAAAGACAGTGTGAGACATACATAACAAACAACAAGACAGCAGGGAAAGAAAGACTGTGTGAGACATACATAACAAACAACAAGACAGCTGGAAAAGAAAGACAACGTGACATAACAACAAACAACAAGACAGTAGGAAAAGAAAGACAGTGTGAGGCATACATAACAAACAAGACAGTAGGAAAAGAAGAACAATGGGACATACATAATAAGACAGTAGGAAAAGAAAGACTATGGGAAAAGAAAGACTATGTGACATAACAAACAGCAATACAACACAAAAAGAAAGACAATGAGACATAACAAACAACAAGACAGCCGTGAAGAAAGACAGTGTGGCATACATAACAAACAACAAGACAGCATGGAAAAAAGGACAATGTGACATAACGACAAACAACAAGACAACACAAAAAGAAAGACAGTGTGGCATAACAAACAGCAATACAACACAAAAAGAAAGACAATGAGACATAACAAACAACAAGACAGCCGTGAAGAAAGACAGTGTGGCATACATAACAAACAACAAGACAGCATGGAAAAAAGGACAATGTGACATAACGACAAACAACAAGACAACACAAAAAGAAAGACAGTGTGACATAACAAACAAGACAACACAAAAAGAAAGACAGTGTGACAGAACAACAAACAACAAGACAACACAAAAAGAAAGACAGTGTGGCATAGCAACAATACAGCGCTTAGGAAAAGAACACCTAGCTAAAGCTTTATTTTCTTCTTCTGTGTTCTTGGTTGTGTCATTCATTTTCGGTGTCATACCTTCCCTACTGTTCCCACGCTTTCCCTCTGACCTCCGACTTCGCCACCCTAGCCACACCTTCACTTGTCATGGTGTATCCTCAGGGCCAGAGGCTCTCAGAAAGCTTCTTAATGCTCTAAAGGCTGCCATGAGGCCACCAACCAGGAGGGCCCTGCACTGCTGCTGGGTCACTACGGTGGTGTTCAGTGGTGCCTGTTATGGTGAAATTTTGCATATATATGCGACCATTTTTACCCATCATTAAGGTAGCCGTATTCTGACTTTGGGGATAGTGTCTAAAACTGACATCTGTGTACATGTATGCAGGGAGTTTTGTTTTTGTTTTTTGTTTTAATTATCATCTGTCCCTACCAGCACGAAATGGCCTACTCTTCCAAAAGGAGGAATGAGTTTTTAATGTGTGCACAAGATGTTCTGTATGCATTGGCACCCAGGGCCTGCCCTTGGTTCATAGTCTCATGTGAAGGAGTTTTAGGAATTGGAGTCAGCACTGATGTCAATGCCAGGGTAAAATCCGGGGTGTCTCTGTTGTGGCTCGATCCCTGACTGTCAGATGACGAGCACAAGGCTCTAACCACTAGGAGTAGGATATCCCACCCCTACTTTATACATATTATAACATCTCGAAAACTTTATCAGTTCATATTTATGCCTTAATCAAAGCAGAATTGGCTTATGATCACACCGATACTATTTTTGATCATAACTTTAATTTTACATGGTTCTAACACATAAAGATTCTAATGATATTAATTATTGGAACAGAGGAAATATTCTAGATACTATAAAGATTCAAAGGATACTGAGTTGAACCCAGTAATGCAATGATAAAAAAACCACTTCACATCAGCATTTCCTCTAAATGTGATTGTTTTTAAAGTTCAAGCTTAATCTTTAATCAAAAGCTATCAAATGTCATCACTAAAGCTTTGTAGAATCGTGGGAGGGGGTGGTTGGCGCTCTTCTCTCTCATTTAAAAATTTTTTTTTTATACTTTAATAGCTGATACAAAGGGAGATGGGGGAAGAGGGGGCGGGTGGAGACACCAAGTGTAATTAAATGTCTCTGTTCATTGCACTGTTACTGCCTTTTATCTTTCATCTCTTAATAACAATAATAATAATGTATGGAATTTATATAGCGCTGAATCTTGTAAAGCAACAAATTAAAGCGCTCAGATGACTTTAAAAAAAAAAAAAAAAATTTTTCACTCGCTCTTATCCTTCATCTCCTAGTACTGTGCTGGTTTTGTGTCTGCCCGGGCTGGTATTGTTCAACTAGGCAATTTCACAACCAGAGTGTGAAATTATGGCTGACTTTGTTTTTCCTTCTGAGCAACAGTTTTTATTTAGGATTTCTGTGTGTTATAAGAAACATATCAAATTTATTATGATTTCTCATTATTAATCAAAAGCTGTGGTAATAATGGATAATGCTTTGATAAAAATTCCACTTCTGCCTATTTCTGTAATCTTCTTTCTTTTTATTTTGGAATTGGAATGGTGTTTAAGCAAAAAACAACATCATCAACAAAAATCAGTATGTCTCACAGTTACTCAGGGTGTTTTTTGTTTTTAAAAAATTTCAATAACTGATTGTTGAAACAAATGGGCTCTGTCTCCCCCTGTTTCTGTTTGCTGTTACTTCCCCTTTGCTGTCTTCCATCTTCATCCTTCCTCTGGTTCTGTCACTCTCTGTACATGCTGATAAACGTATTAGTTTTACATATAATCAATGTGAGCATATACATGTACAGATGTTTGTATGGAAAGTAATCGGTGTGCCTTGTGTATATAAACATTCACTATGTCAGTCAGTTATTCTTCCTCTTCATTGAACACTCAGACAGCAACTATTGGTGTCTGTCATATTTGTCGTTGAAAATGCGTTGCGCTGCGTGAGTCATTCCCTCATTCATTCATTCACTCCTTCATGTATTCATCCACCCAGACATTCATGTTTGCATGCAGTTATATTTGTTCTCTCTCCCCAACACAGATTGCCAACATCGCCCCCTTTGCCTACACAGTGGTGCGCACGGCGTGCCCCGCCCGGCAGCTGGAGGTCCCCGTCATCTACGCCATCATCACTGTGGGCGCCCTGTCCTGTTTCCTGCTGGTCTTTTTCTGGGATGCCACAGCGGTGGTGGGGGGCGGGCTGCACAGCGTGGGGCTGCTCTCCCTGCAGTTCTTCCTGGCCCTGGTCGACTGCACCTCCTCCGTGGCTTACCTCCCTTTTATGGGCGCTTTCCCCCGACACTATCTACCAGCGTTTTACGTGGGAGAGGGCTTCAGCGGCCTGCTGCCCAGTCTGATGGCTCTGGCTCAGGGAGCCGGCAAAGTGCGCTGCGTCAATCAGACGGTCATGCAGAACGTGACTGTGGATGGCGTGTCAACTGTCCAGCCTTCCTTCGCTGTCTATCCCCAGTACGAAACCCCGGCCTTTTCTGTGGAGGTGTTCTTCGTGTTCCTCTTCTGCATGCTGGTGGTCAGCGGCGTTTCCTTCACGCTGCTGAACTTCTGGCCCTACGTGAAGAAGGAGAAGACAGACCTGGAGTGGGTCAGGAGGACAACCGACCCCTCCCAGAAGATGATGATGCAGTCTGCCTCCGCCATTTCCTATGAACCCGAGTCCCTTGAGAGCCAGACCAGGTGAGGGAAATGTGTGTGGTGGTAAACTTCTGTTACATCCCTGCAATGCCATCGTTCTGTCAGCAATATTTGTAGGAGCTTGTTTTCAGTTTATTGAATTTAAAATTTTTTTTTATAGGTATCATTAAGCCATAGTCTGTTTTGTTTTTCTGTGTTTTTGTTTGTTGTTGTTGTTTTATTTTGGTTTTTGTGTTTTTATGTATTCCGTTTAATTTGGTTGGTTTGTTTATATTCAAATTGAGCATTTTAAACAGTTTAACAAACCAGACAATAACAAAATGTTAAGATGTTAGAATAACAAGAAACTTGTACTTGTTGGTGAAATTGGTCATCAGATTTATGTCTACTGAAATAGAGGTAGGCTACCATATAAGAAGAAGTTACCTGTGCTCATTAGCTTTTTGTTGTTGCTTGTTTGGGTTGGACTTTTTGTTTTGGTTTGTTGGTTTTTTCAGGGAGGGGTGGGATGGTTTTTGAATGGGATATCAAATCATAAAACATACTGATCGCGAAACACTGATTCAATGAATTTTTTTACAAAAGTGCATTATGTAAATCTTAAGTAATGACACTGTCATCTTCATTGTGAAGTAACTGCCTTGTCAGGTGTCCTTAGATAATAGTGGGGTCATTGACAGCAGAACTGCTCTGTGAGTGACACACAGCTGAATCTTGCAGTAACTGAAATTGAGCCAAAAGGACTTGTTGCTGTGTCATGTCAACATTGTTTTCAACCTGCTGTGAAAGACTTGACCCAGACCCAAACAGCAAAGTTTAAGGCACAAAGGCATTGATGATGAAACAGCAAAGTTAAATTGTAGACACAGGTCTAAAAGTGGCAAAAATCATGTTTGCTTGGTTTTTTTGAAAATTAAAAAATGGCTAAATGCAATTTCCCTGTAGATTTTAGTTTGTAGAATATATCTGTAAAAGCAGGTTTCTTGTACTTGTTTTGTTAAAAAGGTATCAAAGTTTGAAATATTTAGCTTTGGTGGCCATATTGGATCGCTTCCTTGGTAACAGTGTGTAAAACTGAGTAATATATGAAATTTTACACTTTACAAAGTGATGCCCTTTTAGTAATATGGTACGACTTGCAATATGAGCTTGTCAACAAAATTCATCATTTTTTACCCCCATGTCCCCGCTGAATGCATGCACATGGGGACTGGATGTTAAAAAAAACAAAATCAGTTGAGTGCTTATTCCATTATCCTTAAAGTAAAAGAGTGAATTAAATTTTTTTAAAAGTAATGCTGTGAAGAAGGGGCGGAAAGCCCTAACAACAAAAGACTCTCTGACCTGAAATATGAGTGCATAATGGTTGTGTTCTTGATTTCTCCAATTTCTGAAGACATTGAACTGTTCATAAGAAGTAGAGAAGAAAAAGTTGACATGTTGAAGACTTCAGCCAGTCAACACCATTCTCTCTTCAGGTTCCTGTCCCCCTCATCCACGGTGGATACAATGTCACCACCACCAGAAACTCATTCCCAAAGCCTCTTGCTCAGCCAGTCCTCAGAATCCAGCCTGAAAGCCACAGAGCTGCCAGCCCACACTGCGGCAGAAGATGAAACATCGGTGGAACGGAAACTGCTGCCAAGATGGCAGTACGTGACCCTGCTGCTGCTGACGGCCTGGGTCAACGGACTGGCCAATGGGGTGCTGCCTTCTATACAGACCTACTCCTGTTTACCCTACGGCATTGATGTGAGTGCGCACTTGTAGTGTGGTCATCATTTGGTGTTGTGTGTGTGCAGGAGTTGAGATAGTCTGGTGGTGCGAGTGTCAAAGTCACTGTCTGTTGGTGACTTAATGTACATTTTGTAGAAGACTGGCCAGCCATGGCTGGTGGTGTGGATAGCACAAAGAGAGCCAGCATCCCTCTGCTACCACCAGGACAGGGTTGGGGTCTGCCAGGTTCAGCTTGCCCATGACACACTGCCTGGAGAAGTCAGTCAGTGCAGTGCCCCAACAACTCGGGGAATGGAGAGGACAAGTTACTGACTCCAGTTCATACCATACCCTAACAGAGGGCAGAGAGATTCAATAGTGTTTGACGGATGCTCTAGCCGAGTGGTTAAGACCATCCAAATTCAATTCCATGGGTTCATGAAGGTGTGGGTTGGAATTTTGGCAATGTCTGGTGAATTAAGGATGGCAGTTTTTACGTTCACTGTAGTCACTGTCAAGTGCAGACCTGCCAATGCTTTAGTTTCCTTCGTGTATATACACATGCAAAAGATCGAATATATGCATGTTAAAGATCCCGTTATTTATGTCGGCGTTCGGTAGGTTACAGGTACATGAACATACCCTGCATACATCCATGAAGACTGAATGCAGCTACCTTCCTGGTGGGCCCCCAAAATGGTGGCATGTATTTATACACAAAATCTCACCATTGGTGAACCTTGGAACTGTAGCTGAGGAAAAACAATCTTGTTCTTTGTTAAATGCTCAGACAGCAAATCCGGAGACCCTGACAAATGCCATGGTACACTGAAGGCCCTCCAGGGGTCCAAAGAGCTTTCCCTCATTGGCAGGGAAAATATGTATATATAATTACATTGTTTCTTCTTCTGTTTTCCTCTCTAGGCCTACCACCTGGCGGTGACGTTGTCGACCATCGCCAACCCTGTGGCGTGCTGCTGTCTGTTCTTCCTGCAGGCCCGAAGTCTGTGCTCTGTGTCTGTGCTGTCTGTGCTCAGCTCACTGCTGGCTGCCTACGTCTTGAGCACCGCTGTCCTCAGCCCTTCCCCTCCCCTCCTCCACCATTCTCTGGGCCCTGCCTCTGTGGTCAGTGTGTGTGTGTGTGTGTGTGTGTGTGTGTGTGTATGTAGTAGTAGTTCTTCAGTTTAACGTCCTTCCACTAAATAGTGATATCAGACGGGAAAGTGTGTGTGCGTGCGGAGGAGGGAAGGGGTATGCACATAAATAATCAATCGCAAAAAACAACTATTTTGAAAAAAGCATAAACAAGAATTCTGAAAAGAAAAAATTAACAGCTAAAATATTACCTTTGCAATTCATATAACTAGATGCTGTCCTTATATTAAAGGAGTCTGAAAATAGGAGTATGACTTAATGACAATACAATTTCTTTCTTTAACCCTTTGCTGGGCACAGCAAAATCATTTGTTCACTTCCTGCTGGGCAAGCAAAATGGAGGTGGATGGCCTCTGAGTGGGTGGGTGTATTTAACATGCAATAACTCCACAATGGCTTGATGGATTGTAATGAAATAAAAACAGCAAAATGCAGAAATGAATAAAGAAACTGCTATTTGCTATTGTGTGTTGTTGTTATTTTTTTTAAAAAAGAATTATAATGCATAAACACACAAGGTCATTGATCGGTTTGTATGTGTCACAGTTAGTGCTGCAATAGCTTTGGAATGCATGCATGGATTTTGATAAAATAAAAAGTAAAACATTCAGAAACAATTACAGAAGCAAAGTTTTCATCCTACTGTTGTGTTTTTAGTTTTTTTTATGAATGATGCACGAAAACATGAAACATTCCGACGGTCGCCATTTTGTTTGCCAACGATCGCCGACGATCGCGATGCATGTTAACTTTACAGTTCGAGCCGCTACCATAACAAAAGTCCCAAATAGCAATCAATTCACAAAATATATCAAGTTGTGAACCATTGCCAAACTCGAAATCCGCGATAATTTCCCCAATTCTATGAGCAGAATTCAAAAGTTAGATTTGACGATCGATTTACGTCTCAAACTTCGTTGTTGTCAAAGCCGTCTTTCTCGCTTCAATCAACAAAGTCAGAAGTGCACACACTACTCAGATCGCTTACATCGATATTTGAGTCTGGATACACATCTCACAGCGTCATATTTTCGGCATGAAAGCCATAAAAACGATCGTACATGTCGGATTCGAAGATAGCGTCCATCTTGGGAAAAATTGTGATTTTTTTCCTCCAAAACTTGCCACACATTCCAACCGCCACCATTTGCAATGTACATGCGGAATTCACGTGGGCAGTCTCGTTGCTTCTATTTTCACGATATTTGAAGCGAGATTGGCGGGAATTTCGAATGTATGAACGCACTGAAGTGACGGTCACGACGCCGGCCGTTTTTGGCCGTTGTGCCCAAGGATAGGTTCGGACGTTTTGGGACGCTATGCCCAGCAAAGGGTTAATGGAATGTCTTTTAGAATTTGCTGTAAGCTACAAACTTGGAAGACAGGTAAAAAAGTTTTTCAGATCTCTGCACTGTAAAAGAATGTGATCATTGGTAAGATTTTTACCACAGATACATGTTGCTTCTTTTGAAAATTTTGGTTTAAAAGCATTGAGATTAAACCTGTAGATAAGAGATACAACGTTTCTATATTCGTGTAAACTACAATATTTGATCTTATCAAAAGATAAAACATGGGTTTCACCATCACTCCAGGAATAACTGGCACCCTGTAGTTTCTTTTTAAAGTGTTTCCAACATGCATTTTGTAACATGCTATAGCCCTCATGGATGGATAGAGGAACACTTATGCTGCAAGACTCATCGGTATGCTCAGCTCCGCATTTTGCTATTCTGTCAAATTTTTCATTAAAGTAGATACCACAGTGCGAGGGTATCTGGCAAAAGGTAACACCAGTGCCTCGTAACATCAGAAAATGAATTAGATGACTAATCTCAATTATGAGATCTTGTCTCACTTGTGTGTGTATGTGAATATGTGTGAATGTGTGTATTTATGTTTGGTGTGGTAGGTATTTGTATGTGTGAAGTTAAGTCAAAATCTTATTTCTAGATAGTATATTGAGTAAGCAACACACATGAATTTTTTTCATGTATGTGTGTGCACAAACACACTCTTCCATGTTCTTTTGCTAAGTGCTTAGAGATCTTCTCCTGCTAATCATTCTCATCAAAATCATCATTAAAAAATTGCAAAGGAAGAAGCAACTTTGTTTCCTGCAAACAACTTTCATGATATTCTTTTCTTCACCGTGAACATACATGGTCGTACCGTTTAAAAACTGCATGGTTTTTAACAGAAGTATTCTATCCAAGCTTGACATATTTGCATTTGCTGTGCATATGATATTTGATATGTATATGAAGTCCTGTTAACCCATCTCACCACAAAGTATTTTCAGAAATTAAGAGGTTTTGAATTTGGTTTTGAATTTACGTCATCTTTGAAGTCCGAAAGTGAGTACCTTGATGGAGAGTTAACAAAAACCCAAAAGAACAAAAATGGTTGCATACGCAAAATCTCACCAATGGTGAACCTCAGAGCTCTAGCTGAGGAAGGAAAATAAAAATGTATGCCGACTTCTGCCTGCGTGTGTTTCTCAGGTGACGTCGTGGGTAGTGACGGTGTTCTGCCTGACCTACACCAAGATCTGCATGGCCTCCATCCTGAGGGAGGAGGGGAGGCGAGCCTTGCTGTGGTGTGGAGCCTTCACCCAGGTGGGGTCACTGGTGGGGGCTCTGGTCAGCTTCATCCTGGTCAACATCTACACCATGTTTGAACAAGCCAGCCTCTGCGCCTGATCGCTGTCGTTACTGAGCGTGTTTGTCCCTACATGTCTGTGTTGTGTTGTGATGAAGAAGATTTTGCTAGTTGTTTGTATCCCAGTCTGTTTGGAGAGCTTTCTCATATCGTTTTGCTGTTGTCGTTGTTGAAAAGATGTGTAGCTTTGATTGGTGTAAAAGTCTGTTAGATCCCCTAGGGGGGTATTTTGGTGTGGGGAGGTGGTGCTGGTTTTGTTGGGGGGAGAAGGTTGTGTGGTTTGTGTTGTTATTGAGTTGGGTTTTTTGTTTTTGTTTAAGGGACCTATGTGTGTGGGTACTGAATGCAGTAGAATATTTATTGCTGTGAATTGTAAATGCAGTCATTAAGTGTGGATTGTTTGTCATTCCATCTTTCCTTTATTATATAGTTTTGTTTCTACATGTATATCGACTGAATTATGTTTTTACATGACAGTGTTGGGAAACTCATTGTGCCATGTACTACCAGTCTGCATTTAAAGATCTGAGGACCATGACTGATCAGAATTTTTTAGATTGCAACGGACACATTGACAATCTTTTTGGCCGTTGGCTTTTGTTGATTTGTTTGTTTTGAAATGGAGGGGGTGTTGACAAATAGAAGAAAAACATCAGATAGAACTTTCATTGTGTAATTTCCCCTTGTAAACTCTGGCAGCTAATTTTATAGCCAGAAGAGAACAAGTCACTGGAATTCATTTCACCTTTTTGGTTTGGATATAAAGTGTTAGTTTTCAACTAACATAGTAACATAGTAAAATTTGTGTCAGTGGTTTTTGGTTTTGTGTTTCAAAGTTTTTTGTTGTTTTTTTAAACTCTGAGTTCTTATAACTTTTATTACTGTTTTGATATTTGCAGAACAAAATGTCTTAGTTGAGTAAGATAAATCAAAAATATATAAACATGTTTTTGTTACATGCTGATACCCACATATTGGAACAAAGAACAGTCATCTTATCACTGTTAAAAGTGAACTGCTAGGGTGGTGTTGTTTTTAGAAAATTTCTTGAAAAAAAATGTATGTGTAAAAATCATGGTAGACAAATGTTTGCCTATAAAATCAAAACCCCCCCTGAGATTACAGACATGTGATGACGATTTGATGTTACAGTATCATGAAACAGAAAGTATTAGCTTGAAGAATGTGGTGAAGTAAGAACAGTTTAAATCACAGCATATTTTTCATTGTGGATGGGATTATAACTGTGCTATGATACAAGAGAGTGTGTGAATCATTTTCAAGGTTGTTTTTTTAAAATCATTGTTGCTGTGTGATGTGTGCGTTTGTGTGTGTGTGCGCGCGCATGTGCGTGCGTGTGTGTGCGCGCATTAGCGTGCGTGCACATACATATGCATGTGTGTGTGTAACACTTTTGAAGACCTGAGTTGTTTCATGTCTGTTTATATGCTGTATACTTCATTTTTCAGTGAAATAGCCATTCTGTATTTTTTGCTATTTTAATATAGAATTCCAAAATATGTGAAAGGGGCCAGAGAAGCTTTATTTTGTTTTGTATAAGGTTTAATAGATACTATCATGTTCTGTATCTACAATGCTGGTCAAGGCAGTTTAGTCCCTTCTCCCTCTCTAAATCCATAGCTGCCTACTTTTTACACACATGCACGCGCGCACACGTACACACATGCACATACATGACGCACGCACACACAAACACACACACTCACACTCATGCACGCACACACATTCATACACACACACACACACACACACTCTGTCTGTCTGTCTGTTGTATCTCCCTTTCTTTTTCCTCACAAGTTCTTCCCAACTCTCCAAAGCAAAGTGACTTTGAAAGCAGAATTAGCTGTACTTTAATAAGGAGTGTGAATGAATATGTTGACTGTGTTTTTCAAACTGCCATGCAGTATTGCCTTCATGTCTAAGTGTGTAGGCGTGAATCACCTCTGCAGGGGATTTTTGCCTTGAATTTCCTTTAGTTCTGACTTCTTTCTCTTCCAAGTACTTCGGACATGAACACAAGCTAAGATTCCTTGTATGAAGGTAAAGTCCTATGTACGAATGTTTGCGTAAAAATCAAGATCCCAGGTATGAGTGCATCTTATGCATATATGTTAAATCCCATATGTGTTTGTTGGAAGAGTAAGCCTATTGTGGGTGATGGTATGAATGATAGGAATATACATGGCATAGGATCTGTCCATTCTGTCTTTGCTATGATAAGAACACACATGGCATGGATCTGTTCACCCTGTCTTTGCTATGATAAGAACACACATGGCATGGATCTGTTCACCCTGTCTTTGCTATGATAAGAACACACATGGCATGGATCTGTTCACCCTGTCTTTGCTATGATAAGAACACACATGGCATGGGATCTGTCCATTCTGTCTTTGCTATGATAAGAATTCACATGGCATGGATCTGTTTACCCTGTCTTTGCTATGATAAGAATACACGTGGCATGGATCTGTTCACTCTATGATAAGAATACACGTGGCATGGATCTGTTCATCTATGATAAGAATACATGTGGCATGGATCTGTTCAGTCTATGATAAGAATACATGTGGCATGGATCTGTTCACTCTATGATAAGAATACATGTGGCATGGATCTGTTCACTCTATGATAAGAATACATGTGGCATGGATATGTTCACTCTATGATAAGAATACACATGGCATGGGATCTGTTCACCCTGTCTTTGCTATGATAAGAATACACATAGCATGGGATCCGAGGAATACACATGGCATGGGATCTGTTCACTCTTTCTTTAATATAAGAATACACATGGCATGGTATCTGTCCACTCTGTCTTTTGGTATAATAATAATAATAAATGGAACTTATATAGCGCTATATCTTGCAAAGACAAACCAAACCGCATGCATTCAATCTAATCTTACACAGTCATGCAACCAATGACTAACAATCAATAGTTTAAACAAACAGATATTACAAAATAATGTATGCTGCAGACCAAATCTATGAAATAAAATTTCAATAGTCAAATGTTTTTCAAAAGCACAGACACGCACACACACACACAGGTCATATACTTTAGTAGGGTGATGGGACATGGGTTAGTGAAGGTGGGATGGTTCTGATATGAAACAGGAGGGGAGAAATCTTAGGTTTGAAATAGATATGTCTTGAGGCTGGATTTAAAAGTGTCATAACTAGGTTCCTGGCGAAGAGAGAGAGGGAGCTCATTCCAGGTCAATGGACCCGAAATAGAGAAAGAGCGGCGGCCAATGGTGGATTGGTTGAATCTAGGTATTCGTAGGCATTAAGTATCTGCAGCAGAGCGGAGGGAACGTGAAAGAGTGTACAGGTGAAGACATTCACAGAGGTAGGACGGTGCAGTTTTGTGGATGCATTTGTAACAGAGGGTGCTGATCTTATAATTTACTCTTTGTGGCACAGGCAGCCAGTGGAGAGATCGCAAGAGAGAGGTAATGTGCTCAGATTTGTTCTTTCTGAGAACTAGTCGAGCTGCGGAATTTTGTATACGTTGAAGGGAGTGGATAGATGATGCTGGCAGACCAGCCAAAAGAGAATTGCAATAGTCCAGATGTGAAAGAATGAGAGAAGTGACAAGTTTGGAGGTTGCATTGGTGGACAGGTACTTTCGAATTGCACTAATACGCCGTAATAGATGTAGCATGACTGACAGGTCTGGGTGGTGAATTTTTGCATAGAGAGTGATATAAGAATACACATGGCATGGGATCTGTCCACTCTGTCTTTTGATATAAGAATACACATGGCATGGGATCTGTCTACTCTGTCTTTGCTCTTAACTCCCTCAGGTGTTGTCATCAGGTTTTACAGGAAAACTTCCTGGCAATGTGTCTTCTGTAAGGTGACCCTGACTGAGCCCATTCTTGTTCTGTCATCAGATTGCATGCTGAGTATGTTGGTGTCATCCACACCACCAGCCACTACTGGCGTACTTTTGTATGAAAGAACTTTGGAATTTTTTATGTGTGGACAAGATGCTTGTATGGTAGTGAAAGTCAGAAGGAAGATTGCAAACACTGGACAATATTATATTTATATTTGGGAGACCAAGGCATGTTAAAAAACAGCTGTCTGTGTTTGTTTTATTTTGATATTATTTGTTGTAATATCTGTCTCACATGACCATATTCAGTGTAAGATGATATTTTGACATAACATATCACATGGTGTGAATCTCTTACAAAACACTGCCACTCCATCCTATCCCTGTGCCGGCTTGTTGTTGTACCATATATAAGCAATGGTTTGTTTCACTTTGGGCCTTTTGGTGATAATTTGATATTTCCCCCCCCCAAAATTCTGTTTACATCTCCATCTGCTGTGGCATGAATTCATGTCAACTTCTGCCTTTGGTTAGTAACATGGGGTTTAACTTCAGTGGATTTCATCCGCAAACCATGAGTATCATTAATCAAGTCTAAAACTGCTTAGTTCTTCACACCGTCACATGAAATGCTGGCATATAGGAAATACCTGCACATGCGCACACACACACACACACCTTCAACTATACATATATATATACATATATATATGTATATATATATATGTATGTATGTAGCAACATATCTGGCTTATAATGGAGGTGGAGTTTTGGTGTATAGCTTTGTTTGCAAACTGCTATAACTGCAGCCATAGGCTGTCCTTGAGGAGCAACTTTCTCCATGGCAAAGTCAATGCATTCAGAAATTAGTATTCCGATCATTCCATGTATTTTCTTCAGTTTGTCAGATGGTCGTAATTTTGATGTGTTCAGTTAAAGAAAATGATAATGAATGGTAATACTGTTTGTAAAAATAACTGACATGTTGAGTGATATTTTCATCAGAAGTGCAGAACATGACCAACATATAACAATGCAAAAACATCCTTCAGACTTAAAGATTGTCATGCAGTGTATATTTACAGTACATTTTTTCATTTAATCACTATGTTTGAATGGAGAGAAAATACTCTTGTGTTGTTAAACTTGAAGATAGTGCTTATATTTCATTGCAAAATCAGCTTGATCAAAGCAGTATGATCATGAAGAGTTACAAGATATTCCCCAGTGTGAGTTGATGTTAAAGTAATGAAAGCATGATGGTGTGGTAAAATTGTATTAATGCTGAAACATGAACAAGTACAAGGTATTCCTCAGTTGTGTGTTATTTGTGATTGTGAAATTCTGTCAATGTTGAGTATGTCATTCATAGTGCCTGTCATGATCTTCACTTTCTTTGTTGCTGGTGTTGATATCATTTGGTTGGGTTTTTTTGCTGAAGTTGTGCAAGTCATGTATAAAGAGATTAATATATTTATTCTTTTCTTTTCTTTTTGTTGTTGTTTGGATTCATGCATGTTCTTTGTTTCAAGTCATATTGTGGAGATTTTAAAAAATCACGTTAATTAATTGCACCTAGACTGATCTCAGCATTACTGATGACATATTACATATGATATAGAGCTTATGCTCTGTGAGAGTCTCTGTAAAGAAATAAATGCATTGACATGAGAGCTTACAGTTGATGGTGGTCAGATATGCGTGTGTGTGTCTGTGTGTGTGTACAAATACATATGAATTCAGTGACATTTTTAAGAGAATTTTTAAAAAACAAGATTTAAAGAATAAATTTATGACAATTTTTACTCCAGTCTCCACAACATTTTCACCTTACTTTATTGGGATGTTTTTTTTGTAATATATTTACAATGAATATCTATTAAAAATATGTCTCTAATTCTGAGTGAGGTACGTATCTTAAATCTCCTTTCTAATGGGGGTCCTTATTTAATATACAACTAGAAAGATTGTATTTGCTTTTGTCTCAGTTTACAATTAAATTGGCCTATTTCCTGTTGAAGTGAGCATGTCACTGTGAACAATTTTTCTGTTTTAAAATTTGATGTGTATAAATGAATATATGTTGATTGGAGAGCTTGATAGAAATGATGTGAAACATTGTATGTTGGATTTAGTTAACACATCCCATACAATCATACAAACTTTTTAGAATGAAGTTGGTCAGATAGAAACACTGTATATTGGATTTTAGGTTTTTGGTGTGGGGTGGGGTTCTTTTCCTTAGCTAGTGCCCCAACGGTCTACAAGACTACAGTTTAGGTGAAGGTGGATGTGTATATACACGAAGCGAATTAAGGCACTGGCAGGCCTGCACTTGAAATTAACTGGGAAATCTAAAAATCCTCACCCTTAATTCACCAAATGCCACTGAGGTACAAACCCATATCTTCATGGACCCATGGGATTGAAGTCAAACTGTCTTAACCACTTGGCTACAGTGTCCATCAGATTGTAGTGAACACACCCTGAACAATCACAACAGACTTCACATGATGATGTTTGGATTGCTCAGGGAGAGCACTGTTCAGTAGGAACATTGAGTTGTGTCCTTCCCTTGACAGTGACTCCAGAGATGAAGGAAAATAGACAAGCATGGAATTTATAATGACATCAATCATGCATTACACTGTAGGGATAAACACTTCACTTGGTCAACAAGCAAAATCTGCATTATTCTTTAGAAGGGTAGGCTTTGACTGTGTACTGAATCACATAGAATGACAATTTGAATAAAGTTTTTGTTTTTGAAAATCTGCTTTGAGTGAATGACTGTTTACTGGCCTCTTTCAACTGTGGATTCTCTGAGGGTGAGAGCAAAAGGAATAAAGTAGAAAACAATGATGATAATATATGGAATTTGTATTGCGCAATATCTTGTAAAATCAAATCAAAGCACTTAAAATGGTGTATTCAGATTATTCTAGCAGCAGTGTGATTTCTTGTCACTTTGGCTCACTGTTTCCCTGACATGTGCAGAGAAGACAGCACTAGTTATATACAGTACAGCATAATACTGGTATGTCATGTTATGGCTCCACTATCTCTGCCCTTCTTCCACAGTCTATTCAAGATCAGACCAGTAGTCAATATGTGTGTGTGTGTGTGTCTTCATCACTTACTTTCAAGAAAAAAGGTGGTGGGACAGTTACGACACTCACCTGCCTAACAAGTAAGCCGTGAGGTTCTGGGTTCAATTTCCAGGCTTACCCTTTCTTCCCAGTTTGACAGGAAAATTAATCTGAATGTCAAAGTCCTTTCAATGAGACTATAAACTGAGAAGCCTATATTCAAAATGCTCGCAGAACATCTTGCACACACACGTTAAAAGCCTGTTACTCCTTTCAGAAGAGTAGGCCATTTCATGCCATTAGGATTGGATGACACCATTTAAAACATGCATGCACACAGGTGTCATGTTTAGACACCATCCCCGAAGTGGCAGTGTGGCTACCTACAAGGTGGGGAGGGAAGGGGGCTGTCACATCTGCAAAAATCTCACCATTGGTGAACCTCAAGGCATTAGCCGAGAAACAAACAAGCAAAAATATCACTTGCTTTCATGCTTGAGAGGATGTTACAGGAAAAGCCATCTATGAAGCAAGAAGGGCCCTGTGATTTCTTGGTGTGCTTTTCAGATCAGTACAAAGCTGCAAGATGGCCCATTCTTGGAAGTACCTATGCATAACACTGACTCTGTTACCCTATAACATCACGTATACACTGCACAATGGTTAACCCTTTTCCTCGCCTATCAGTGGATCAGTGGTCTAGAGGTAACGCGCCTGTCTAGAAAGCGAAAAGTCCGGGTCGGAAGTGTGCGGTTGTTGGAATCCCGTTTGGGCCCGAAACTTTTCCCCCATCCATTAGACCATCAGTGGTGGTCTGGGCGGTAGTCTTTTGGATGAGATGATAAACCGAGGCACCGTGTGTTACACAAAATTATTCAGCGCACGTAAAAGAACCCACGGCAACAAGAGAGTTGTCACTGGCAAAATTCTTACAAAAAAGCCACTCTGATAGGAAAACAAATACAGTTGCAGACCAAAAAAAGGGTGGCGCTGCTCTTGTGCCGACGTGCTCTCCCCAGGGAGGGCAGCCTGAATTTCACGCAGAGAAATGTCATGACTTAAAGTGGTATAAATCAATAAATATCCCCAGTATCCTGCTGCTGAGTGCTGAGGCAGCTTAATTATTCCCATTGTCAGAACCAAGACCAAGAAGATGCCATTCCCAACGAAATTGTACTACTTTGCATCTCTGAAACATGTATTTTTACAACATTAAAGGTATTCCCATAACATACGCGGTCATTGGGGAGCAAGGTGTCAGAGACTTCAGCTTCTCATGGGGTCATAGGGGAGAGAGGCTTCAGAGACACCAGCTTCTCTAGGGCTAGCATATTGAGGGCAACGCCCATCTCCTATCCTTTGCTGCTTTAACTTCCCTGGCCCTAAAGAGGGCAGATACTCATTTACAGCTGGGGGACTGTACTGAAGCACTGCTGAACTATCCCATCCCCTTTATTAACTTAGCAGCTCTCAAACTGCAGAAACCAGGAAAATGGGATATACCTGGAGACAGCTGGAGAGAATAGCCCAGGACAGAGGACTCTGGTGGACTGTTGTTGGCGGCCTATGCTCCAGGGGGAGTGATGGGCCTAAGTAAGCTAAGTAAGCTCTCAAACTGTATTTTAACAACTTAACAGCTCTGTATGTATTTCATGATGAAACATGATCAGAGTGGTAGTCAATGTGTAGACCACCATGAACAGATCTGAAAAATGACATTGACAAGATCTTAAAAAGTAGAAAGCTTGAAAACCACTTCATAAGTAAACAAGTAGTTCCCCACTCCCCAATCTCCTCCCCCTTTCCCCATTCATAATAACATCCCTGAGGTCAGAATGTGGCTACCTGAATGATGGGGAAAAGGTCGCAGACCAAAACTCTCACCATCAGTGAACCTTGGAGCTCTAGCCAAGGAAGAAGACCAACCCCACCCCCACCCCCCCAAAAAAAAAGAAAAAAATCATCAATATTATTTCTGCACATTTATCAAACTAACTAGGTGATTTCTCTTAGCAGCACCATTTTGAAGATACATCTTCACCTCTCAACGCATCTGTAGTGTACCACTAAAATGCAGTGCAAACTGGAATGAAATCTGTTTAAGGGGCCACACAGGGGTAAACATTAATCTGTACAAAAAAGCAATTTTCCTGGGTGAACAATTAAATTATTGAATTCTTCCTCACTCCTCTGGATCCCCCTTTGGGATGCTAGGGGCCTATCAGTGTGCCTATAAATAGCATCTCCATCTTCTGGAAATTCTATGCAAGTAATTCCCTCTTTTCTATCCCTCTCTTTATTTCTGCCTTGTTGCCTCTCTTTCTACCACTTCCTTCTTGTCTATTTTCTATCTTCTTTGTCCACTTTCCTTTTTTCCCCCCAGAAAGACTTAAAAGATAGCACGCTTTTCCCATGCCAAAGTCAGATGCACTGGGTCTGACTTGTCAGTCCCTTAATGGCAGGGCAACACATTTTCACTCCTATGAGACAACAATAGTTTCTGTCTGAGCGTTCAACAAAGAAGACTCTGCTGGAGAGTCAACGAGGCATTGCAACATTGTCAGGTGGGATGTCTTAGGCACACTGATGGAGCACATCCAAGTCTGGATTGCAAATCGTTTAGAAGATTTTGGGTGTGTGTGAGCTTGCGGGACGGAGAAGGGGGGGGAGGGGAGGGGGGGGGGGGGGGGGGGGGGGAGACTGTTTACCGCAATGATCCCGAGCCAAAAACACGGCGGAAGTGAAAGTATACTTTCGATTTCCATATAAGGTGCTGCTCGTGACCTTTGCGAGAAATTGCGTGGTTTCGACCGCCAATTTTGAAACCAAACAACGAGTCTGCTGTGTTACACGGTACGCTTATGATCTGCCTTCACGATCAGCATGGATGCAGAAACCCAGGTAAGAAGAAAACGATGCCTCAAACCTTGTGCTTGATTGTGTATAGTTTCCAAGTATGTGCCTAATCTATTTAAGTAGATGATGAAGATCCGACGCACTCGCTGTCACTCATCTGTCACGTCGTCAGTTCACTGACCAGTGAGTCATTCTGAGAGGGGCGATCGGCGACCCAGCATCTGGATCTGGATCTGGATCTGGATCAATACGTCGCAGTAACCACTTCTGGCTTTACGCGACGGATTGGGGGTTTGCGCTTAACTGCTAGTACTAATGCTGGTTGGTTCTGGGGAAAAAAAAAAAAAAAACCTAGTGCTGGTTCTCCCTGGTGAGGGCCCCTTTGAAGGAGCTCAGGGTCTTGGAATTGACGGTCTGGTCGCTGAGGTGGTTCCAGTCTATAACCGTCTGCACGAAGAAGGAGTGCTTGTACTGGTTGCACCTGCTGTCTGGGACTGTGTAGCCTCTGTTGTTGTTGCAGGCTGTCCTTTCTACTATGTTTACTGATTTATAGTCCTTAAAAGTCTTAGTCTTAATTCTACGTTTACCTTGGGGTTTGGGGGTAAAAAAATTTGATGGCGGCATGGCCGGGACAAGTCCCTCAACCACTTTATACATAAAGGCTAACCTAAGCTGTCGCCTCCGGTCTTGTAATTTCGGCAGATGCAGGTCTTGGAGCATGGTCGTGACACAGCCAGGGTCTCTAGTATGGTAGTCTTGTTTTATGAATCTGGCTGCCCTGTTCTGGATACGTTCTAACTTATCTATGTCTGTTTGGCAGTGGCTATCCCATACTGTGGCACCATATTCTAATGTGGATCTAACTAGTGATAGATAGGCTAATCTACGACATTCTTGTGGGCAGTGTTTGAGGTTTCGCTGTAAAAATCCTAACATTGAGCTTGCTTTTTTGGTAATTTTGTCTATGTGGGTGGTCCATTTCAAGTCGTTGGAGATGTGGATCCCTAGATATGGTGTTGATGCCACTTGCTGGAGGATGGTACTATTTAGTTGGTAGAGATAGTCTGATTCTTTTTTTATGTTTAAAATATAACACTTGCTGGCGTTAAAACGCATCCCCCAATTTTCTGCCCAGGTTTCTAATTTCTTGAGGTCTTTCTGAAGGGTGATGTGGTCATCGAAGGTGCCTATTTCTCTATATAAAAGACAGTCATCAGATCTGACGTTGCATCCTTTTATCCCACCCATATTCAGACCAGTCATAGCATCAAAATTTAAATAGACTATTTCCGATATTGTCAGTGTCAGCCTTCTTTCTGTTCAGTAGAGTCTTGGCTGAGACTAATGCGGCCATTGCCGCAAAGTAGACCTAATCTTTTCAGATTAAAGTTTAAACACACACACATCACCCTCCACCCACGCACCCACCCATTCCCACTACCACAACAACCAAACCAAAGAAAAAAGAACAAAAAGCAATCTTGAACAAAGAAAAATTGTTTGGCTTTACTGTCCATGAAATTCTGTTTTTACATGTATGTAGAGTGTAGACTTTTTGCCAATTTCAGTCACACACACACACACACACTGAATGATAGGTTTCAACCTCTGTTGTTGGATAACGGAATAGTTGAAGAAGTTGACTCACATAAAATATTAGGTGTTACCATTGACAAAAATATGACTTGGACTGATCACATAATGTCACTAGGTAAACGCCTAGCTCACAGGCTACTTCAATTATCCAAAATAAAACACTTTCTAAATAATCATTCTCGAAAACTATTTTTTTGCCGTCACATTCTACCAATCATTGACTATGCATCAACTATTTGGGATACCTGCAGTGGAACGAACTTGAAATTCATTCATCGTTTATATAAAAGAGCAGTAAAACTTGTATTGTTAAAAACAAGCACCCTGACAATTGAGGATTATAAGCAAATAAATGTCCTGACATTTCAAAACCGACTTTCATTCAATAAAGCTGTGTTTATGCAAAAAGTTGTTAATCAAAATGCACCTCCCAAGATTACCAAAGCTTTCAAAGTTAACCAACATAGACACAACCATTTGCTAACATTTCCAAGACCCAGAAATAACCTATATAAATCGAGCCTCTTGTATTCAGGCAGTGACCTATGGAATAAACTCCCCCAAATTTGAAATGTATTAAAAGCAAAAATCAGTATAAAACACATCTAAAAAGATATTTCATGAATAAAAGTACAGAACACGACTTGTAACTTAAGAGAGTGATTTAAGTGTCACTGACGTTATTCTTGTCATTAAAATCAGATATGACCCAAGTTTTCATATTCATATAGAGTACATGTGTAAACATTGATCTATATATGGGTTGATATGATATCAACCCCAGCACGCTTTGAATCTGGTATGTGTGTGTGTGTGTACAAGTGTGTGTGTGTATACAAGTGTGTGAGTGCGTGTGTGTTGTGTAATTGGTTCGGTTTTGGTTTTTTACTTTCTTGCTGTTTTGGCCTTTTTATGTTCTTATGTATTACACATAAATATGCTGATTTATTTAGTTTTGTCACTGTTAGTTTTCTGGTTCATTGTACTAGATGAGCTAAATTGTTATTGCTGACGTTAGTACTGCTGGGTGGATTTACATTGCCTGAATTTATTCTTTGATCGAAGGATTAACGTTGCTCTGCCTCAAACCAAAAAGCACATGTACATGTGTGTATATGACCCGGGGAAAGGGAGGGAATGGATGTCTTTGTTATACTTCTTTGCTCTGAATCCAATAGCTGTTGGTTATTCTTGTTTTTCTTATATATGAGTATATTATGTGGTGAAGGGGATATGGGTGAGGATGTGTATGTAAGTGTTTAAATGATACATCAGTTTCCTCTGTTTATATCCATTTTGTTGTTGTTGTTATTGTTGGTAGTGGTGGGGGTGGGGTTCTGGTTTATTTTGCCTTTTGTTTGTTTTGGGTTTAGGGTGGTTTTCTTGGGGAGGGGGAGGGGATATTTTGGACTCTTTTTCTCGTCTTTTGTTAGTCTATATTGTTTCATTTGTCTTGGCTGTTATTCTTGTCCTATGTTAGTTATTGTCGCTGTTGTTGTGTATGTATATTTGTGTTTGTTTGATTTTTTGTTTCCTTGTTGTGGTTGTTCTTGTTGATTCATCTTTTTTTTTTTTATTCAGTTGTTTGTATGGTTGAAGGTTTGTGTGTATATGTGTGTGTGAGGGGGGGGGGGAAGCAGTTGGTGTGGGTTTTTTATTTTTATTCTGTTTTGTCTTCTTTGTTTGTTTTGGTTTGGTTTTTCTTTGTTGCTTGTTTGTTTGTGTTATGACGGATATTTTTTCAAGATTTTTGAATTATTTGAATTGTATGGTCTCATATTTTTCTGGGTTTTTTGTTTTGTTTTAATTCCACATATGCATATGTTATTGGTTTTTTTGTTTGATTTGTATAGTTTACCATACATAGGTTTTTTATTCTATGTCTGCATATACATTATCTTTTTTTCTCGCTTTTTTTTTTCTTTCTTTAGATAGATGGCTTGATGAAAAAAAGCAAATGCACTGCTTATTCAATGTACCATCTGAAAATAAAAGTTTGACTTTGACACTGTGTGTACACAACAGCAAACAAAGCAAAAACAAACTAACAAAACTAAACACAAAAAAGAACAAGAAACAATCTTGAGAAGGAAAAAAAAAAAAAACAATCTTGAAGGAAGAAAACTTTTGTGGCTTTACTGTCCATAAACTTCTGTCAATTTTATGTAGACCTTGTGAACTGAAATGGCCTGGAGTCATTCACTCAATGTGTGTAATGCTTGAACGTTTTTTTGTGTGCTTTTTGTTGTTGGTTTTTGGGGTGGGTTTCCCGTTCCCACTCCCAGTGAAACATTCTCTAAAATGAAAAACTGGAACTGCTGTGTATTCACCATTATACTGCACAGCATTATTATTGTAATGTAGGCCACAGGTGTGACACTCTTGTGTTATTAATTTCTGTATAAAATATCACTGTTCAGAAAGTTCTGCGTTTAGGTTTATGTGTACATACACATATTATTGATACTATCATTAGTAATATGTTTTGTATTAATACATTTCTAAGTGTTCCTGGGTTTTGATAACAAGACAACTTTTAAGATGCCTGAAACATCCTTCCTACTAATGATGAGTAATGTAGTATACTAGGTTATTAAAAAAAACAAAGGCCTTGCTACTGTCACCAGGAAGGCCACACACACAGTGTAACACTAACACATGCATGTGTGTGTGCAAACACGCACACACACACTCATTATCTATTCATGATCATGCATGTGTGTGCGCAAACACACATACACACACATGTACACACACTCATCATCTATGCAAAAATTCATCACCCAGACCTGCCAGTCCTGCTACTATCAATTACGGCGTGTAAGTGCAATCCGAAAGTACCTGTCCACTGATGCAACATCCAAACTTGTCACATCTCTTATTCTTTCACGTCTGGACTATTGTAATTCTCTTTTGGCTGGTCTGCCAGCATCATCTATCCACTCCCTTCAACACATACAAAACTCTGCAGCTCGATTAGTCCTCAAAAAGAAAAAATCCGAGCATATTACTCCACTCCTGCAATCTCTCCACTGGTTGCCTGTGCCACAGAGAGTAAAGTACAAGATCAGTACCCTCTGTTACAAATGTCTCCACAAAACAGCACCCTCCTACCTCTGTGAATGTCTTCACCTGTACACTCCTTCTTGTTCCCTCCACTCTGCTGCAGATACCCTGGGCTTACGCCAAGTTACGAATACCTAGATTCAACCAATCCACTGTTGGCCGTCGCTCTTTCTCTATTTGTGGTCCATCAATCTGGAATGACCTCCCTCTCTCCCTTCGTGAAAAGCCTACTTACGAAAGCTTTAAATCCAGCCTCAAAACATACCTATTTCAAACCTAAGATTTTTCGCTCTTGTTTCATCTCATATCTGCCCCTGCCTTTAAAAGCCTAAATTCCATCACCCTGCTGAAATGTACAACCTCTGTGTGTGTGTGTGCACGTGTGTGTGTGCACATGTGTGTACATTTGAATTTGTTAGAATATTGTTAATTATTGTTGGTTGCTTGTGTGGGAGCTCGAGCAGATTGAATGGAAGCGCTCTGATTTGTAATTGCAAGATATACTATAGCGCTCTATAAATTCCATATATTATTATTATTATTCATGATCATGTGTACATATTGAATTTTATATATAAATGCACCACACACACACACACACACCACACACACACAACACACACACACACACACCACACTCATCATCTAGTCATGATCATGTATACACATAGAATTTTGTATGTGCTCACACACACACACACACATCACAGAGTGTGTACAGTGATACAAAACACTGATAGATACACAGTCAGTGCTCACATAAATTTACTCAGTAACTCAGTCACTGACTCGTGCATCCTCTTGAAAACAACATGTTTTCAGACACTTCCCTGACACAGTCAAACCATTTATGTTCATTGTTTCCTTCAACACAGTTAATATGAGTTATTTACAAATATTTTTCAGCAAAAATTTAACTTTTGTTGTTGTGGAAATTATGCTGTATCATGTATTGGCTATAACTTTAAATAATAGATGAAAGGAGCTTTCTGCATAATGTTCTTCTTCATCCTTTTTTGTCATGTTTCTCCCAGGGGGAGAACCTTCTCCATCTCTCTCTGTTTTAAGCTTCCTCCTTATTTATGCCCTTTTCTCTAAGATCCTCTGCAATACAGGTAGCCCAGGTTTTGCTAGGTCTTAGCTTTCTGCATAATCAGCTGTGGTAATTCTCTTTCCCTGCACTCGTGAAGATGATGAATGAAATATCCAAGGAAGTGGAGAGGCCAGAAGAGATCTGGGAACTGCTGTATGCTGATGACTGGTAGCTGAGAACAGTGATGATGCTACTCAAAGATTTTGCAATTGGAAACAGATATTAGAACGCAGAGGAATGAAGATAAATGTTGACAAGACCAAAACAATAACAGTTGGAAAAGACCGCAGAACACATAGAGAGCAAGGCAAATACCCGTGTGGTGTCTGCCACGAAGGTGTAGGGAACAATTCGATCAAATGCTCCAAATGTCAATATTGGTGTCACAAAAGATGCTCAAAGCTCAAAAGTCTGAAGAAGGAGGGTGAAGTATTTGTCTGCCCCAGTTGTATGAATAAGAAGGGTGAAGACAATATCGATGCAGGAAAGAAGGAGCTAGAATTTGAACAAGGGAAGATAGAAGTGGTAGACGAATTCTGCTACCTGGGAGAGATGATGAGGTGCGAAGCAAAATCTCTAAATCTGAGTTAGCTGTCAGAACCAGGATTGCGAGTGCTTTGAAGAAATGGAAAGAATTGGCAAGTCTGCTCGAAAATCAGAAAATCCCACTGGAGAGACACTGTCTGATATATAAGGCCTGCATCAGACCTGTTCTGTATGGTTCGGATACGTGGGTTTTCACAAAAACCTTCGAATGTTTGTTGAAGAGCTGTGAAAACCGAATGCTATGCTACATGACAAAGATCTGGGAAGACAGGATCACGAATGAAGAACTATGGAGTATGTGCAAAGTTGATCTGAAGTCTGTAGCTAGTACCAATAGACTGCGCTGGTTTGGGCACGTTCAACGGAAAGCAGACCACCACATCATAAAAAGAGCAATGAACTTCGTAGTGGATGGAAAGAGACCAAAGGGAAGACCTAGCAAAACCTGGGCTGCCTGTATTGCAGATGATCTTAGAGAAAGGGGCATAAATAAGGAGGAAGCTCAAAACAAAGAGAGATGGAGAAGGCTCATCAATGTCAAACCTCCTGTGGGAGAAACATGACAAAAAAGGAAGAAGACGACTCCAGTCTGAATTAACTAAAGTCTGAAGGTACAGGTATTCTCCTCTTTCAGTCGTCATAACTGCTGGAAATGGAGGGAAACTGACATATATATCAAAATGTAACATCAGAAGTTTTATTATTTCTTCTTTCTGTGTTTCCCTTTTTCTTCATGTTGTTTTAAATATTGTTAGCGTTGTGAAATCCATGATCATTTTGACAAATTTTCCCCTGTTTTAGGCCTTCCTAGCATTCAAGTCACTTGAATTTTACACTCATGAGGAGTCACAAATAGATGGCTGTAGAAGATTCTCATGGTTCAGGTTTGAAAGTTATTCTTTTTTTTTTTTTTTCAGCGGTTGATTGCTAGGACTCGGCAGAGGCGAGAGCTTCTCAATCAGAAAATGGGAAAGACCCCGGAAGCTGCTCCTCGCAAACGTCGCAGCCCCCTGACGGAGGATTTGACCTCTGTCAACATTGCTCCTGAGCCTCCACAGGAGAATGATGATGGTCAGTTTCTTTAAACAGTTATGATAAAGTTTTCACACTTTTTTCTTACATCTATACTCTATGCCTTGTTTTTCATGTTTTTTATGTCACTCATATTTACTGATTTTAGCAGTAAATGGTTTCTTTTTGTGATTTAAAAAAAAAAAGAGAATGTATGTTTTATGTCGTAATTAATATTTAAAATATTTGTGCTACATGAAAGTTGTTTGTGGAATCTTGATATATGTTTGTTCATTGAAATCTAATTCATTATGAACATGGGTTTTTTGTTGTTGTGATGATCCTAGTACTCACTATAATTTTCCTATCTGATACTGCAATAACAGTAATTGTGTGGAATTGTTATTGATTACTTTCAGACTCCCCCAAGCGTCAGCGTATGCGAGAGAATGAACGAGCCATCAAAGCCGACACACCAGCCATTCCCAGTGTGCGGTCTCGCCTCCAGAATCTTGCTGCCCAGCATGCACAGTTCTCTGAGTCAGGAGCAGGTATGATATTGTCAACAATTTGTGGAATATAGTCTATATACAGAACTTTGTATCTTTGTGATTTTGTTTTGATTTGGAGATATTGTTAGTTTGTTTTATATTGCAGACTGTGCAGTAGAGCAATGGGAACTTTAAACAGTACTACTGCTTGTACCAGTCTCTACTAGCACTATTTTTCATCATGTACAAAATTTGTTTCTTTTAAAATAAAAATTAAAATCTTTGTATTTAAATAAATATTAATGAGGTGAAAGCAAGGAAAAAAGTTAAACAGTGTAGTAAAAGTTTTGGGTTTTTTCTTAATTTATGCTAACGTCTGTTTATCACATAGAGCATAGACTTTGTTGCAATTGCCCTTCATGGGGGGATGATTAAAAAAAAAAAAAAAGGACTTTAGTAGAGCAATAACATAAACTTAAGCTTCCATTAGCAGCAGCAACAAAGTCGAAAGGCTCAGACAAAATTTGCTGCGGTTGGAAAATGTGACATTCAGACTGGTGGATGTTATAGGTGAGGATGAGGCTTCCACTCCAGTGCCAGCTCCCAGGAAGAGTTTGTCGTCTCCGCCTCTGGAGAGAGCCAGGGCTGCGTCAGGTCAAGGGGAGAATACCCAACTTGGCTCCTCACGCAGGAAACGATTTGCTGAGCTGGCTGATGACATCAACAACTGGGAGGATGACCTGCACCACCCAACCATCAAGTAACTAGTCTTGCTCCTGGCCATTTGGGAACAGATGACAAAATTTACAAAAACTGCATACAAATGGGGACTGGATGTAAAAAAGCACACATGTGCTTATTCTATTATCCTTGATATAAAAGAATTTTTTAAAAAACAAACCTTTGTGAAAAAGAATTAATTATTTAAACGGAAAACTGAGAGGATGATGGTAGCCAAAGTATGTCTTCCTCTCCTCTCCCTCCAAGTAGTAATATATCAATGCCTTAGAAGTTAGAGCAACAACGGTTTATCTGAAAAAATTAGCAATTTTCAAGTTTTTCATATTTGGTATAATTTACTATAAACTTTTAGATGACAAAAGTATAAAATAAAAGTTTTATTAATTTAAAAGATATTTGAAGAAAACCTTTGTTGCACCAAATTACCCTAGCAAATTTCACAGAGTACACTGGACTACAGCATCCCGCTTTTCCTCTAAATGCTTTAATACCAATTTAATGCCAATTATCTGGGACAGGGCTATGCAACAGCGGACATCCAGCTGTGCAAACCCTTCTTGCCTAGGAGGGGATATACTTGACTGCTGGGCAGGGTTTACGTAACACTGGGGGGCCTGGAGGTTGTGTGGTGGTTGTTCCTGCTGAAAACTAATGGCTGGAATCAGTGGAATGTGATCTTATCTGGAAAAGACAGTCGAGCTTTGTGCCATGCCTGCTGTATTTTCTCTGCAAGCAAGGTGGTCTACCTTCACTGCCAGTGTATTTGCTATCCTGGCCTTTACAGAAAATTCCACTTTCTACACTAGCCTAGCCTAGCATGGCTTTGAGAGGACCAGAATTAGTGGACATCAAAGTTTCACATGCAAACTGCGAGAAAATTCCAGGCAAAAACAGGCCACCAGTTGTAAATATGAATTTATGCGCTTTCTTCTACATGTATTACAACATAAAGATGTTATGATAAAGAACACATCAAAACCCATTCTCTTTCCAAAAACTGAATACTTCCGTTCAATCCGCGATTTGTTGTGACCTTTCAAACTTTTCAAATGAATGTATCTCAAAACTTTTGAAAATTGCAGCTCTGTCGATAGACCGTTGTTGCTCTAAGGCATCAATATGTTTATACTGATTTGGGCATAAAGAATGTTTCCATTTTTGTCACATTGTTGATTCTCCAAGTGCACTGGGAAAATTGGTGAATTGGCAGTCTTGAGATCGCTCACCCATCTGGAAAACGGAAGGTCCCAGGATTGGGTGCTGTCTTCTTTCTTTTCGTTCCTCAGCAAGAGCTCTTAGGTTCACCAATGGTAAGATTTTGCGTATGCGACCATTTTTACCCATCATTAAGGTAGCTGTATTCCTACTTTGGGGATGGTGTCTGAACAACGACACTTGTATGCATGCATTTTAAACATTTTGTCATCCGTTCCTACCAGTACAAAATAGTCTACTTTTCCTAAAGATGGTATGGGTTTTTCAATATGTGTGCAAGATGCTCTGCATGCATTTGTCCACATGGGCTTGGTTTATAGTCTCATCCAAAGGACTTGGGGAAGTGGAGTCAATACTAATTTTAACTCCAGGGTAAAATTCCCTAAAACGGGCACCTCTGGTGGTTCAGTTACGGCATTCAAATCATGAGCACAATGCTCTAACCACTAGGCTATCACTCTCCAAAAGTTCTGTCTGAAACCCCCAGACTCTATCCCCATCCATTAGACTTTGAGTGGTGGTGTGAGTGGTAGTCTTTCAGAGAGCAGTTCAGTTGACACACTTTGAAATCTGTTGTTTTGATACAATATGAATAAATATACTAGAAAATATTACAATACAATAACAGTATGCCTAGGAACCGATTGTTAAAATGGGCACTATTATAGCTGCGTGGAAAGAATGTTAGGCTTGGTTCTACAGTAAGTGCCTTTATGCTGGCTTTGATTCTATTATAGTGCTATCATGTTGTGTCTGGTTCTGTTATAAGTGTCTTGATATTAGATATGGTTTCATCCCAAGGGCCTCTTGGCACTTATACTGAAAAGAACAACCAATAAGTATGTTATGTTGCAGGGTTGAGGAGGAAAAGAAGCCCAGGTGGAAGCCTCCAACAGCAGTGACAACAGCAACGCCAGTAGCTCCCATCAGTTCTCCAAAGAAGACTCGAGCTCCTCCCCCTCCCTCCAACAGTGTCAGCCAGACCCCAAGCCAACTGACGTCCACCCCCTCCCTCAGCAGCAAGCCCCCCCTCAACACCCCGCTGCGTTCAGGCAGCAGAGCAGGCTTCAACAGCACCCCCAAACCTTTCCAGCCATACTCTGAACGCAACCCTAGACCCGCGTCTGTCAAATCTCCGACAGTACCCTCACCTGGCCGTCCCAAACTAGGGGAGACGATGCAGCAGAGTAAAGTCAGAGCAATCCAGCCAGACAAGCAGGTCCCGAAGACGGCACCAAAGCCACCAAGCAAACCGCTGTATGGAGGTCAGGGGAGTGTGGACACACATCGGACGTCACAAACACCACGCCGTGTAGACCTTGGTCAGGGGTCACCAGCTCCTCGGCAGTGTCATCCACTGTGAAGCAGACCTGCACTCCTGCCAGACCACCTGCCACACCTGCCCAGGAGGACGCCGTTCAGATGAGGCCCAAAGTGCGCAAGTCCATCGATGACGAGCCCACGGCCCATTCCGTGTCTGCGCGCATGTCTGCCTGGGAGCACATGTCCTCTGCTCAGGCCATCAGCGACATCAAGAAAGTCAATCCAGGCAGCGCCACTCTGGCGAAGACCCCCAGCACAGTGGCCAGAGGGTGGTCTCCCATGAAATCTTCCATGACACCTACTCCGGGCAAGAGCAGTTCCCTGACCCCCAGCAAAAGTTTCAAGGACAGCATCAAGGAACGTGCAGCGCAGGTGAACCCTGTCACTGCGGCTGAAGCACAAAACAGCCCCTCCCCAGAAAAGTCGAAAAGCATGTCTCCCAAAAAGGCCAGCTCCGCCATGAAAGCCGTGCAGCAGCAGTTGGTGCAGCAGACACAGAGCACAAGTATGGCAGAACGCTTGCGTCAAGAACGCATGGTGGAACTGCAGTCCATCCAGGAACGCTGGAAGAATGGCATTTTGAATGAAGAGACCCCAGTGGGAGAGGTAATCACTCACACACACACACACGCATGTATGCACGCGCGCGTATAGATTAGGTTTGGGAGGAGGGTGGGTAAAGGAGAGAGTTGTGTGTAGGCCTGAGGGTATGTGAACATTTAGATGTGTTTTTGTGATGTGTAAAAGGTAAAGATGTTCCCATAAGCTATGCAGTTGTATGGGGAGCCAGATGTCGGAGACATCTGGGCCAGAATATTGAGGGCAGCACCCATCTCCTCTCCCTTGCTGCTTTACCTTCCCTCACCCTAAAGAGGGAAGGTACCCATTTAATGATTTACAGCTGGGGGACTGTATTGGTAACCACGCTCAATGTTGCTTAACCTTAGCTTGGGAAAAACAAATGCTCTGAACACAGAGCTATTCCGTCCCATGTGTTGTGTATTCATAGTGAGACATTTAGTTTCTAAACGTATGATTCCTAGAATTTCTCCCTTAGTCTCAGAGAGTTTTTATGTTGAACAGTTTGCTTATTTGTTCTTTGAAGTTTTTTTGGATGTTTATCTCAAATCTTTTTTCTTTCTTCTTTAAAACAGTTTCTGACTGATTTAAGTTTTCTACATTTTCAGACACCCAAAGCAGACACAATGTCCAAAAGGCAAGATGGCAGAGAGCAAGCGCGTGCAGGTATGTTGAATAAGTGTGTAGCTGACTGTGTGTTGTGTGTGTATGGGTGTGAGAAAGTAAGCAGGCGTGTATGATGTATGTATCTGTAGGTGAGTGTGTATGAGAGAGATTGTGTGTATATGTTAACATTTTAAGTTGCAGACACTGCAACAGGTACAGCAAAATTGAAAAACGTGTTGACTTTTACCTGTTGAAGGAGGCTGACAATGGGCAGAGCGGTCATGTGTGGTACAGTGAGCTGTTTGCTATAGCGCATGACAGTTGGAGCTTGCTGTTTATTCTTGCTTGTTAGGGGTTTTGGTTTTTTTTTCATTCTTTTAGGTATGTCATTGGTGTTACAGTTTGCTTGCTGTTTTTCTTGATTTATCTTTTTTACATAATTTTTTCTTTAAATTTTTTCATTTGTTTATATGAATCGCAGTATTAATTAAAAAAAACAACTGCTTTGTACTTCTGTGTTCAGTTTGTTCTGAAAACATTTTTGAAAAAAAATCTGAATGGAATCTTGTAACCAAACAGAAAAGGTGCATGTTTAATTTTGCATTTTTAAACAATAAAAATTATTGCTGAAGTTGGAATGTGGGTACCTTAATGGTGGGTAAAACAGATGTGTATGCAAAAATCACCATTGGTGAATTTTAGAGCTGTAAAACAAACAAAACAACAACAAAATGGTTCAAAAGAAATGTGTTAATTTTATGGTTTTAGCTGATTTTATGATGTGATTATTTGCTAAGAATTTTAGTATTCTAGTAGATCTGTATGAGCACACAGTCACAGAATTACATCCTCTGAAATTGTATTTCCATAAGAGTATCTGTGCTTTTGAAGTGAATTCTGTTTTTGTTTGTGTTGTAACAGAAATCTGTTTGTGCTATAGCAATGAATTTGACTGGACAGTATGTGTTGTTTCTTGTTCTGTGATTGGTTACTGAGGCTTTACTGCGAGTTAATGCAGATCTCACATTTGACAGCTCAGTCTTTGAATATTGAAACAGCTGTATGAGACTATAAACCGAGACCCCATGTGCGAATGCACGCAGAACATCTTGCGCACACGTTAAATCTTGTTCCGCTTTTTGTAAGAGTAGGCCAGTGGGAACAGATGACAGAATTTACAATAAAAAAGCACATAAGTGTTTATTCCATTATCCTCGATATAAAAGAATAAAATAAATTAAATAAATAAATATCAAGCTTGGAACAGGTTGTAATTGGATACAATTTAATTTAAGATTAGTTGGAAATTTAGCAGGAAAATCCTTTCTCTTTGATGAAAACAATGTACACATGTAACCCTTTGGTTTGGGTTTTCACAGTTAAACAAATCAATATCTGATTTGATTACTGACAATCTTGGTACTAGTTTTTGAAAAGTACTTGAGATATATATATAGGTGGCTGACTTTGACTTTGAGGAAATTGTTAAAAGTTGAAAATAAGTTTAGCCAGTGTTATTGCAGAAGGGGTGGATAACATACACAAAATAATTACAACCCCTTTGTCTTTTTGGAGTCTTAGTATTTGTTCCTTAGAAATCCTTTTTCGCTGGATAAACTTCAAGAAAATGTCTCATTTCTCCTGCAGATTTTGACAAGAAGCTGGCTTCTATCGGCTTAGGGACGTCTGAAGCATCAGCCAGTTGTGGACAGTCTTCAGCCACCCCTACACATAAAGCAGAACCTGCCAGCACTGCCTCCTCCACCCCCAAACCCCCTCCAGTCCCCCCACCCCTCCCATCATCATCCAGCAAGGTCACAGGCAAGCGACCTCAGCAGTCCACCTCCCTCTTCAAAATCGTCAGCCAGAAGAAAAACGAAGCCATCAGCTCTGCCAGACCTGTTGCTGCACACAGTCCCAGCAAAGCCGGCCGCAGGGTGAAGTTTGATGACGGTTTTGACAGCGATGACGACGACGACGATAACTACAACCACAAAGCCCCCACCACACCCCAGAAACAGGCGTTTGCAGGGAGCACGCTGACAACCCCTGTGACAGGCGTGAAAGATGACCTCTCAGAGTCAGACACCTCAGAGGACTCTGCACCAGAGGAGGATGCAGACTTTGAGGTCGTCCTGAGGCGACCTCCTCGCTCTGGGAATATGGCACAGAGACCCAGACCCCGTGACGATGACGACGATTTGAGTTTGAGCGCGTTTGTGCCGGCGTCTGTTCGCCGACAGAGTATTCTGCCCTCTCCGCAGCAGCAGCAGCGTGCCAATGAAAACGGGCGTGACTCCAGCACGGAGAGTTCTGACAGATTACATAGTAGTAAGTTTATCTGAAATTTGTTCTGTTTCATTGTGTGTGTTGGTGTGTGTGTTTTTGTGCTGGTGACCCAGGATTAAATGTTGTTGATTCTCTGTGAACGTAAAAGGAAGCTGTGTTTTTTGTGTGTCAGACATACCAGGGCGTGAAGGGACTCTGAAGCAACAACTTCATTTCTTCATACTGTGTGAATAGTGACAGAATCCATGTGAATGGATCACATTTCCTACTTACGACAGCTTTAAATCCAGTCTCAAGACATACCTATTTGAAACCTAAGATTTTTTCCCTCTTGTTTCATCTCATATCTGTCCCTGCCTTTAAAAGCCAAAATTCCATCAACCTACTGAAATGTACAAACTGTGTGTGGGGTGTTGAAATTTAAATTTTTGCTAGAATATTGTGAATCATTGTTTTTTGCTTGGAAGAGCGAGAATGGAACGCTCGATTTTAATTGCAAGAAAGCGCTCTATAAATTCCAATATTTTTATTCTCCCTGGTGATGATGTGGCGTCGCAGATTAAAAAACTTAGACAAAAACGTTAAAAAGTTAAGTTTTTACCCCCCCCCCCCCTCATGTCACCATCACAATTTCTCTATAATTTTTAAATAGGGGAAACTTGTTCATCTTGTCTCCTGCATTTATGCTAAGACATTATCGCACAATTTTCCAAACCCCCAGGGGTCAGTCCGTTTAAGAGTAGAATTTTTCTTTGGGTGCTGAAAACTTTGACCGTTTGAAAATGTAACAAAACATGCACCGTTTGAAACATTTATTAAACTGGAAGGGTACGGGTCTACATCACATACTTCTGTCGGGGAAGCACCAACAGCATCGACAGCAAAGGGCCGACAGCAGGGACAGCACAGCAGGCACCCTACCCAAACCACACCTGACCCCATCTCCCCTCCGTGCTCCTCCGGGCAGCCCCGGACTAACGGGCCCCAGCCTCCACGGAACCTGAGACCGTAACCCACGGGACCGTTGATGGCCGGACTCCTCGATCAGAACGGTCCCCAAAAAACCAACCATGGGGAAATAAATCAGCCTTCTCCCGAAAAAACCACACCCCAGGTGGGTGAGTCGAGGACTTGGCTGCCCGGGGAAAGAAAACACACACCATCGGGTACGGAGTGAATCTGGGGACTGGCTGCCTCTGAAGCCCGGTGGTGATCTTGGAGCAAATTTTTGTATATCGCTTACATCCGGGATTGTCTCTATTAGAATTTTTCACTTGTACTGTTTAGACATGGCAGGTTCCTGTGCAGAATATTTAAACACGCGCCCCTGGGGGGAAGAGAATTTCCACAAGAGCATACCCCCTTTTTAAAAAAAAAACTTTTCCTCCTGCAGTTATAATTTTTTGATACAGAGAGTGTGTTTTTTAGGGTGGGGGAGGAACAACAGGGTTTAAAAAACTAAAGGCCTTTTTGTGACACTTTTAAATCCGGGCCCCAAGACATATTTGTTTCAAACCTGGATTTTCCTCCCTGTTTCATTTCATAGCTGCCCCCCTTTCATCAGCCAAAATCCCCTCACCCGCCCAAAATGTTAACCTCTGGTGTGTGTGTGTGTACATTTGGACTTGTTAGGATTATTACTTGTTATTGATTTCATGACTGTAAGAATGAATTGAGTGCAAGCACTTTGATTTGTCTGTGCAAGATATACCGCTATATAAATTCCATTTATTATTATTATTATAATGACATGTCTAAAATTTCAAATTTAATTTGACAACAAAGTCATCCATGCACACCACACCTAAAAAATCATATACCCATCCTGATAGCAATCTGAAAAAATAACATGATTGTAGTTGCTAATTATTTAGCTCGAATATTTAATATAACATTGCTGATGACCAATTGTACAGTTTGTTTGTTCAAGAAACCTTATGGCAGCAAAACTGTTTCATTTCAATGGAATTATCTAATGTCCATGCTTGAAATCATTATACTTATGACTGGGGGTCATTTTTATTCACCACCTTTGAAAGGGGAACATCAAGCAGCTTGAATATATTCATTCCAGTCAACATAGACCATTTTCCTGTGCAGCGAAAGAGGTCCAGTCACCGAAAAGCAACAGAGGATGGAAATCTACCGTTCAGCGTCAACGATTATCGGGCCAGCAGGTATGTGGTGTGGTCCACGTCTTCTCTCTGTTCTGTATGTAGGGGGGGATGATAGTGTCCTGAAGACAGCATATACTGACCAGGGCTTAGAGGGTCAGATTCCTTATCTGATGATAACTGAGGCCATGGGTTTAAGTCTGTGCTGAGGCATCTGTGCGAGGGTATTTTTCCCATGGAGTTAGTTTGGGTACAGACTCCACTTCCATGAAAGTCCTTTGGATAAGACTTAAGAACTGAAATCCCACGTGCAGACATGCAGAACTTCTCTTGTACATACATGTACATGTAGGCGGTAGGATGGTCGACACAGACATGCCCACCATGCACCTTGTGTTTTACTTTAGGCTGAATAGCTTTCCTCGTTTCTATGTCTAATACTGCTGAGGATCACTTGATTTGATAACAGTTACATTAGTCTGGACTTAAGAAATTTGAATACTGACCCCACTCTTCCCCTCTCCCCCCCAAAAGAAACATACATACATCTAAGTACACAAGTGTGTTTGTGAGAGAGAGAAGAGAGAGTCTGTTATGAAGATGACCGGCTCACTTTTAATCAGGATTGTATAAATCTTAAGTATCATCCCAACCCTCCGCTCCTCAGAACAGAAGAAACACAAAAACAAAAAAGAGAGAGAGAGAAGAAAGGAAAGAAAGAAATACAAACAAAACAAAACCAGACCACACACAAAAAAAGTGTGTGTGTTTTCTTTGTGCCAGTGTGCATGCCTATACACGTGTGCGTGTGTGTATGTATGTTTGTTTGTGTATAAGTATATATGTATAAGTCCTTCGGATGAGACTATAAACCGAGGCCCCATGTGCGAACGCATGCAGAATATCTTGCGCACACGTTAAATCCTGTTCCGCTGTTCGAAAGAGTAGGCCATTGTGTGCCGGTGGGAACAGATGACAAAATTTTAAAAAACGCATACACACACACACAAAAAAAAAATCATCTGAGCGCTTTGATTTGTTGCTTTTCAAGATTCAGCGCTATATAAATTCCAAACATTATTATTATTATTATATATATATGTAAAGCCTGACTGCTGACTGTTGGCAGGAACATGCAGGTGCTGGAGGTGAAGCAGACGATTGTGCGAAACAGCCAGTACAGCGGCATGAAGGTGGAGGAGGAGAAGGTGGAGATGCCCACACACACACCCACCCCCGCCCCCCGCCAGTCCGTACAGGAAAGAGTCAGGGTGAGTTCTGGCTGTACAGAGTTCAGGTGTTATAGGCTATACAGAGTACAGGTGTTGTAGGATGTACAGGTGATGTAGGCTGTACAGAGTACAGGTGTTGTAGTCTGTACAAGGTACAGGTGTTGTAGGCTGTACAGAGTACAGGTGTTATAGGCTGTACAGAGTACAGGTGTTGTAGGCTGTACATAGTACAGGTGTTGTAGGCTGTACAGGTGTTGTAGGCTGTACAGAGTACAGGTGATGTGGGCTGTACAGAGTACAGGTGATGTAGGCTGTACAGAGTACAGGTGATGTAGGCTGTACAGAGTACAAGTGATGTAGGCTGTACAGAGTACAGGTGATGTAGGCTGTACAGACTACAGGTGATGTAGGCTTACAGAGTACAGGTGTTGTAGGCTGTACAGAGTACAGGTGTTGTAGGCTGTACAGAGTACAGGTGTTGTAGGCTGTACAGAGTGCTGTTGTTGTAGGCTGTACAGAATACAGGTGATGTAGGATGCACAGAATACAGGTGTTGTAGGCTGTACAGAGTACAGGTGTTGTAGGCTGTACAGAGTACAGGTGTTGTAGGCTGTACAGAGTACAGGTGTTATAGGCTGTACAGAGTACAGGTGTTGTAGGCTGTACAGAATACAGGTGTTGTAGGCTGTACAGAGTACAGGTGTTGTAGGCTGCACAGAGTACAGGTGTTGTAGGATGTACAGAGTACAGGTGTTGTAGGCTGTACAGAATACAGGTGATGTATACCCTCTGATTCATGAGAATCCATGAAATCGACAGGGCCAGTGAAGTCCAGAGCAAATGGAGAAGGCGGTTCATGTCTTTATCAATATCATTGGGTGCGGTGGCTAACACCAAACTCGGGGTGATGTTGACAGGCAAGACCCTCTGACTGTAGGCTGTACACGTCTGGTCTTGTTCCAGTAGGGCTGTTGTACTGCCCCAGTGCCCTTTGTAACTTCATAGGTGCCCAATTGCATCCTGGTATGTTCATCATTGATTCGCCATTACATAGCATTCCCCCCTTCGAAATTCTGTGCAAGAAATTTCCACTTTTTCTATCTTTCCTCTCTTGTTTTCTGTCTTTCTCCTTACCTTTCTGTCATCTCTCTTGCTTATTTTTCTGCATTCCCGGTCCTTCTCCTGCTTTTTTTCAAGCAAAGGGTTCCGCAAAAATATTCTGTTTTCTTTATATGCCATTTTGGGCCCGTGTTTTTTGTTGGCAGCCAGTTTGTGATACTTAACAACTGAATGGGCACAGGATATCCATTGTGCGGTTATTTGTCCATGTGGCATTTTTTATGATATAAATTTTTTGTACTTAAAATTTTTTATCATTTTTTTTTACGTTATTTGATTGGGGAGATTTAAAATGTATGCAGAAGGTGGCGGCCTAACACAGCCTGGTTTAATCAGCCCAAGGAATGTTTCAAGTGAATTAGGTTTTTTGTTTTTTAATGTTGGTGTGTTTTTTTCAGTAGGTTAGAATTTTAAGTTTGTAGGAGGTGTTGGTTTGAATTTGAAGTGAAGTTACTGGACGAAATGAAACGAATGTTGAAAGGGGACACCAGCCCGTATGGCTTCATGGTTTTAGGGTATAAACAGTATGGGGAAAAATTATCATTACTGAACACTTTTTGAACGGACACACAAGCCAGTGATCAGGACTTTTTCACTTCAGTCCCGGGGGTCCATGAAGTTGTGGGTTTGATTCTTGGCGGCGGTGTCTGGAATTAACCCTTCCACTGCTGGATATAATTATTGGCGCTCACAGGAATTGCACTTAAAACCAAGAATTTTTAGCAGTGGCTACCTTGTTCTGTTTAGGGTTTTTACACGCTTATGATTACCACTAGATAGGTAAACCTATACATTTTTGGAAAGTAGAGACAATGTAGAATGTAATACAAAAAACAAAAAAGACATATCTAGTATGTAGCAGGAGTATCCCACAAAAATGTAGTAAAAACTCCCTGACAGTAAGCCCCCTCACCTCTACTTTTCATCAACTAAAACCCCTTCATGGCAAGACACAGAACAGAAGAAAAAAGGCAAAGCAACTGTGTTAAAGGCATTAGAAGTGTGAGATAAGACTCCACTTCGTCAACATCTTAGGTTGGTCACAATCCTATCACTTCCACCCAAATGACTCCTTTAGGTGGTGTCAAAAATTCCTTTCGATCACATCACCCTTAACCCTAATCACACAAAGGACTGGGAAATTAGACACTTGAGGAAATGCACCAAAATGAAAAGGAAGCACTTTTCCCTAAAGTTACAATAATATTTTATGATGTTGAACCTGCTTTCCCTAAAGTTACAATAATAGTTGATTTGATGTTGAACCCCGACTATGAAGGCCACCATCATGGCCCATCACAGTTACCCGAAGCCACGATTTGTGGGATTTGTGCACTGTAAAGGTTAAGGGGGGAAATTTTTACAATCTCCCCGGTCAACTTCAAGTGCAGACCTGCCCGTGCCTTAATTCCCTTTATGTATATACACATCAGGAAGACAGGGATGCATGTTAAAAATCCCGTAATTCATGTCAAGCGTTATTTTTGTCTTACCCTTATTACTTTACATCAGTATATTATGACAAAATTTTTTTACCCTGTGATATGATGACAGGAGCTGCAGAACTGGTAGCCCTCAGCAGACGGGGATCTGCAGACCAGCAATGCCCTCAACCAGTGCTGCCCCCTCCTCCCCTTTTCGATCTCAGAAACAATAAATGCAACAGGGTTCCCCCAGCCTGTGGATTGCTGCTTCTGTTGCCCGCTGATGCTGCAGTCGTTGTGCGTCAGTCCGTGTTTTCTACAGGGCTTTAAATGCACTGACACTGTCTTTAAATAAAAAAAAAGGGAAAAATAAAAAATTAATTTTAAAGACATGCTTAGTCCAAGGGCAATTTTTCTCTTGTTGAACACTCAAACACAACTATTGCTGTCTGGCAGACTTGCAAACCCGCATTTCTAGGTGGGGGCGTCTTACAGCTCAAGCCAACCTACTTCAGGAAAAGTGTGCTTACCTAGAAATCTTGTTGACACATTCGCGTAGGGTGCATGAAACAACCCCCAAAATGAGCTTAATATAATACAGATATGTCATGCTGGGTTGAACAGGTCAGAAGCGGCAGGCGTACATGACAGATCCACGACTGCGGGCACAACCGGTATGACCCCTCAAGGGCCCCGGCCCTAAAGCTCGCTCAACCCCCCCACGCATCCCCCTCCCCCAAGAAGGGTTTTTTTTACCAGGAACGGAAACACAGGGTCAGTAGAGAAAGAGCTGGCCTAGCGTGTCTGTCTGTCACACTCTGATAGGGAAAAAGTCTCTTTGTTATATGAACTTGAGAGTTTCAGTTTGCTTGCTTGTATGCTTTTTCACTGTCTTCTGCATAAAGCGTGTGTACCTTTTCCCCCCAAAAAATGTACTTTGAAAAAAAAACAATGTATGACGAGCATTACGTTTTGTGTTAACGTTTGTTTTGGTTTGGGTTTATTTTGGTTTTGTTGTTTGTTATGTTTTGGAGGGTAGTTTACATTAATTTAAAAAGTAGCATGTCCCTATTTACTGGTAACAGAAAGTTGCCCATGTCATGTTTTGATTTTTCATACATTATCTATGGATGCCAGAGAGGACAAACAACACTAACTCACCTCTGTCACCATAGTTATGGAAATCTTCATAGTCTTCCTTCTCCATTGTGTTGGAACACTGTCAATGGCATGGAAAGTGTGGAAACAAGAACAGTTCAGGAGACTATATAGAGGTATAGACACATTGTCCAAACATAATCTAGCTTTATTGTCCAAACATAAAGTAGCTACTTTCAGCTGCTATCTTTCCATCCCAACCCAGCCCAGCTGGTGCTAATCACAGCAGGAACTCACCACACTTGGACTTGGTAAAAGGAAAGGGTGCACTGATTTTAGTAGTACTGGACTCTTGACTGAGTTGTGCTGGATTTCTACGCTGCAAGCAATGTTCAAGTGACACATAGATACATTATTCTTTAAGTGTTAGCAGTCAAGACATGTAAAAAGTGCAGCGTGTGGTGGTGTGTGTGTCCCTGTGGTCAGCGGTACAAGCATTGATTGATGTGTGTACAGACTACGACCCTTTATACGTGAGGAACGGCCAGGTGATGAGGCGCCACCCATCGACCCAGAAATGTCGACGCCTGACTTCCCCAAACCTTAAGTTAAGGCATCACCGGCTCCTTCAGGTGCAGCAGGAGATCTAAGCATGCGTGCTTCTACCCGCTCCGACTTTTCTTGTGACATTGTGCTTTCTGCTTGTTTGCTGCTGCTTCTTTTTCTTCTTCTTTTGCTGTTTTCTTTTTCTTTTTCTTAAAAGATGGGGTTAAGTGTTTTCCCCTTAAAAATTTCCCTTTTTTGGTATCTACCTTTTTCTTCCGTCGTCACCCCTTTCTGTCTTTTTTTCCCTTTGTTTTTTTTCAGACGTAATAACTTTTACAGAAAGTTCCCATCAGACCGTGACTTTCTTTTGTTGTTTCGGGGTGTCCCAAAAGCCCTAGGAAAGGGGGAAGAAGAAAAGACCCGAAGAAGAGGGGAAGAGGGGGGCACAACAGGTACAGCCTATTGGGCAGGTTCAGGAAGTAAGGACCCTACCTCCCCTTTTATATCCGTCTGTTTTTGTGGCAACCTGTAATATGTACGAAAAACCTGTAATGCTATTAGATACACTGAAACCTATGTATGGAACATGAAAACTATGAAACATTTGGGACACTAAGTATGAAAACCGCAATGCTTTGAAACCTGTAACCTTGTTGAAACACGCAATGTTTTATATAACCAAAAACGCTTGTAGGAAACCCCGTAATGCATGTATGGAACGCTATTAGGGTAACACTGGCTATTATGATAACATTAACCTATGTTGGTAACCCCCGTATTTGTTGGTAACACAAAACGTATGTTGGAAAAACATAAACGCTAGTAGGGAAAAACCCTTGAACGCTATTATGGAAACACTTAACGCTATGTGGGGTAACATGTAAGCTTTTATATAAACTAAAGCAAGTAGGGTAACACTGTAATGCTATTGAAAACTTAACGCTGGTTGTAACCTGTAATGCTATGTATGACAATATGAACATTTTTTGGTAACACTGAATTAGTATGGTAACATAAACGCTAAGTAGGAACAATGAACACATTAGGGTAACACTGTATGTAAATATGGCAGCACTGTAATGCTTTTTATGGTAAACAATGATCAGTAACACGAACGTATTAGGTAACACTGAATTATGGTTTAACACTGAAACCCCTAGATGGTAATTCGTAAGCTATGTATGTAAACTTAACGTATGTTGGTAAACTGTAATGATGTATGGTAACACTATAACGCATGTATGGTAAATGAAGCTAGTTTGGTAACCCGGTATGGAACATGTAATGCTATTTTGTATGGTAAACTATCGTGAAGGAAGGGGGAGGATGGTTAAAGTTTCCCCTCCAACCAAGTAAACCGGGGGTTCGGGTTCGTTCCCCCTCGCCCTTTCTCCCAGTTTGACCAAAAAAAATCGAACTGAATGCAAAGTCCTTCGGTGAACATAAACCCAGGCCCGGGGCGAAGCATGCAGAACTCTTTCGCAACATTAAATCCTGTTTTTCCCCTTTTCCCAAAGAGTAGGCCAATTTTGTGCCGGTTGGGGGCAGATGACAAAATTTAAAAAACCCTTACAACCCCCAAAAAAGGGCATATGACGCTTTGATGTTGCTTTACAAATTTAGCGCTATATAAATTCCTACATTTTTTACATTATTAACACTGTTAGGATGGGGAAAATTGTAAAGCATGTATGGTAAAAACGAAAAGCTATGTATTTTAACACTAATGCTATGTATGGAACCTGTAACGTTTATGGTAACACTGTAAGCTATGTAAGTATGGTAACACTGTAACCTATGTATGGAAAACTGTAAAGATGTATGGAACACGTAATCTAGTAGGAAAAGCAGTATTGTAACACTAAACATGTATGGTAACCCCTGAACGCTAAAGGGGAAACTGTAAGCTTGGTGGGTTAAACTGTAATTCTATGTAGGTAACACTTAACGCTAGTATTGTAAACGTAATGTAAATTTGGTAACGCTGTGAGGTTAACACTGTAAAAAAGCAGTATCAACACTGTAAAGCTATATGGAATCTGTAACGTATGATGGTAATCTGTAAAGATTATGGTAACACCGTAATGCAAGTTGGTAACACTGTAACGCTAATTATGGGTAACACTGTAAACTGTGACTAAGGCCCCTCCCCGGCATCTTTTTACCCCAGTTTTCTGATAACCCCTGATTTGCTTTCTTGCGTACAAGTCGGTTTTTTGCAATATTAGCTGCAAAAAGTAAAGCTTCATTGGGTATCTTTTATGCCTCAGTGTTGTTTGCAATATGTAACGCTGCAAATGTAAAGCATTCTATTGGATATCTTTTATACCGGCTATGTATACCGTTTATACCATGTATGAAAACCCTCTATAGTGTGTTTCTGTTATTGTCAGGTTAGTTTTGTCTGTGACATGTAACAGATTTTTTCAATACAGGACTGTTCACTCCCACCATTTAACCCTAGTAGCGCGGTTCCCGGAATATTTCGGTAAAGGCGGGTCTAAGCTGTGTGGCGGATCCCGGAATATTCCGGGATGACATGGGTGATCATAGTTGAAAGCTTACTTTCGCTTTCAAAGGTCAGCCAATGAATGTTAAGGCCGTTGTAGGCCCGCAGAAAGGGGTGAAGGTCGTTTGACACACAGAAGCAATGAAGAATCTGATTGGTTTACAGTGTATTTTTTTTTTTTTCGGACCAGCTGAGATCGTCTTCAACAAAAATGGCGGCCAGTGTTTGCACTAGAATTTCTTCAAGCGTTTTTCGAGCTTTTTTACAATATTGACAGCGAGGAGGAGTTTTAGAGGCTGGATTTGGTTGAAATAAACAATGAGAGAGACAATAAGGTAAGGATTGTGGAATATTTTTTGAAAAACTTGGTAAAAATCGATCGTGATCGGACTGAATCGAGCGGTGCTAGTTTTGCTGGATGGACTACTTCGCTACTCGAGATTTCGACGTCACAGATTGTTTTACTTTATTTTGACGCAACGAGGCTTCGAAATAACTGTTGTTGAGTCAAATCGCTATGCTGCTGAATACTTTGCATCACATGAAATCAAGCGATCTTTGTCTTTTCGTCATAGAAAGCCACCACTTCGCCCATTCCACCATGATGGTCAAGATTGGTCACGATAGCGTGGATCCTTTCGCTGAACTTTTCCGAGTATTTGGTGACCGATAAAGCGATACAAACTCCTTATTTTTTGAAAACTAATGTCAAGAAATAGTGTTTACCTAATCATGACATTTATGCACCGCAAGAACTTTGCTTATCGTGTTAAAATCGATCCGGTGGAACAGTGATCAGTAGTGCGCACACGATTTTTTTTTTGGATTTTTTTTACATAATCATAATCACTACACACTATTATAAAATTACACTCATTTAAAAGCATATTATCTGTTCTTTCCAGTGATATATAGCTTAACACATTTAATTCAGTTTTTTATATCAATATCAAGGGTTGTTTGAGCCCACCCTGCTCCAAAACAATGCTAGCCAATGTTAATTCAGCCAATAGAAGTGAGGCTTGTTGCTGCATATTCAGCGCTACTAGGGTTAAGTAGCAGCATTCTGACTTCGGGATACTGTCTAAACATGACACCTGTGTGCATGCTTTAAAAAAAACAACACATTGTCATCAGTTTCTACCAGCACAAAATGGCCTACTCTTCCAAAAGGTGGAGCAGTTTTTAAACATGTGAGCAAGATGTCCTGTATGCATTTGCTCATGGGGCCTCGGTTTATAGCCTTTTCCAAAGGACTTTGACCTCCAGTTTAATTTTCTCGTCAAACTGGCAAGAAAGGGCGAGGCTGGGAATCAAACCCAGAACCTCATGATTTACATGTTAGGTAGGTGGACAACTTAACTCTCCTGCCACCTTCCTTCTTGTATCTTGGTATTATATATCCACTATTGGTGTACCAGCATGTGTTTGCACTTTAACAGAGTTCTTACATTGACACACTGGTGCTGTCGTCTCATTTCTATAACATCAAGCATGCTGGTCATCATCATTAATAAATGGACTGCGCTCACATGTTTATTATTGTCAGCTGTGTGCTTCACTTTGCTGTGAGATGGGAAATGACTGCATAAAGAAAGAAGAGATTTGCTTTGTGTCTCTGTTGGGGAAGGAAATATGGCTCCTGGAGGCCCGCTGTCTTGGCCCTTTTTTCTTTGCTGGTGATGGTTAGCTTGGTGTGAGTGAAACTGCAGGGAAGCCTCATTCACCTGTCACTGGCATATATACCTGGCATTGGCACTTACCTGTCATTAGCACCTTGTGTGTGTGATTAATGGTACCATCTGCGGCAGATCTGTGTGTTACTTCATACAAAATCCCTTCTGTGAGGCTTGCTTTTCAAGATAGTTAACAGAGACACTAAAGTCTAAAAATCGCCTTTCTTGCCTGACTACAGGGGCACAGAACATGACCACATCCACACCTTGACAGTGTGCAACTCTCTAGTGTGTGGGTTCTTTAATTTGCGCTTAACGCATCTTGCACATGGGGCCTCACCACCACTTACAATCTAGCTTTGGATGCAATGTCACAGCAAAGTGAAAGGCACAGTAGTGTAGCTGGACACTCAGGCAAAACTTTCTGAGATGCGTCTTACTGCATGTTGACAATTGTATGTTACTGCCTGTTGACAGATACGTGTTACTGCATGTTGACAATTGTGTGTTACTGCATGTTGACATATATGTGTTACTGCATGTTGACAATTGTGTGTTACTGCCTGTTGACAATTGTGTGTCACTGCCTGTTGACAGATACGTGTTAACTGCATGTTGACATATATGTGTTACTGCCTGTTGACGGATGCGTGTTGACAGGTGTGTGTAGCAGCATGTTGACCGACGTGTGTTACTGTGTGTTGACAGTCCAAAGCCCAGGCGGCCCCATCACCACGCGCACCACCAGTTTCTCCCAGGTGACCACGGTGCCTCTGACCATGAAGTGCCTGGACAAACGCAGCTTCCACCTGGAAAGGGTGACTACCACTGTCCTCTTTCTTCTGCATTCACTGGCTACTTCATGAAGAAAGAGTCATAATTTGTTTGTACCCCACCCCCCATTCTGAAAATTCTGCGCTAGGAATTCTCTTTTCTATCCCTCTCTTTGTTTTTCCCCTGTTGCTTTTCTTCCTCTCACCTCTTTCTTGTCTGTTTTCTGCCTTCTTGATCCATTCTCCTGCCTTTTTTCCAAAAAGACTTAAAAAGAGAACGGTTCTCTCCCATGCCAAAGTCAGATGCACTGGGCCTGAATTTTCAGGCGTTTAACAGCAGCACAACACATTTTTGCTCATATGACAGACAACAAGTTTCGGAAGGGTGGCTATGTTCTCTTCATTGTGATTAATTGCACACTGTTGTGTACAGGGTTTGTTTCTTTGTGCAGCTGTTTTCAGTTTCAGAAGAGTGATACGCTTTTTCCTCTGTTGTTATTCAGTTTCAGACAGAATTTTGTCAGTTAGCTTGGGCAGTTTTCGACAGTTACTCAATAAAAATGATTTTTAGATTTACATGCTATTTCATAACAAATGTATGTATCATTGTACTAGCTGACACTGGATAATGGTGATTGATGTTGTAGCTGTGTGTATTGTTACACTAAATGACACTGGATAATGGTGATTGATGTTGCAGCTGTGTATTGTTACACTAAATGACACTGGATAATGGTGATTGATGTTGTAGCTGTGTGTATTGTTACACTAAATGACACTGGATAATGGTGATTGATGTTGCAGCTGTGTGTATTGTTACACTAAATGACACTGGATAATGGTGATTGATGTTGCAGCTGTGTGTATTGTTACACTAAATGACACTGGATAATGGTGATTGATGTTTAGCTGTGTGTATTGTTACACTAAATGACACTGGATAATGGTGATTGATGTTGCAGCTGTGTGTATTGTTACACTAAATGACACTGGATAATGGTGATTGATGTTGTAGCTGTGTGTATTGTTACACTAAATGACACTGGATAATGGTGATTGATGTTGTAGCTGTGTGTATTGTTACACTAAATGACACTGGATAATGGTGATTGATGTTGCAGCTGTGTGTATTGTTACACTAAATGACACTGGATAATGGTGATTGATGTTGCAGCTGTGTGTGTCATTGTACTAGCTGACACTGGATGATCATGATTGATGTTGCAGCTGTGTGTATTGTTACACTAAATGACACTGGATAATGGTGATTGATGTTGTAGCTGTGTGTGTCATTGTACTAGCTGACACTGGATGATCATGATTGATGTTGCAGCTGTGTGTATTGTTACACTAAATGACACTGGATAATGGTGATTGATGTTGCAGCTGTGTGTATTGTTACACTAAATGACACTGGATAATGGTGATTGATGTTGTAGCTGTGTGTGTCATTGTACTAGCTGACAGTGGACAATGGTGATTGGTGTTGCAGCTGTGTGTATCATTGTACTATTGACACAGGACCATGGTGATTGATGTTGCAGCTGTGTGTGTCATTGTACTAGCTGACACAGGACAATGGTGATTGATGTTGCAGCTGTGTGTGTCATTGTACTATTGACACAGGACCATGGCTATTGGTGTTGCAGCTGTGTGTGTCATTGTACTAGCTGACAGTTGACCATGGTGATTGATGTTGCAGCTGTGTATGTCATTGTACTAGCTGACAGTGGACCATGGTGATTGATGTTGTAGCTGTGTGTGTCATTGTACTAGCTGACAGTGGACAATGGTGATTGGTGTTGCAGCTGTGTGTATCATTGTACTATTGACACAGGACCATGGTGATTGATGTTGCAGCTGTGTGTGTCATTGTACTAGCTGACAGTGGACAATGGTGATTGGTGTTGCAGCTGTGTGTATCATTGTACTATTGACACAGGACCATGGTGATTGATGTTGCAGCTGTGTGTGTCATTGTACTAGCTGACAGTGGACCATGGTGATTGATGTTGCAGCTGTGTGTGTCATTGTACTATTGACACAGGACCATAGTGATTGATTGATGTTGCAGCTGTGTGTATCATTGTACTAGCTGACAGTGGACCATGGTGATTGATGTTGCAGCTGTGTGTATCATTGTACTAGCTGACAGTGGACCATGGTGATTGATGTTGCAGCTGTGTGTGTCATTGTACTAACTGACAGTTGACCATGGTGATTGATGTTGTAGCTGTGTGTGTCATTGTACTAGCTGACACAGGACCATGGTGATTGATGTTGCAGCTGTGTGTGTCATTGTACTAGCTGACACTGGACCATGGTGATTGATGTTGCAGCTGTGTGTGTCGTTGTACTAGCTGACAGTGGACCATGGTGATTGATGTTGCAGCTGTGTGTGTCATTGTACTATTGACACAGGACCATGGTGATTGATGTTGCAGCTGTGTGTGTCATTGTACTATTGACACAGGACCATGGTGATTGATGTTGCAGCTGTGTGTGTCATTGTACTAGCTGACAGTGGACCATGGTGATTGATGTTGCAGCTGTGTATGTCATTGTACTAGCTGACACTGGACCATGGTGATTGATGTTGCAGTTGTCTCACCTGTCCCCGCTACACGGCACCATCTACATGAACCTGCGATGTCTGATGGAGGCCAGTGTGGAGGAAAGAGGATTCCTGGTAAGACTTCCAAGGCCGTTTGTCTCTTTCTCAAAACATGCTGTTCCCTGTAGGGATGCCAGGGGCCTGTCAGTATTAACAGCATCCCCTCCTGGAAATTCTGTGCTAGAAATTCTCTCTTTCCTAGCCCTTCCTTTGTTTCTGCCTAGTTCCTTTTCTTCCTGTTACTTCCTTCTTGTCTAATTTCTGCCTTCTTGGTCCATTCTCCTACTTTTTTTCCAGATAGTTTTAAAAGATAACAATTCTCTCTCATGCCGAAGTTGGATGCACGCACTTATTGGCTGTTCCTTTTTATGTCGACGTTTTTGTAGGTGTTTGACAAAAAGTAACAGCTTCTAAACAGAGTATATAAGTAAAGTGATTCGCAGCATCTTATAAACGGTGAAAAAGAACAGCTGCCGACAACAATGCAGTGCTCTGTTACAATGGACTTTATGCATTGTTGTGGCAGACCATGTTTGAGGACGTCAGTGGCTTTGGGTCCTGGCATCGTCGCTGGTGTGCTCTGAGCGGCAACAAACTGCAGTACTGGAAATACCCTGACGATGAAACCAGAAAGGTAAGCTCTGTAGTAGTATACCCTGACGATGAAACCAGAAAGGTAAGCTCTGTATTAGTATACCCTGACGATGAAACCAGAAAGGTAAGCTCTGTATTAGTATACCCTGATGATGAAACCAGAAAGGTAAGCTCTGTATTAGTATACCCTGACGATGAAACCAGAAAGGTAAGCTCTGTATTAGTATACCCTGACGATGAAACCAGAAAGGTAAGCTCTGTATTAGTATACCCTGACGATGAAACCAGAAAGGTAAGCTCTGCTCTGTAGTAGTCAGGGGTGCAACAATACAACCTCAACTCATTCCTTTTGTTTACTTTGTTTTGATTTCTTTTTTATAGGTGTGGATGTGGGTAATATGGAGGTGACATAAGTGGTTTGAGTGTTGGGCTTGTGATGTGACAGGAATGTGAGGTTGCGGGGTTGAGTCCTTGCTGAGCTATTTCAGGGACTCTTTCTTTCCCCTGGAGTTCCCCCATCAACTGCCATGTCATTATGGTCCTGTTGTGTTTCTATATGCCTGAACAAAACAGCCATTCTTCAACGGCTAAGTATCACTTGTAAGAACAACAACAACTCTGTGTTCTACACGTTTTAGAAGGAAACAAACACCAAAAAAAGTATGAATTTTACCAGTATGACTTTACACAGACCAGAGGTCAAAGGCATATATATCTGTCACCTAGGGGTGACCATCCCCGCTCGGCTCAGTGTTGAGTCTTTGGGAAAGACACTTTACTCCTATTTTCCTCACTCCACCCAGGTGTACAAGTGGGTACCAGCTCTGCTGGGGAAGTATCTGGCGACAGACTAGCGTCCTGTCACAGGGGTGGTGAAAAAACATCAGTTCGCTTAACGCTACAGAAACCGGGATAAGCTCCGGCTCTATGGGCCTTCTGGCTCGAAATAACTTTTTTTTTTTTTTTACTAGGGGTGACCACCATCAGTCGCTGACCACACTGCCACACCTGTTCAACAGAAACACCCAGTGGTCATGTAAGTCAGCTGTCAGAGGGCTTGGCTGTCAACCCAGGAACACTGTCGCTGCGGTAAACTGTGTGTGTGTGTGTGTTATGTCAGGACCCCATGGGCTACATTGACCTGAAGCGGTGCGTCACGGAGAAGGTGGGGCTGATTTCCCGAGACGTCTGCGCCCGACCCAACACCTTCGAGCTGTCCACGGTCAGGCAGCCCCGCGCTGGAGAGAGGGACACACTGACCTCCAGGACTTACAACACCATGACCACTGTCAGGTGTGTGTGTTGTCTGTGTCAGGTGTGTGTGTTGTCTGTGTTCACTGTCAGGTGTGTATGTTGTCTGTGTCAGGTGTGTTGTCCGTGTTCACTGTCAGGTATGTTGTCCAGTCAAGTCAGATTTTTATTTCCAGATGGTACATTGAATAATAATAATAATAATAATAATGTATGGAATTTATATAGCGCTGAATCTTGTAAAGCAACAAATCAAAGCGCTCAGATTTTATTTCATATGAATTTGCTTTTTTTTGATCAACCCATCTATCTAAAAACAAATTTCTTAATAATACTGCAGTACTACATTATTACAACCTTTAGTAATAAAGTGTACCAATAAAAAAGAGGAAAACCAGTAAAATAATACACTGCAACATACATACATACACACACACACACACACACTTATACACACGCACACACACATTCATACACACATGTGCACGCACGTGCATATACACACACACTTAGGTAAAGAATGTTTTAAGAATTAAAAAAATTAAAATCATAAAACGTCAAACAAACAAATTACATCTCCTACTATATCATCAATTCTTTCACGTTCATACTTTATAAAATAATAAGGTAAAGGAACAAAACAGAAAATACTAGGCATTTGTTGTCGTTAGTACTGACAATATTGCCTGCAATGACATCCCTCCTCTCCTCCTCCACCCACGCAAACGTGTGCTCATATGTGCTCATACTCTTCAATTAGCACTTTTTAAATATATATTCACACAAAAACTATCAAACAAGCAAAATAAGTCAATGATAACGATAATTATAATAAACATCCAATAAGAATGGTAATCGCCCATCACCATGAGACGACAACAACGTAACAAATAACCACCCATCACCATGAGACAACAAAACAGTAACAACAAAAAAGCATTGGAAAGGAGTGGGGGGGGCGGGGGATGTATTGTTATTGTAAATGCCTGAAGTTTTGTTACAAAACAAATCCCAGGGTGTACTAAATATTCTTTAGCAGAAGTACGACTGCTGTCCTTGGCATTGATAGGATAAACCGGACTATAGCTGTGGTTTTTGCTGTCATGGTGAGGTGTATGAAAAAAGCAACTTTATTTTTTATTATGAGAGCTTGAAAGCAAGACAGGAAAAAAAGAAATTGATATCTTCACTTCATTTATTTTATATATATATATTTGTCCTGTACTTGAGAGAAAGTCTGTGCTAAATATGCCCTGATTGAGACTGTGTATGTGTGTTCACTGTTTCAGACACATGCTGTCAGCGGACACCAAAGAGGAGCGCATTGTGTGGTGCAACAAGATCAACCAGGCTCTGGCCAACATCCGCACCTGGCATTCCGACGCTATGAGACCCATCCACAAATAACTGCCACCGCACTGAAGGCACACACACACACACTCACACTCACACTCACTCACTCACTCACTCACTCACTGCAGTCAGGACATTACAGCGTTACTGTTTGTGCTTGTCTGAAAGATGGGATTGTGTCAATAGGATGAAATAATGATAAACACATTGTAAGTCACTTCAACTAACAATTGTATCAAATTCTTTCCCCTTGCCTTCTCTTGTGCGTGTGCACAGTACTTTGCTGTCTCTTGCTTACTGAAGTCATTTGACGGCTTTTCTGCGCTCTTTGGATCATTTATGTGAAAATCCATGGAAAATCTTGTTGCCCATGTCATCCAGATTTCTAGGTTCTGGGTTTGAAGCGAGTATTGATGTACATACGTGTAACAATGTCTTTTATAAGCTGGCATACACACCTTTACGTGTAATATTGGTCTCCCCAGTTTGTGTTTGCCGAGAAACTTCAGATTGGTGTGAATGTTTTGTTATATTTTTGTGATTATACTTTGGCTTTGAAGCTGCTTTGACATATCTGCATTGGTGAATGTGTAACTGCTTTATACATAGTAACTGTTAACCGTTTACTGAATAGCACTGATCAAATATCACTGATGTGATTGTATAACTGCTTTGAATAGCACTGATCAAATATCACTGATGTGATTGTATAACTGCTTTGAATAGCACTGATCAAATATCACTGATGTGAATGTGTAATGATAAAAAATGTATGGAATTAATAAAGTGCTGAATCTTGCAAAGCAAACAAATCTAAGTGCTTGCATTCAAATCAATTACACGCATCCAACCACTCAATACATAGCAACTGTGAACAGTTTACTGAACAGCTTTGGTCAAATATCACTGAAGTCGTTACGTTCTCATTTGTAGACGATTTTGGCTGGAAGATGATTGTTATATCTAAGCAACTTCTTTGTCCATGACAGTTATATTTTCTTCTGTGTCATTGCAGGCAATCCACCAGAGGTGTTGTGTCTGAATGAAGGAATATTGTTTTGTGCACATGATGTATAGCCCGGTCTACTGAAAAGGGGGGATGGGGGGGGGGGGGGTACTGCATTGGGCACATGCCCATTGTGAGTATGATAAACTGAAAAAGATAATGCTATATCTTTTTCTTTCGCGTTTTGTCCTGGTTTTTTATTTTATTTTAATTCCTTTAAAAAAAAAAAATTATTATTTTTTAGGTTACTGAAGTTTCATTGTGAGATTTTACAAGGATAAAAATCAATTTTGCTTATTTCTTATGTACAGTTTGACTTTTTTTTTATGCTGTAGCTTCATTTCTCTTTCTTGATTGTTTTGTGTAGGTCTTTTTTTTTTGTTGTTTTGGGGGTTTTTCTGTTGCTCTCAATCACAAAACCACACCATGTTTACAGGTCAGGATTAACATATGTCCATTTGCATATTCATACTCATTTTGTGGTATGACACAGGTATTTTGCTTATCAACTGTGTCCATTTTCCTTTGGGACAAACATATGGGCAGCCTTAAAGAAACCAACAAGTCCTGTTTACTGTGTGGATCTGAGTCACCCGTCTTCAGTCTTTGGTTGTGTAGCTGATACTTTTTACAACATGCTAAAAGTGGCAATTAAAGTTGGGACCAAGACAAACGATGTGTTGACATAACAGTTTGGAGCAAGATAAACGATGTAGTTGTGTCAACACTACAGTTTGGACCATCATAACGATATAGTTGTTGACATTACAGTTTCATAGCAGGTCTTGTTTTGTGTGGGTTCAGGCTGTACTTATTCACTGACTTAGCAAAACAGATTTTTTTCTCTGGCTGGGACGTCAAGTCAGCATTATTCAGTCGCTGTGGAGGCGGCAGTCATGTGGTTTAAAAAGTCCCCAGTGTTGTAGGCCTCTATCATTTTTATACGCAAGTGCTGCTATGGTCAGCTGCAATGTACAGACTCTTGGAGACTTTGTAAATATCTATGCCTTTGCTTTCCCCCGGTTTCCTGTTTACACCCCCGCCACAAAAACGACTATCCCAACTCGTGACTCTCACCTTGGAAGAATTATGCAGGGTCACAAGTTCAAGGTGAAAAAGTACTGTACTGGTATACAGGGGGTTGAAACAGCCTGTTGGTTAGAGAGTCAAACTCACAGTGTGCTGTTAACAGAGTGTGCTGGTTATGAAATGCCACTGAGGTGTCTTGTCTGGTGTCAGCCTTGGAGTTGGTATTGGTACTGACTATAACTACTCCACGGCAAGCCTCTTGGATAAGTCTGACTGTATATTGAGTCTTGGTGTGCAAACACAGGCATGACATGTTATGTACAGGTTAACACTATCCAGCTATGTCTCATAGAAGAAATGGGATGAATGATACGGAGTTTTGGGAGAAATCGGTCAGCAGGGAATCTGATTTAGTCTTCTGTTTTCCCCGAAGTTGGAATGTGGCTACCTTTAATGGTGGGTAAAAATGGTCGCCATTGGTGAACCTGAGCTCTAGCTGAGGAATGAGAGAGGGGGGAAAACCCTTTCTGTTTGAAATAGTTATCTTACTGTGATGACAGCCTTTTTTGTTGGTTACTGTTGGTCCGATCAGGGTTTTGGAATCAGCTTGCTGACAATTCGTCAACATTTTTGTAAAGCACTTGATATACTCATTTTGATGTAAGCAAATAGCTGTGTGTTGAAATATTGCGCTGCCTGTCACTTCTGTGCAAATCTTTGCCACAGATTAACATCATCCATATCCTGCAAAATGTATGTTGTAAATGATTATTCATCAGCTTGATGGTCCCTATTTAATTTCAAATGTAATGTTTACTATGTGGTGTTCATTTGCGTAAAAAAATGGTGTGCATGTTTCAGGAAAAGTAATTAAAATGTCAAACACAAATTATTGTTTTGGCTACTGATAATCATGTAAGATGGATAATTCAAGTTATCCGTTTGGTTGTTCACAGTTAAATGAACACCCTGTGACTGCAGGTATAATGTACTCATGACAAACTCACAAGATATGTAACCAACTCATTTTCTCAGGCTAAGTATGATCAAGACACCAGTTTCTCCATTAGCATACAAAATAGTACTGTCATACGACAGGGGAAGTCCAGGACATACATGGATGGAGCAAAGCTGTCGTCAGTAGGAGCTCCACACAAGGCCACCAGGACTCACCATCTCTCTCTGTCTCTGCTGCCACCAGGGCTCACCATCTCTCTCTGTCTCTGCTGAGTTCTACAATCTCCTAGACCACTGACCTCAGTGATGTTGGCAATGCAGGATGTTGGTGGTCTATTAGTGGATCGGTGGTCTAGAGGTAACGCACCTGCCTAGAAAACAAAAAGTACGGGTCGGAAGTGTGTGGTGGTTCGATCCCCATTTGGGCCCAAAACTTTTCCCCCATCCATTAGACCATGAGTGGTGGTCTGGGTGCTAGTCTTTCAGATGAAACGATAGTCCTGTGTGTTAAAATTATTTAGCACACATAAAGAAACCACAGCAACAAGAGAGTCGTCCCTAGCAAAATTCTGGGGGGAAAAGCCACTCTGATAGGGAATCAAATACAGTTGAGGACAGGAAGGGAAAAGAAGATAATGGGTGGTGCTGCTCTTATGGTGATGCGCTCTCCCTGGGGAGAGCAGCCTGAATTTCACACAGAGAAATCTTCCGTGACTTTAATTGGTATGAAAATGAAAAAAAAAGGCCTCTTTTCCTTCTGCCCTCAACCTTACCTTTGAGAACAGTTGTCATCAGATCTCTCTAAATATATTTAATTACCAAAGAGATGCTTTTTTGTTTGTTGTTGGGGTTTTTTTTCCCTTCCAAAGCTTATTTAGATAGAAGATCTGAAAGTATTATTTATGTTAGTCTTATAAATCAGTTGATAAACAATAAAGGATCTTTTATTGCAAATGTTTTGCAGATTGATATGTTTTAGTTTGTTTATAAATGATTTGTTAGTATGTGGCCTATAAGGCATAATGTTAGCAAGGTCTGTTCAGTTACTGTGCAATCTATTCAAAAGCATTGATCTAGAAATTCATTTGCATGGCTTTGCTTCTCACCTTACTTCTCTTCCCTTGCCATACTGACAGGTTGAACTTGAGTATTTTAATAAAAAGAAATGTAAAAAACATATTGGTCAGTGTGATGATGTTACATGGTGATTGTATAATAATATGTACACATGGGGCTAGTCTGGAATGAATGAACGAGCAAATGTATGATTCATAGAGCTTATATAACTGTCTACACTCATAGATGTGATAATAGATTTAGGGACAAATGATACTGGAAAGGCTGGAGGAGGAAATGAAGAGGAGGTGGGGATACAAAAATTTTTTTTTTTAAGAAATACAAGTTTACAAATAAAACATATATATATACTGATACAAGAACCCCCGTGCTAAAAGCTACAGAAGCTCTCATTTGAGCAGGAAGTTTCTGTGCAACTTTTCCCAAAGCTGACTGCCTCATTCTTTACTACATACATGCGTCTCCCAGTTTGTCTTTGTGCTTCTACAGTCAAAGAGTATGGTTAGGTTTGACCTTGACCAACTCCTTGAGTCGCTGGGGCTCAGCACTGAAGTGCTGAAGCAGTTTGTCATGGGTAAGTTGCACCTGGTATAGCATTGCGCATCATGGTGTAAACATGTACATGGTATCCCTACTACCGGTCACTCTGCTCACCTACTTTTCTACAAAAAGCTGGTGGCTGATGTCCGCTTGATGTTCTGCATGCATTTCCGCAGAGACCCTTGGTTGACAATTGCACCAATGTATTTTCAGCCGAGTAGAGTCAGTACCAATGTTTATTTAACAACAACAAAAAATCCACCCTGCAAGAGACTCCTCTGTGGAGATTCAGATCATGAGTACAACACAGTGACCACTTGCCTATTCTGCCAACCCCCTCCCTCTTCCCAATTTGTGATAGAGAAGCAGCACTCTGGCAAACAAACTTCACCTTCATTTACCCTACAGTCTAGTAGACCGTATGGGTACCACTGAAGATTTACACCAATCCAATCTTGTTATAGCCCCACCGACCCTAGAAACCATTCAGGTCTGTCCCTTGTAAAATGTTAATTCAGAATAAAACTGCAACTATATACAGATTAATACAGGGTATAAAATCTAACTGCTCTCCTGCCCTGGCCAACCATAAGGATCATCCGGGATAATCACTAGATTCCTTAAAACAATCTTGTTCTTAGTGATTAATCTTCACTCACATCAGAGACAGAAAAATCTCGATTCTCTCAGGAAGTTAAAAATGTCCGTGGAATATCACTAAAAAGGATCTTTAGGGAGTCTGCAGTTATGCTTGTGCCCAATATGAGAATGACCTTGAGTTTCCTGGTGAGCACTGTTGCTTCCCTTGTTTTTCCCACACAAAGGGAGGACTTCTTTCAGGTTAGATCGAATCTGGAAAAGTTTATTGTCTGTCTGAGCATATCATTCCTCTTGCCAGAGGGACTTCATATAACAGTCCCTTTTGAGTTTCAGATCTGTGTATGGCACGGTAGTCTCAGAGATCTTCCCCCTGGCACACATGGCATGTCGGTTAATCGTTTCGTTGCCCCAAATGCCCATGTGCCCCGGGATCCATATCAAAACAGTATCACACTCAAGGAAGTATATAGTTTGTAAAAGTCTTGAAGTGCAGGGTAATTTATGTTCCCACAAGCAATAGCCTCCAGAGCTGAGATCAAATATGCACAGAGCCTACCAAGAAACCATTCCAGATCGCTGATTCAGTTTTAGGGACAAAACAAGAGCGCTAAGTTCGGCAGTGTACACTTAGCTGTCTGGAGGCAAGTGGTCCGAAAGTGCATATCCCTTGATGGTGGTACAATAGAAGCACAGACCACCCCCTTTTTGGACTTGGACCCGTTGGTAAAAATGCTTGTGCAGGACGGATAATACATACACACATATGCACACACATGTATACATACACATGCACACACTCACAATAATGGGTTGGTGGTCTAGAGGTAAACCACCTACCTAGAAAGCAAAAAGTGTGGGTTCAATCCCCATTTGCACCAAAAACTTTTCCCCAGTCCACTATACCTTGAGTGGTGGTCTGGCTGCAAGTCTTTCCGATGAGACGATAAACCAAAGTTCCGTGTGCAACACACATTCAGCGCACATAACAGAACCCACGGCAACAAGAGAGTTGTCCCTGGCAAAATTATGTAGATAAAAGCCACTAATAGGAAAGCAAAAATACACATGTGACATGCAGGCAGGAAAACAAAATGATGGGTGGCGCTGCTCTTGTGGTGATGCGCTCTCCCCAGGGAGAGCAATCTAAATTTCATGCAGAGATTTTTGCCGTGACATAAAATGGTATACAAGCAGGATGATACATACACACACACACACACGTAGGCGCGCATGTGTTTGTTATCCATGTCTCAACACAAGTGCCTTGCTAAGCTTTTTAAAAATATTTTTTTAGATCATACTTGTAGTTTTATCATTGTGCAGCTACAAAGAAATGGGATCACATTCGCAGACTAAAGAGTACTGGAGTGGGAATCTTTGCTTTTCTATTGCTTATGTGATGGACATGAATTAAGCATGCATTACTCTCTCTCTCTTCTCTCTCTGTCTTGTTGGGTAGTCTTCTGTCTTTTCTTTGGTGTTCCCCTTCTTCTGGACTTTGCTGGTGTCCGTTCTTTTATGTTTCACCTTCATTTCTTTCCATTGGTCATTTCCCGCCATTTTCTGTGTAGATGCTGTGTCAGTCTTCAGGGCCTCCACTTCATGGTCCTTCCCATCTCTGTCTGTTCTCCGGTATGTCAGTCTGGCATGGGCATCTTGCCTAGTGCAGGCCTGATCCTGGTGCATCGGTCATGTCCAGTGGCTGGGTCTGTGCTTGGCCGTTGCACAGCCGCTGAAAGAGTTGGTCGCTTGTGCATAGCAGCAGCACCTCTCTTAATTCTCCGCTCTGTCTTTGCCTCTGGACCGGGTGTCTGTTGAGCTGTAAACTTTCTATCACTCTTCTAACTTGCATACACGTTTTATTCATAAAGAAGATTCCCTTATCATCATCTCTCGCCTTGTTAAGCTTACATACAAAATATGCGCACATGCATGCGCACACACCCACAGCATGCATGCGGGGCACACACACCAGTTTGGTAAAAATATTCTAGTCATTCAATGACCACAAGAAGCACTACTCTGGGTGACCTTTAGTACAAGTACTGAGAAGAATAGCTGAAGAAGTGTGCCAAACAACAACAGGAAAAATATATGCATAAATATGTATGTACGTGAGTATGCATGCTTATGTGTGCAAGCGCATATGCGGAGATGTGTGTGTGTGTGTGTGTGTGCGCCCGCGCGTGCGTGGGGGGTGTTGCTGGATTAACTAAGCTCTATCTCTCTTTCTTGTCATGCTCACAGTCAGTGTATGTGTGAGGGAGAATCTTTTTTCTTTATTTTTCAAGGGTAACAAAGAAAAAAGAATCTCTCTCACACATACACTGACTGCGAGCATGACAAGAAAGTGAAAGTAGAACAGGAAAGGACACAGAGGGAGGTCAATCGTATACATTCACATGAAATATTCCTTTGCCATGACGATTATGTTCTTGCATCTGTCGGGTCTGTGTGTCCAAATACCGCTAACCCTCCCCGAAATGAAATGCTCTCTTCCAACGAACATGATGCTGTATAATTGCCGTCAGACGGATCATCTGGGTATGTCAACCACGACAATTTGGGGAGCTCATAAGGACCAGCTCCATCAATATCTAGAATCTTTGAATGTTTTTTTCCCCTTTGGAATTAGCTTTACTGCGTATTTCAATGTGGGTGATGCTTCGGTTCCTTCTTTGCGTATAGTCTACAAAATTGTTTTAATTACTTTTCTATTTCGACACAGCACATTATTCTTTCTGTTTCTAAAATATTACACTACTTCTCTCTACAATACGTCGATTACATATCTATCTGTTATTTGTCAAAATATTTGTATCAGTCATCTTTGGCTACTGATACTATTACGATCTTAACTCTTTTCAGCCTTCGAGCTTCTTAACACGAAGTTTGATTTTACTCCACGGACAGTGTCGCTGTCAAGGGCGCATTGTCTTCTGGCTGTTGGGCATAACCAAATTTTGTTTTATCCCGTAAAAGAGTTCTTTTGTTTAGACTCAGCTGATTGGTTGAATAATTACAGTGTAGCCAATCAGAATGTTTTACCCTTATAGTGGTCATATTGGTGGTGGACGTCTGTAGGTCAAATAAGGTAAAACGTAATGTTTTAAGCCTGGGATTATTTATCCTTTTATGCATTTTGTTGAAGAAATCATGAAACTGTTCTGAAATTGTGTTTGTCAGGTTTGTGATTCACAGATGTACAGTAGAGAAGACTGGACATTTTCGGTGTGTAACTAATGTATACAGATCGCATTTTTTATTTTATCATAGCACCAAGAATCTTGTTTAGGCCCAGGAAAGATCTAGGTCTACATGAGTCAGTTTTTACAGTATAATTTTAGACAGCCAAGTACAAAGATGGCACACAGTATTGTCAGACAGAGAAAAGTAAGAAGTACCTTGAATAGCCTGGCATTTGAAACAAGTGCTCCTTATTCTGGGCAGCATTTTTTCTATCACATTGAATGATTGATTTGATTTAATTAAAATCATCTCTTGTGAAATCAACCTCATATCATAATAATGAAAACGATAGGACTTCTTAAGTTTATGATGAATGATGATAGATCATCAGAGAACTCACACTGGTTATCCAGTTCATAGGCCTAGTTCATGCCTCAGTGTGTGTGTGTAAGTGTGTGTGTGTGTGTGAACTGTGATAATCACTGCAAGAAAATTATTGTTTTGTCACATTATGGGTACCTTGCCACAAATCCCTAAAAACTGTAAAAGTCTTACTTGTCTGTGGAATCACAGTATTTGATAACAGATACAGTTGAAACAAGAGGATGGGGTTAGTCAGTGGTTTATTATTCAAGTATATATAGGTTTAAACAAAAACAAACTAATATAGTAATTTAGAATCTGTTTGATAGTATTTCTTTCAGTTTGAAAATGATACTATTGTGAACCTTTTTTGTTATTGTTTTGTGCATTTTACGTTGTAAGTTTGTTTTATCTAAAATGATATATTTGCAATTGTTGATTGCATTTAATGTATTTTAGTATTACATCATACTTCAGAATGAATGCCTTTGCATGTTTTCTATACAAAAATTGGTGAAAGTCTGAGCAGCTCTTATAAGTTATATTTTTTCTTTCTTTAGGAACTTAGGAAGTCTTGTATTTGAACTGATAAAGAATTCATATTTTAATTGACATTTTGGGATTGTTACACAAATTTAGTAGTAAATTATCTTGTAACAGTTGTAGACATTCATACTTATCATAGGTTTTCTCCATATCATTTTCAGTTACCCCATGTCTTAATTTTGATTTTGTTTTGAACAAACCATTGTTCTCATTTTAATTTTCTGTTTGGTTTGGTATGATTTGTTTGCAGCTTTGTTGTTTTTGAAGCACAGTTGGTTTAATAATGGAGACTGAACGTCTTTTGACAACAAATCGTCCAGAGGTTAGCATTCATGCTTTGTTTCTTTTTATTTATTTGTTTGTTTGGTTTGGTTTCTTAGGATAAAAAAAGAAGTTTCAACTGGAAGGCCATTTAGACTAAAGTTTGAAAAAGTGAGAATATTTTATGGTCAGGATTCTGAGTTCTCACTGACTACGGATTTTGATGTTAAAAAAAAGATAAAATTTACGTTGAAAAAAATTATGTATTGTTTGAATAGTCATTTTGTTTATTCATAATCATAGATTAAAATTTTTTTCTTAACTTAGGCTGCTTGTATATATATAATATACACACAGTCACACAGTCACACACACACACATACACACGTACACACACACACACACACACACATACACACACACACTCACACACACACTCACACACACACACACATACACACACTCACACATTCACATACACACACACACACACACACACACACACACACACACACACACACACACACACACACACACACACAGAAATCTGATTGAAAGGAGAAAAATTGAAAGAACAGAAAATGGTATTTTTTATTTTGATCTACAAGTTTTTGATTGTTTATTTGTCTTCCTACCCAATACACAGGGACTGGGTGAAGTAAAAGAAGCTGTTGCCAGTGTTGGGTATATTGTGAGTGGAACGCATTGTTGACAATGACATTTTTCTTTTTCTGGTTTTTTGTTGCATAGCACCATCTGTTGCACAGCACAGTGCTAGAAGTAGAACAACTACAGTCTGACACCATTCACATTTTGCACTCCAGATATATTATTGTTCATGCCTGTGCTTTTAAAAAAGATCAGCTGGATGTGATGTCTACACAGGTACTTTCTGTGCTTAGGAGCGTGTCATATTAACACGAAAAATCAGTATGTTTAAAAACAGATTTAATGGTTACCTCATTGTTTCTCTTTTCTTTTTTTTTTCAAAAATTATTATTATTAAATTTTTTTTTAGTGTGTTATAGTACTTATATGTGTACAGTGTTCTGTTCTATTTTCAGCCTTTAAAATACTTTGACTTATCACCAAGTGACATAAAAGACTTTACACTCACACAGTGTGAGTGTAAACTTATTGTTTCGTTTTTGTTTGTCATTTCGCTTTTTTTATCTTTCCTTTCTTTTTTTGTATTGTGATAATAAATTCTTTCTATTCTGTGATTTTCCCCCCCTGTGAATGTGTGGTAACATTGTTATGATTATATATTGCACAACGATTATCCTGAAAAATTGTATGTGTGTGTGTGTGTGTTTGTGAGCATGCACCCATGTGTAGTGTGAATGACCACAAGACTGCAGTAAATTTGTTTGAGTATAGTATAATATAAGGAATGATACTGATGCTGTGATAGTCTGCCATAACTTAAACAAATATACCATGCATGTGAGCATATGTATACAAAGACACTGAGATAAACATAATTTCACACAAACGCACACACTCTCTTTTTCTCTCTCTCTCCCTCTCTCTCTACCTCTCTCTTGTTGTTATTATTGTTGGGTTTAAGTGTATGTAGTTTTTTTTCTTCTAGTTTCTGTCTTGTTTTCATAGTCACTTATCAGGGTAAGGGCTGGATGAAAAAAAATGTGAATGCTTATCTGTAAAAGGTAAAGGAGTCCCATAACCTATAAGGTCGTAGGGGAATGAGGCGTCAGAGACCTCACTTCTCTAGGGCCAGCATGTTGAGGGTGGCGGCCATCTCCTCTCCCTCGCTGCTTTACCTTCCCTGACCCTAAAGAGGGCAGGTACCCATTTACAGCTGGGTGAACTGGGGGAACTGTACTGAAGCCAAGGCGCGCAAACGGTCACCCATCCAACTGTTAACCACGCTCGACGCTGCTTAACTTGGCTGGGGGAAAGCGAGTGCTCCAACCACTGCTTATCTGTAACTCTTGACAAATAAAATTCATTCATCCATTCATTCATGATTCATTCATTATTCTCTCTCTCGCTTTCTCTCTCTCTCTCTCTCTCTAAGTCTGTAGTACCAGTATTGTGTTTCTTGATCATGTTATATATTATGTCAGAATAATGTTTAGGCTTCCCCCCATGAAAGGGGCTGTTGGCCTGTATTCATTAAATTTCAGAGTTCAGAGTTCTCTCCCTCTCTCTCTCTTTCTCTCTCATAAACCATATCTATAATCTTGTATTTTCTGTCAAAAGGACATTGTGTTTCATTTGCCACTTGTACTTGAACTACTAGAACTGCTATTTTCATTGTACACATGATTATGTTTTTGTTTCTCTTTATAAGTGTATTCATTTTGGTAGTTGTTGGTTGCTGAGTTAAGCTATGTTTTAATCAAGTGAAAAATATATTTTCATTTCTTCATATAGTTTTTAAAGACTGAACATTAACTTGATTAAGGTAGGGTATTCACTGTAAACAGTGCTCCCCCCCCCAATAATTTGCGTCTCTCTCTCCCTCTCTCAAACACACACATGCACGCGCGCGCACACACACACACACACACACACACTGCCTGACTACCCCCTTCCCCCTTTAAAAAAAACACTCAAAAGGGGGAGTGAAAAAGTAACAAACTCAAAGCATGGACTCAGGAAATTTGTTTATTTTCCTAGAGATAGGCTGCAGTATGATTTTGGAATTCCAGTCTCCTGTTCTATTCTAACAGGGATGCTGCATAGCTGATCTGAGAAAAAGAGGCAGAGAGAGAGAGAGAGAGAGAGAGAGTCTAATATACATGTATGGTGATGCAAACATGGTCACATAACATGAGATAACCCTTCACCTTCACCTATCCCATAGTCCCATGGACCATGGGGGCACCGATGAAGATTTTGCAACCAGCTTCCATATGTAAAAATGAATGTCATTCAAACAACAACAACAAAGAAGACAGTGCTGTTTTCACAGTGGTGCCATTTTCGTTTGCACAGAATCGGACGATGGAAAAGCTGACTGACATAGAGCTGATGAGCATTGAAGCCACAGACCCCATGCCTCGCTCCTTCGCCAATGATGCAGCGGCCGTTCTCCTTCAGGTTTCTATTTCGTTCTTTTAAAATCTCTATATAAATTTTTTTTATCTGTTGGTGGTTTGGTTGATAATTATGTGTTAGTATTGTATTGCATACTGCTTTAAGTCATGGCAGATTTATCTGCATGAAATTTGGTGGTTTGGCTGTTATCTCTAGGCGGTTTGATGTTTGTTGGTGGTTTGTTTGTTTATATTTATTCATTTATTTATTATCACTGACCTTGTAAAATGGAAAAAAGCATTGTTGAAAAATAAAAGAGTTTTAACCAAAACACTTTTGATGTTCTTTCCAGAAGTAGCCTGCGGATTTACAGGGTTCTTGAGGGACAAGATAATTAAAGAAGGAAGAGTGTGAGCTTGAGAGTGTATGTGTGTACGTGTGTGTGTGTTCATGTGTGTGTGTGTGTTATCCAAAGCATTTAAAAAGAAATTCTTTCTTTTAGTGATCTGGGATTTTTGTTTACTTTGATGTATGTATAGAACTTGAAATTATAAAAGGAAAGAGAGAGAGAGAGAGCAGGAGATCCATACTTGTTTGGTTTTTTGTTTTAGAGCCATACTTAATGTATGACTGTACCTTATGCTACTTCCATTAACTAGCTAAACCTGTTGTATTGCCATCAACTCTGTTCAAAGAAGCAGAGAATGACAGCAAAATCCAGCTGTCGATTAACCTCACATAAATTATGTATGCCACATGTTCTGTGTTGAATACAGGAGGACGATGTGGAGACTCCATTTGGCAACATGCATGTCGCCATTCAGGGTGACCGCACCAAACCCGCCATCTTGACTTTTCACGACATTGGGCTGAACCGTGAGTACTTTGACTTCTCTGACTTTTCATGACTTTGTACCGAACTTGAGTTCTTTGACTTCTCTGACTTTTCATGACTTTGTACCGAACTTGAGTTCTTTGACTTCTTTGACTTCAATGAACAAAATATGGGTGGAACAAGTCCTGCTGTGGATATTTACATTCAGTGAGGTATGGGAATGCAAATACATCATTCTTTCTGGGTTGTGGGCTGCACTGCTGTGTAAAGCGCACTCCATTAATTGTAGGGGGGGAAAACTGATTTTTTAAAATTATCTGCATTCGAGAAAATGTTTAAAAAAACCGTTATATGTTGAATTTGTTGTACAAGTCTTGGAAGGGTTGTGTGGTTTAAAAAGTAGTGACTTGTAAGGAAATGGGCACACATGTCAAGCTCCACACAATGTAAAACCAGGGCTTGCTCCACAGTAAAGTAGAAAATGATGATGTTTGAGGCACCATGGCAGTTATGACAAGGATGTGTGTGGTTGTGTTGCAGACGTGACCTGTTTCCAAGGGTTCTTCAGTTTCCAGGAGATGCAGCCCATCCTTCGCCATTTCTGCGTCTACCACGTCAACGCGCCAGGGCAGGAGGAGGGTGCTCTGCACCTCAGGCCTGAGTATGAGCACAGTTCCCTCCCTTGATGTTGCTGTCATGCAACTGTATTGTATTTGGTATGCAACTGTATTTCTTTCCCTATCAGAGTGGCTTTTTTCTAAGAATTTTGCCAGGGACAACTCTCTTGTTGCCGTGGGTTCTTTTACGTGCGCTGCATAATTTTCTGTAACACACGGGACCTCGGTTTATCGTCTCATCCGAACAACTAGCGCCCAGACCACCACTCATGGTCTAATGGATGGGGGAAAAGTTTCGGGCCCAGACGGGATACGAACCACGCACACTTCTGACCCGGACTTTTCGCTTTCTAGACAGGCGTGTTACCTCTAGACCACCGATCCACTATAGTGCTTAGTGTGGGTGGTCTGGTGGACTTAACTTGGTTGGTGGGCTAGACTTGAATCTTTCCATAGCTGATGGAGAAGTCAGTAGGGTGGTATGTTGAATGGTTCAGGCAGTGTTCACAGGCCTGGATTCCCCTGTGGGGATGCTGGGGTTCTATCAGTATAAATAGTAACCCCATCTTTTGGAAATTCTTTACTAGAAATTCCCTCTTTTCTGTCCCTCTCTTTGTTTATGCCTTGTTCCTTTTCTTACTGTCACCTCCTTCTCATCTATTTTCTGCCTTCGTAGTACATTTTCCTGCCGTTTTTTCCAGAAAGACTCAAGATAAAAATAATTCTCTTCCACACCGAAGTTGGATGCGCTGGGCCTGACTTGTCAGGTGCTTAAAGGCAGCACAACGAATTTTCACTCAAATGACAGACAACAATACTTAAAGTCTGAGGGTTTCTGAAGAAGAAGAAGACAGGTTTGGGTACACCTTGCTGCAGGAAAAAGGCAGCTGTTTGGAATGCCACAGGGTGCAGGGTCTGTTTCTGTCCAAAGCTTGACTTTGTTATAATTGACAAGGTCATGGGTGCTAGTCTTCAGATGAGATGATAAACCAAGCTCTGGTGGGAAGTATTTAGCAAATGTCAAAGAGAACCACCCCCCCAAAAAAAAAACCAAAAGAAAAAAAACAACAACCAAACAAACTAACCCCAAAACAAAACAAACCCCCAAAACCCCAAGAAAGTTGTTTCTGGAAAGCATCTGTTAGGAAAAAAAAGGCCACTCTTACAGCGAAAACAAATGTATGTGTGTGCTCCTGTGATGTTCATTTGTAAACCTTTCATTCTTTGAACAGAACATCTTGCGCACACGTTAAATCCTGTTCCGCTTTTCGTAAGAGTAGGCCATTGTGTGCAGGTGGGAACAGAAGACAGAATTTACGAAAACTGTATACACACGGGGACTGAATGTAAAAAGCACATAAGTGCTTATTCCATTATCCTCGATATAAAGGAATATTAAAAAAATATTTAAAAAAAACCAAACCCCCCTTCCCCCCAAACCCCCCCTCCCCCCATCAAATTCTTCATGTTTTTTGGGTGGTTTTTTTGCCTTAAAACTTATTGCTAGATAGTGGGGTGTTGGTTTATTGCTAAATGGTGGGGTGTTGGTTTATTACTAGATGGTGGGGTGTTGGTTTATTGCTAGATAGTGGGGTGTTGGTTTATTGCTAGATGGTGGGGTGTTGGTTTATTGCTAGATGGTGGGGTGTTGGTTTATTGCTAGATGGTGGGGTGTTGGTTTATTGCTAGATAGTGGGGTGTTGGTTTATTGCTAGATGGTGGGGTGTTGGTTTATTGCTAGATGGTGGGGTGTTGGTTTATTGCTAGATGGTGGGGTGTTGGTTTATTGCTAGATGGTGGGGTGTTGGTTTATTGCTAGATGGTGGGGTGTTGGTTTATTGCTAGATAGTGGGGTGTTGGTTTATTGCTAGATAGTGGGGTGTTGGTTTATTGCTAGATGGTGGGGTGTTGGTTTATTGCTAGATAGTGGGGTGTTGGTTTATTGCTAGATAGTGGGGTGTTGGTTTATTGCTAGATGGTGGGGTGTTGGTTTTGTGTATTTTCTGCAGCCTGTCTTTTTTTCTCTGTGTTCTGTCACTGAAGCCTGTATAGAAAAATGTTGAAACTGTCACAGTGACTAGCTGCATAAGGGGTCAGGATTTAACTTGTACATTATTTTTCAGAAAGCACAGTTATTTGACAGACAAGTAGTTGAGTACAAATGATACATAACAACAAACAGTACAAATGATGCATAACAACAAACATTAATACAAATGATACATAACAAACAGTACAAATGATACATAACAACCATTAATACAAATAATACATATCAAACAGTACAAATGATACATAGCAACAAGCATTAATACAAATGATACATAACAACAAGCATGGTGTAGAAACTAAAATTGGAAAAAGAATTGAACATAGATTGTCATTTTTGCCTAGTTAGTAACTTGGAGATCAATCAATCAATCAATCAATCAGTCAATCAATCATTCAATCAATCAATCAGTCAGTCAGTCAATATTGATGAGGTTCCACAGAATCTCCATGTAAGGATTAAGTCATGAACCTACCAAAAGTCCTACAATGTAGAGCTGCGAATCTCATGTCTGAAATCTTGAAACTCATGAAGTCATCTTGTGTTTGCAGAACTTTGCATGTAGCGCTTGTCGACAGCATTGTTTTTAAAATATTTGTTTTCAAGTTTAACAGAAAAATTCCTTTAGTTGCTTTTATGAAAAAAACACAAAAAACCCCATCATGCTGTTATGATCAAGTGATTACTGTTGCCAGTTAGATTTGAAAATGGAATGTGGCTTGTAATGATTGACTGATTACTGTTGCCAGTTAGATTCAAAGATGGAATGTGGCTTGTAATGATTGACTGATTACTGTTGCCAGTTAGATTTGAAAATGGAATGTGGCATGTTGGCTTGATCATTTGGTAGCCATTTGGATTGTAGCGTTTGGGTGATGTGCATGTGATGATGGCTGTGTTTTATGTTTATTACCTGGACAGACAAGATGTGCTCGGTAACCCGCAATCCTTAGGTAGCAGGTATGTTCAGTTGGCTGTCTTTTGCAGTTTGTTTGTTTTTCTTTGGTATTATTATCATATATGTGTGTGTGTGTGTGTGCGTGTGTGTGTGCGTGCGCGCATGCCTTTGTATGTATCTTTCAGCTTTTCATTACTTGTTGTATTGTTTTCTTTACCTGTTGATCATAGTCCTTTTTAAAAAATCAACCTTATTTAATGAGAAGAATATTTTATGCTTGATCCAAGATCCTTGAGACATTTTGATGCTTTTTATTATAATTTAGACTTTTTTAAAGAAAAAACTGCTTTTATCAGCATGAATGAAAGAAGGTCTGTGTAGTTAAGTTCTCATTTACAATGCTTTGGTTTGCTAATTTAGGTAAAGTGTGTTGACTCAGCAGTGAGGAATGCATTTTCATATTGAAAGTCTTTTGAAATAATGGAGTTGTTTGTCATTTTCTGATCTCTCTTTCTTTTTGTGCTCTGTGTGTGTTCGTGTGTGTGCGTGCGTGTGTGTGTGTGTGCGTGCGTGTGTGTGTGTGTGTGTGTGTGTGCATGTGTGTGCATCCACACATACATGGGCAAGTTTGTGTGTGTGCGTACATGAATATGTGCATGTGCATGCTTCTGTAGCTGTTTTGCCTTCTCCTTTTTGTGATAATTTGTCTTCATTGATGAATTAAAAGAATACAAAATTAAAATCAGATAGATAAAACAAACTAAAAACAACAATGATCAAACAACAACAGAAAAACCACTGCAAACTGCCCCCCCCAAAAAACCCCCCCGAAAAGACAGATATCTGCAACAAGAGCATGTGTGGGTGGTAAAGAAGATGAGTTGGGGGGAGGGGGTTGTCAGTCAAACATAAAACCCCATACAGTAAAACTATCTGATTATCTGAAATGTTGCAGCTTTAGGCATATCTAGCAGATTTCTTCAGACATCATATGCAATGTGCAAACACATGCATGTACACACAAATACACACATGTATGCATGTGCACATGCACACGCACACACACTCACTCACACACACATGCGTACACACACACACACACATACACACACTCACACACACTCACTCACTCACTCACCCACCCACCCACCTACCCACCCACCCTCACTCGCTCACTCACTCACTCACTCACCCACCCTCCACACCACACCACACCACACACCACACCACACCACACCACACCACACCATTCTTCCTGTAACAGCTTCAGGCATAGAAAGCAGAACACAAGGAAGAATGAAATTGTGTGCTCTAGTGTGAGAATAAAAGTTAATTATCTAGTAGTGAGTTTTGTGTATTATGCTTTTTATTTCCCCAAACAAACAAGATGACTATCAAGGTTTTCAGATAATTTTATTATTTGATTTGTTTCTTCATTATAACTTGAGCTCTTTTGATGAAAATGACTGAACATGCATTTTAGTTTCACTTTATTCTGCAGAGAAGTATTGTTAAAGTTGAATAGATTTTTTCGTGGACAGGACATGTCCTGTAATTTCTCAACCAGGATATTACATATGAAATGTATAATGGAATGTACTTGTATATGTTTCATGAAGGAATGAGTGAATAAATTCTTTATTGATTTCATACGGCACAGTTATGTTTTGCAGGTCCTCCAGCCTCCAATGCTTTCCTATACTTCTTTTCTATTTTTGTGTTAAGCACTTGAAAAAAAAAATTGCAGCAGATCACTGTTTTCTCTGTTTCTGTCTCTGTCTGCCTGTCTGTCTGTCTGTCTGTCTGTCTGTCTGTCTGTCTGTCTGTCTGTCTGTCTCTCTCTCTCTCTCTCTCTCTCTCTCTCTCTCTCTCTCTCTCTCCTCTCTCTCTCCTCCCCTCCTTCCCCTCCTTCCCTCTCTCTCCCTCTCCCCTTCCTTCCTCCCTCTCCCTCCCTCTTTCTCCCTCCCTCTGTCCCTCTCTCCCTCTCACTCCCTCTCTCTCTCCCCTCTCTATCTCCCTCTTCCTCTCTCTCTCTCTCTCCCCCTCCCTCTCTCTCCCCCTCTCTCTCTCTCCATCTCTCTTTCTGTGACATGCCTGATTGTCTGTTTTCTGTCAAGGCTGGTGTCACACAGCAACATGCACACTCCCTGCCATCTTGGCTGATTTTTCATGGACATTTTTACTGTGATTGCTTATTCACAGGTTTGAATTTGAAATGTGCCATCTTGGCTGATGTTTGACGGGAATTGACTGTGACTGCTTCTCCACAGGTTTGTCTATCCCACCATGGACCAGCTGGCCGAGGCCGTCCACGTCATTGTGGATCACTATGAGTAAGGGAGGGGGGGGGGAGGGGGGGGAAGGGGGGTCATTAAGCGCTTTGATTTGTCTGTGCAAGATACAGCGCTATATAAATTCCATTTAGGATTAGGTCATATGTGGGAGATTGAATGAATAGGCAAAGTGGTTCTTTTTCATTCTCATTCCTCTGCTAGAGTTAGATTTACCAATGGTGAGATTTTGTGTATGGGACTATTTTTGCTCATCATGAAGGTAGCCGCAGTCTGAGTTCAGGAATGTATGTTGGTTATGTTTGTGTTTCCATAACCCACTGAATGCTGATGGGATTATAAACCGAGGCCCTGTGTGCAAATGCACACAGAACATGTTGCGCACACGTTTAAAACCTGTTTCGCCTTTTGGAAGAATAGGTCATTTTGTGCTGTAGGAAGGGATGATGAATTAAAAAAAAAATGCATGCATGTAGGTGTCATGTTAAGAAACCATCCCTGAAGTTGGAATTTAGCTGCCTAAATGGTGGAAAACTTTCAGTCATAGACCAAAAAATCTTATCATTAGTGAACCTTGGAGCTCTAATCGAGAAACGGAAAAACAGAAAAAAAAATAATGTGGTGAGATACTGTTTAATACAGTTTTTCCTGTAGGTGACAGGATAGTTTGTGTGTGTGCATGCGTGTGTGTGTGTACACGCGTGTGTGTGGTGTACGCGCGTGTGTGTGGTGTGTGTGTGCATGCGTGTGTGATACTTCTATTTGAAGATATCTTGGAATGTTCATACCAGTATGAAATGTAGCTTCCTTGCGTCTTTCGAGATAATTATACGCATCAGTGTGCCCCTTGTGTCTTTAGAGATAATTGTACGCATCAGTGTGCCATAATTATACGCATCAGTGTGCCTGTCAGTATGAAAATTGTAATTGCCCTTCATGGGATGATTAAAGTGTTTTTGACTTGACTAGTTTGTTTTACCAGCTGTTCGGTATTAAGATAAATGAGAGGTAGAAGCAGCAGCTGTTAAGTTTCATTCTTGTTTACAGTTTGTTTTGTGGTTGCATGTGTGTGTTGAGGTGAAGTGGAAAATATATCTGCAAAGCTAGAACATTGTTTTCATTACTTCAGGAATGGATTGGGAATTAACATTTGATGATGGGGAATATCCAAAGTACCCAGATATGTGTTATTTTCAGCCATGTGTGTAATAGTGTGTGTGTGATGTTTGTGTTTTCTCAGTGTGTCTGACACTGTGCATATATGACTCTGTGTGTGTGTGTGAGTGTGTGTGTGTGTGCACACACATATGAGTGGGGGTGTGTGTATGTGTACGTGCGTGCATACGTGCGTGCATATGTGTGTTGTTCTTTTTTTTCTTCAAGGTCTATTCACATTAAGTGATATTAGACACAAAAAGGCAAACAATTTAGAAAAAGTTATGGAACTGTCTAACTGCTGTAACCATAACACAGTGAAAGAAATGAATTCACTTTATGAATAAGTATAACTAATCAAACTACAACAGATCAAAATACATACATCACTTATACATCATGTGTGTGTGTGTGTGTGTGTGTGTGTGTGTGCTGACAGGCTGAAGTCCATCATCGGCTTTGGCGTGGGTGCAGGGGCCAATGTCCTGGCACGCTATGAGGTAATGTCTGACTTTGACTGCGGTCACAGAAAACACAATGTCACAAACAGATTGAGATACAAAAATTGTACACATGTAACAAATAGCAGTAAGGAATAAACAGTGTACACATGTAACAAATAACGAGTCAACGGTGTACACATGTAACAAATAACAGTAAGGAATAAACAGTGTACACATGTAACAAATAACAGTAAGGAATGAACAGTGTACACATGTAACAAATAGCAGTAAGGAATAAACAGTGTACACATGTAACAAATAACAAGTCAACGGTGTACACATGTAACAAATAGCATTAAGGAATAAACAGTGTACACACGTAACAAATAACAGAAATCAACAGTATACACATGTAGGGGACAGAACAGCTCAGTGGTTGGAGCACTCACTCTCCCCTAGCCAAGGTTAAGCAGCATCGTGCGAACAGATGTAAAATTGAAGCAACAACAACATTACCACCTTGGCTTCAGTACAGTCCCCCAGTTCACCCAGCTGTAAATGGATACCTGACTCTTTAGGGTCAGGGAAGGTAAAGCAGCAAGGGAGAGGAGATGGGTGCTGCCCTCAATATGCTGGCCCCTTGAGAAGCAAGGTCTCTGACGCGTCGCTCTCCTATGACCTTATAGGTTATGGGACACCTTTACATTTACTTCACACATGTAGCAAATGATAGTAAGACATCAGCAGTGTACACGTGCCTGGCCACTTCCCAGTGACTGACTGTGGTGATGTTTCAGCTGGCTCACCATGACAGAGTGGACTCCCTGGTGATGATCAACCCCTGTGCCACACAGGCGGGCTGGGTGGAGTGGGGCTACCAGAAGGTGAGGGAGGGAAGGCAGTGTGTCAGTTCTGTATATATATATATATATATATATATATATATACATGTGTGTGTGTTGATGTGAAAAACTGAAGGAGATATGCAATGACTGTGTTTGTGTTGATGTAAAAAAAGGAGAGGGAAGAATATCAGTAATTGTTGTTGTGTTAATATGAAAAACTGAAGGAATGAAGTGATTGTGTTTGTGTTAAATGGAAAAACAGAATGAATAAAGTGTAGTGCTCAGTACTGTATACATGTCATAAGTATTTGTGTAAATATGAAAAACAGAAGGAATACAATGATTGTGTTTTTGTTAATATGAAAAAGAGGAGGAATGCCTCCCCCCCCCCCCCCCCCCCCCCCCTTACCCCCCAAAAAAGTGAGGGGTTCCCTTTTTCGGGGGGGGGGGGGGGGGGGGGGGGGGGGAGAGGGGGATGATAGGAAGGTGAGGGGTGTTCCTTTCTCCTGGAAACAATATCTGCAGTGCAGTGGTAGTAATGTTATTGTTGTGTTCAATTTCTTCACAGCTGTGTGATACTGAGTGATCAATGTTGCATTATTCCAAGTAAAGTTTATCTGTTCGAATGTTAGTGGAGTTTCCTTTTTGAATTAGAGTATAAAGCCTACACACACTGACTGTAAAAATTCTGCTTTCAGCCTTTAACTGTGAACAGTTTCGACTGATATAGGAAAACAAGAAAGAATCATCATTGTTATTTAGAGGCGTTTGAAGAGTAATATAACTCTGTGCTCTGTAATTTAAAGAATTTCATATGTTCTTTGGGGTGGTGTCTTCTGATTTTTTGTGTATTGCCTTGTCTCCCAGATGAACTCGTGGTACCTGTTCGGAGGCCAGGTGACCAACTTCACTGAGGAATACCTGCTGTGGCACTGGTTTGGCAAGGTGAGGCATGAGGTTTGACATGTACCTTTCTTCTCCTTCACATCCTTGCTTTCTCCGCCTGTTGTTCTGTGGCAAGGCTGTAGCAGGGAGGGAGGGGAAGCTGGTGAAGGTCTGCATGCAGCAGGCCTTGAGGAGGACAGTGCGCGAGTCAGGACTGCCTTTTTTTTTTCTCTTCAGATTTGCTTCGTTGCCATGGGTTCTTTAAATGTATGCGTGCAGAAAACCCGCTGGGAGAACAATGACCTGATCACGGTGTACCAGGACTACGTCAAAACCATCAACGCCCAGAACCTGGCTCTCTTCATCGAGTCCTACCTCAAGTGAGTCAGCTCTGTGTGCTTTTAAAAAAACAACCCCAAAACTTATTATTATTATTTTTTTTATTCATCCCTGTGCACCTCCTTTTTTCTTTTCTTTTTGTCACTGATGTACTTTTCAGTGTAGATGGACATATTGAAAAAGACATCATGGCAATGGAACAAATCCCCCCCCCCCCACCCCAAATGGGAATGCTGGGGGCATGTCAGTGTAAAGAAAGTCAGCACTGTGTACTTTCTTGTTTACTTTTGTTTTCACTGATGCACTTTCAGTATGGGTGGACATGTAGGAAAACAATCATGGCAATGTGGGGGCATATCAGTATGATGAAAGTCAGCACTGTGCAAAATTTTTTAACTTTTCTTCTTTTTTTTTTTTACACTGATGTACTTTCAGTATGAGGGACATGTAGAAAAAAATCATGGCAATGAAAAATTCTTCAAAACATAATTATTGAGCATTTGTTGTTTAAAAAAAAAATTATTTCGAGGAGAAAGGAATAGGCAGTCATGTGCTTTTTTTTTTTTTTTTACATTCACATCGGTGCATGCTGTTTTGTGTATTTTGTCATCCATTCCCACTGGCACACAATGGCCTTCTCTTCTGAAAAGCAGAACAAGTTTTAACATGTGCGCAAGATGTTCTGCATGAGTGTGTTCGCGCACAGGCCTCGGTTCAAAGTCTTATCTGACTTTTTGGGGGGATAAGAATTAGCGCTGATAACTCCTGATGGAAAAATCACTTTGAATTGGATTTGAACCTGGGGAAGCAGATTGCGAGTGCAATGCACAACACTCAAACCACCAGGCTATCCTGTCATCCTGAGTTTAGGTGTGGAGTGTGGGTTTTTTGACTGGCCACATGTATGTGAAGAAAAGAGTTAATTGCTAATGTGGCTGTTTGCTGCAGACGCACAGACCTGGGCATTGTCAGGGAGATGGACCCCATGAGGAAAGTGTCTGCACGCTCTGTCAGGTCAGTCTGCTTGAATTGTATTGCCTTGTATTGTTTACTACCGTATTGTATTGAGTTGTACTGGGTTTTTTTAAATACTGTTTCCTGCAGTGAAGCTATGGATGGCAGTAAAACTACAACATAAGTATTTAAATATAGCAGGCTTGAGATCTGAGAGATGCAAAGAAAGAGAGGTGGAGAAAGAGAGAGAGAGAGAGATAGAGGTAGAAAGATGCATAGATATCTAGACACATAGACAGATAGATAGATAGATAGATAGGAATACAGAGATAAAGACAGAGAGGTAGGCAGAGGAATGCATTGCATACTTGAAATCTGATCTGTGTACTGCATGTTAAGTGATAAACAAAAAGTAATTTTCCATTCTACATGGGTGGGTAAATGCTACCTGTAACTATTACATTTGCTTTCTGTTAGCTTGCACTGCTTTCTTAATATTAACGAGGTCAGAGATTTTGTTTGTTTTAAGTCATGTGAGCAAATAGTTTTAACTGGGAATTTTGGCGATACTTTTCTTTATTAAAATAGAACAAAGGGAAAAAACCATATCTGATTTAAAACCAACCTACCAACCAAACAATCTAGTGTGTTTGTGTGTGTCCGCGTGCACACGCTTGTTTATGTGTGTGTGTGCATGGTTGTGTTGGGGTTCTTTTGTGTACATTACAGAAATGTTCATGCATACATCACATATCATGGTAATTCCTCCATGGGGACGCCAGGGGGCCTGTCGGTATAAATAGCATTCCCACCTTCTGGACATTCTGTGCTAGAAATTCCCTCTTCTCTATCCTTCTCTTCATTTCCGCCTTTTTCATTTTCTTCCTGTTACCTCCTTATTGTCTTATTTTCTGCCTTTTTGGTCTGTTCTCTTGCCTCTCCCCCCCCCCCCCCCCCCCCCCCTCCAGAAAGTCTTAAAAGATAATAATTCTCTCCCACTCTGAAGTTAGATGCACAAGACTTAAAAGATAAGAGTACTCTCCCACACCGAAGTTGGATGTGCTAGGCCTGACTTGTCAGGTGCTTAGAGGCAGCAAAACACATTTTAGCCCATATGACAGACAACAATGGTTGTTGTCTGAGCGTTTGACGAAGAAGAAGAAGATGAAGGTAAAAGTGGTGATGAAATGTGTGCAGGTGTCGCACCCTGATCCTGGTGGGTGATGACTCCCCTCACATTGACCAGGTGGTGGAAATGAACGGACGTATGATGCCTGAGGAAACAGACTTCATCAAGGTGTGTGTGTGTGTGTGTGTGTGTGTGTGTGTGTGTTTGGTTGTGGATATGTATGTGTGTGTGTCTCTGTGTGTGTGTGTTTGTGTGTCATGTGTGTGTGTGTGTGAGTGTTTTTGGTTGTATGTGTATGTGTGTGTTTGGTTGTGGATATGTATGTGTGTTTGTGTGTGCGTGTGTGTGTGTTTATGTGTATGTGTGTGTGTGTGTGCTGTGTGTGGTTATGTGTATGTGTGTGTGTGTGGTGTGTGTGGTTTTTGGTGGATACAGTATCATGCTGTCCATACATGAATACTGGAAAGTTTGAGTGTGGTGTGTGTTTGTGTGTGTTAGGTTGTATGTGTATGTGTGTGTATGTGTGTTTGGTTGTGGATATGTATATGTATATGTGTGTGTCTCTGTGTCTCTATGTGTGTGTGTTTGTGTGTGTGTGTTTATGTGTGTGTGTGGTTTTTGGTGGATACAGTATCATGCTGTCCATACATGAATACTGGAAAGTTTGAGTGTGGTGTGTGTGTGTGTTTGTGTGTATGTGTGAGTGTGTCTGTGTTTGCGTGTGTTTGTGTGAGTGTGTGTTTGTGTGAGTGTGTGTTTGCGTGTGTTTGTGTGTGTATGTGTTTGTGTGAGTGTGTGTGTGGTTTTTGGTTGATACATTATCATGCTGTCCAAATATGAAAGCTGGAAAGTTTGAGTGTGATAAGTGTTGAGTGCAGTTTGAGGTTTGCTGCATCATCAGAAGGTGACCTGACTGACTGACTGACTGTGTTGCAGCTGGCAGACTGTGGGGGCATGCCTCTGGAGGAACAGCCGGGCAAAGTGTGCGAAGCCTTCCGCCTCTTCCTGCAGGGCATGGGATATGGTACGTAGTCACTGCAGGGAGTCCCTACATTCGACAGCTAAGTGGTTAAGACTTCAATCCTTTGGGTCCATGAAGTTGTGGGTTTGAATCTTGGCAGCAGCGTCTAGTGAATTAGGGTGGGGGTTTTTACATTTTCTCAGGTCATATTAAAGTGCAGACCAGCCAGAGGCTTAATCATATATGTTTATAAAAAGAAGGGTTGTTTTTTTCCGTTCCTCAGCTAGAACTCCCAGGTTCACCAATTGCAAGATTTTGAGTATGCGACTCTTTTTGCACACCATAAATGTATTCATTCATCAGATGTCACCAAGATTTGAACTTATGACTTCATGGACCCATGGGATTGAAGCTGAACGTCTTAACGACTAGGCTGTAGTGTACATCGTGTGTTTGTTTATTCATATATTGTATGTATGTTATGTATGTATGTATGTATGTATGTATGTGTTGTTGCAGTTCTGTCAGTTCTAATTTGTATCTGTTTATGTAGCTATCACTGCACACCTTTGGATTTGTTTGTTTATTATATGTGTTTCTCTGTTTGTTTATATATGTATTTATGTGTTTGTTTATGTATGCATGTATATGTTTATTTGTTTATATATGTGCGTATGTATGTGTCCATCTCTTCATGATAGTGGCGCTCTATGTAAGGACTGACCCCTCTTTGTCTTCAATAACGTAGGTCTTTGGCTGCTGGGACTTGGTTAGTACCTTGATGGTCTGGTACGCCTCTTTGCTGTCTCCTTTCGCCATTGCCTTCTCAACCTTGGAGCATTGTTCTGACATCCAGTTCCCCATGGCCTCAGTCATCCTCTTCTTGATTGACCTGTTGACTGTTCTATACTCTTCGGCCGTTTCTGGGTTTTTGTTCTTCTCTGGCTTTAGCTCCCTACGTTGATCGCACAGGTCCAGAATATCGTTGGTAACCCACGGTTGGTTCGTTTTCCTCTTTCCCAAGGATCTCCAGCGCTGTCTCCTGAATGGTCTTGCTGAAGGCCTCAGTGAGGTTGTTGATGTCATCTTGGAGGAAATTCAATGCTGCAAATCTGCCCCCTATCTCAGCTTTAAAGATTTCAGTGACTTCGGGGTCCTTCAGCTTTTCCATGTTGAACCGCAAACGGGGATTTCTCTTCTGGTTCTTGGTCTTCAGCTTGATCTGTATGGTCATGAGTACCATGTCGTGGTCACTGCCAATATCAGCGCCAGGGAAAGTTCTTGTCTGGGCTTTGTTGATGCTCGACTTAAATCGTTTGGGGGCCAAGATGTAGTCAATCTGGTTATGTGTCTTTCCATTTGGTGAGTGCCACGTCGTTCTTCTTGATGTCTTGTGGAGGTATAGGGTGTTGGCGACAGTAAGATTGTGGCTGCTTGAGAATTCCAAAAGTCTGAGACCTCTATCATTGGTTTCGTCCACGCCAAAACAGCCTATCATGAAGAGATGGACAGAATATTGCAGCGACCTGTACAACTACAAGCTGAAGGCTGATCCGAACAAACTTCACGAGCAAGATCCCAGACCATCAGATCCTGAAAGCACACAGGTGCTGGAGGAAGAGGTAGAAGAAGCAGTAAGATCCCTGAAAGGAGGCAAGTCACCAGGGATTGACAACATCCCGGCTGAGCTCATCAAGAACGGAGGCCCAGAAATGATCAAGGCATTAACAATCATCTGCCAACGCATCTGGACCAGCAAAGAGTGGCCTGAACAGTGGACCCAATCCATCATAGTTCCACTTCCAAAGAAGGGAGACCTGAAGAAGTGCCAAAATTACAGAACAATCAGTCTGATAAGCCATCCAAGCAAAGTTATGCTACGCATTGCCTTGAACAGACTGAAACCACAAGCAGAAGAAATCCTATCAGAAGAACAGGCAGGATTCAGACCAGGTCGAAGCTCTGTCGAGCAGATCTTCAACATCAGAATGCTCATAGAGAAGCATCTCCAACATCAGCTACAGCTCTACAACAACTTCATTGACTTCAAGAAGGCCTTCGACCGAGTGTGGCAAGAAGCTCTGTGGCAAGTCATGAGAGACTATAGCTTCGACGAGGACCTGATTCAAGTCATCCAGGCGCTGTATGACAGTTCCCACAGTGCAGTCCTCATGGGTGGAGAAATCGGGGAGTTCTTCCAGACTTCAGTTGGAGTTCGACAAGGCTGCCCGCTATCCCCCGTTCTTTTCAACGTGTTCCTGGAGAACATCATGCAGGAGGCCCTCCTTGACTTCAAGACCACAATCACAGTAGGAGGAAGGCCAGTCTGCAATCTTCGATTCACAGATGATATTGATCTCATGGGCCGCAGTGAAGAAGAACTCCAGGACCTCACCACCAGACTGGAAACATCAGCCAATGCCCACGGTATGGAGATCAGCACGGAAAAGAGCAAGATCCTAGTGAACAGTACCACACCGACCACTCCCACCAGCATCAAGATGAGTGGCGAGACACTAGAGGAGGTGGAAACTTTCAAGTACCAAAGAAGGCACGAGCACACAAGAGGTGAAGATCAGACTTGCTGTGGCACTCTCCTCCATGACTAAGCTGGCGAAAGTGTGGAGAAACCACAACATCAGAACCCACACTAAAGTCAGACTCTACAAGGCACTCGTCACATCCATTGCCTTGTACAGCTGTGAAGCATGGACACTTACTGCCGATTTAGAACGTCGCATTCAAGCCTTTGAGATGAAGTGCCTCAGGCGGATCCTGAACATCACCTACAGAGACCGTAAAACCAATGACTACGTCTGGCAGCAGATCGAGGCACTGGCTGGCAAACAAGAACCATTGCTAGATACAGTCAAACGGAGGAAGCTGAAATGGTTTGGCCACACAACAAGGCATAACAGCCTGTCAAAGACAGTCCTGCAGGGAATGGTGGAAGGAGCAAGGAGGCAGGGACGACCACGCAAAAGCTGGATATCCAACATCAAGGAGTGGACCGGCCTCACTGTACCAAACCTCCTGAAAGCAGCCCAGGACAGAACCATTTGGCGGTCCACTTGCAGCATCCGTGCGGGTACCCCAACGGTCGTCCCGACCAAGGGATGAGTGAGTGAGTGAGTGATGTATGTGTGTTTTGTTGCAGTTCCATCTCTGATTCAGAACAAGAGCACAGTGGGGGCCATACATGTTTGTTTATATATGTATGTATACATTGTTGTTGCAGTTATATGCATGTATGTATGTGTTGTTGTTGCAGTGTATGTGTGTGTTTTTGCAGTTCCATCTCTGATTCAGAACAAGAGTACAGCAGGGGCCTTACATGTTTGTTTATATATGTATGTATATGTTGTTGTTGCAGTTATATACATGTATGTATACATGTATGTGTGTGTGTGTTGTTGCAGTTACATGTATATATGTATGTATATGCATGTATGTGTTGTAGTTATATGTATGTGTGTGTTGCAGATATATGTATGTATGTATTGTTGTTGCAGTTATATGTGTGTATGTATGTTGTGTTGTTGCAGTTATATGTATGTATGTATGTATGTGTGTATTGTTGCAGTTATATGTATGTACGTATGTGTTGTTGTTGCAGTTATATGTATGTATGTATGTGTTGTTGCAGCTATATGTATGTGTCGTCATTGCAGTTATATGTAGTAGTATGTATGTATGTGTGTATTGTTGTTGCAGTTGTATGTATGTATGTTTGCAGTTTTATGTATGTATGTATGTGTGTATTGTTGTTGCAGTTGTATGTATGTATGTATTGTTGTTGCAGTTATATGTATGTATGTGTGTATTGTTGTTGCAGTTGTATGTATGTATGTGTGTATTGTTGTTGCAGTTATATGTATGTATGTGTCGTTGTTGCAGTTATATGTATGTATGTATGTGTTGTTGTAGTTATATGTATGTATGTATGTGTTGTTGTTGCAGTTATATGTATGTATGTGTCGTTGTTGCAGTTTATGTATGTATGTATGTATGTTTGCAGTTTTATGTATGTATTGTTGTTGCAGTTGTATGTATGTATGTATGTATTGTTGTTGCAGTTATATGTATGTATGTGTTGTTGTTGCAGTTATATGTATGTATGTATGTTTGCAGTTATATGTATGTATGTATGTTTGCAGTTATAGGTATGCATGTATTGTTGTTGCAGTTATATGTATGTATGTATGTGTTGTTGTTGCAGTTGTATGTATGTATGTTTGCAGTTTTAATTATGTATTTGTGTGTAGTTGTTGTTACAGTTACGTTTATATCTGTATGTATGTGTTGTTGCAGTTATATGTATGTATGTATGTGTTGCTGCAGTTCTATGCATATATGTGTGTTGTTGCAGTTATATGTATGTATGTATGTATTGTCATTGCAGTTATATGTATGTATGTGTTGTTGCAGTTATATGTATGTATATGTTGTTGCAGTTATATGTATGTATGTACGTATTGTTGTTGCAGTTGTATGTGTGTATGTTTGCAGTTTTACGTATGTATTTGTGTGTAGTTGTTGTTACAGTTATGTTTATATCTGTATGTATGTGTTGTTGCAGTTATATTGTATGTATGTATGTATGTATGTTATGTGTTGTTGCAGTTCTATGCATATATGTGTGTTGTTGCAGTTATATGTATGTATGTATGTATGTGTTGTTGTTGCAGTTATATATATATGTATATATGAATGTATGTATGTACGTATGTGTCTATGTGTTGTTGCAGTTCCATCATTGATTCAGAACAAGAGCACGGCAGGGGCCATACACGCTCAGCTGCAGATGGACAAAGAGTTCAGGGCCACTCCTGTCGGCTGTTAGACCAACTGACCAACTGACCGCCCGCTGTTTTGTCCCCTTTCTTTACACCACCACCACCCTTTTCTCTCTCTCTCTGCTGTCAAGAGTTCTCTGCTCCTGCGCTTTGTAGTGCTCCATCGGCCTTCACCTTCATGGCATCTGTTGTGCTGACGTCATATCATTCCTTTTGTTTTATCTTTTTTTTTTAAACAACACAGTAGGTTAGCAGACTGCTTCATCAAAAGCTGTAGAAAGGATTGACTGCTCATCAAGTTGTTCTCGTCACACAACCATGGGTAAGTTTGATTTTTCAACATGCAGAAATATGGATATGCAGAAATACTGATGACTGTTTCTGCTGAGTTTAGCGACTCGTGTCACAAGGCATCTGGAGGACATTTCATTTTGCCTTTTTGGGGGGGGGGGGGGAGGATGTGGAAGGGGAAAAGGAGGGGATGGGGAAGGAGGGATGTGGGTTCTTTGTTTTTTTGCATTTTATTTATAGAGATAATCAAACAATTGCCAGGAAGTTTTTTTGTTTTTTTCCAGACAAAGCCAGTATATCCTGGATGAAGGCGTTATGTTGTGCAATCAGTCATGTTTATTATTATTTTTATTTCTGATACATATTACGTGGTTCATAGACAGTTGCAATAAGAATTTTACTCTATGGCATGACATTGCTCCTGGATGTTTGGTACGGATGAATTTGTGTTGTTTTGTACGGTTTTATTGGTAGTTTTTTTTTCTTTTTTGTTTTTCTTTATGTTTGCTTTAAAAAAAAAATCAAAGAGTATCAGTTTGAGGCAAGTTGCTGCAGTCTTCAAGAGGAGAGAAGTTGGCGTTAGCATGTGTGGTGGTGATCTTTGACTTTGTTTGTGCCGTTGTTGTTTTGACAAACATTGATATTGTCCTTCAATAACTAAACACACACACACACACACACACACACACACACACACACACACACACACACACACACACACAATCACAATGAGCTCAAACAGAAAGAAAGGACTTTACAGGTGCGCTTTATAGAGTTTATGCAAGAAACATGTTTGTAAGTTCTTAACTTGCAATGATCTTAGACTGGTTTATAAGAAGAAGCTATCACAATTGCACAGTAAACATCTGCTGAATATGTATGTATGTGTATCTATGTGTGTGTGTGTGTGTGTGTGTGTGTGTGTAAGAAAATGTGTACAGTAGAAGAAGCAAACCTAAGGTATGGAAAAAAACCCCAACTAATCAAGTCCATGGTTTGCTTTCATTATGAAGACGATATCAGGCTGTAAAGTATGAATGCTGTGTATGTATGTAAGTAGTGTTGGTAAGTGTGGAGTTGTTTGGTTTGACACAGTGCATGAGTTAAGTGTGGCGTGATGAGTGTGTACAGAACTGATCCTGAGTTGTGGCAAATCAATTTTTATCGCACAAAGATAAACCAGTGAGGAACAGTCCCTTTTTAGGTAAACCAGTTATTTTTTTCCCCTGTTTATTATAATTTGAAAAGACTTACACACCAATTGTTCCAAGTAGTGGACATTGTTGTCAGATTGAGCAGTCTCTGACCTGTGTGTAGGTGCATGCAGGGTGAAAGAGCACATGTGTGTATGTGTGTGTGAGTCTGTGCGTGTGCCTGATGAACATTGTTGGGTATGACTAGGTATGCTATTGGCAAGGATTAGAAGGAAGATGCAATGGCTAGGGTTAGAAGGAAGATGCAATGGCTAGGATTAGAAGGAAGATGCAATGGCTAGGGTTAGAAGGAAGATGCACCCATAATTGCCCCCTCTCCCCCTGCTCTCTCCCTTGATTTCCTTGCAAAGGGTATGAACCCATTTTCAGAGGTCTGTTGATGACCAAAAGTGAAGGGAGTGGCCACAGCTGGTCTGGTCATTAATGACCACCAGCAGCTAGACTTGTACTGTGTGCATTAGAAGCTCTGCCTTGTTCATACAGCACACCTCATAATGCTGGCGTCTCATTGTCTGATGTTACTTAAAGTGAGTAGACATTAAACTGAAGAACACACTGTAATCTCATTCCAAAGTGATGAATAAGACTGTAATGCAAAGACATCATTAGTTAACACATATAGTACAGAACAATGTGCACATGCATGAAAACTCTCCCTGCCTTGTGTGGAAGTGTAGACTCTTTACAAAAATATCACGTTTAAACACATACAAAACATCTTGCACACACCTGAAGGCCTCTCCCCTTTTGTAGAAGTGTAGACTACAATATATACAAAGATATCATGTGCAAAATATACAAAACCCTGCACACAGGTGAAAACACTCTCCACCTCCTGTGAGTGGTGGAATGGACAACTCAGATATATATATATATACCCAGTATGCACCCAGCTACTAAGAGAGAGAAAGAGAGATGGGCTTCAAGATTCAGTACTGTAGGAGTGTGCCATACTGTCAGAACAATTCCCCGCAGTGCGCCAACGACTCCTGAAGGAGTGACTGGGGCAGTCAAGCCATGAACTGCTTTAGTGCTGCAGTCAGCAAAGCTGGTTCCACACAGAAATCCATGACAGTCACAGCTAGCGGCTGATACGCATTTTCAGTCTGTGGCTTTGACATTATGTTATGTACAGAACTCGGGTCTCTGCTGACTCCTGTCTCCCAGTGTGTTCATTAGCAAAATGAACAGAGGACAGATCTCTGAAGTCAGTGGCTGTGTGTAGTTCTGTATGTGATGTCTGTACCAGAGAGTAAAAAAACCAAACCATTCTTTTTGCCCTTCCCCCTACCTTAACACCCCAGGGGAACTTTTAAAGTCACCCAGAACGTGCTCTCTTGTCTCGATGATCACACGTGGGAATCAGTGATAGACCATGAAGTACACACGTTCTGAATGAGAAGGTTATGACTGTTTTTAGAAACCTTGCCATGAAGGTAGCTATACTTCCACTTCATAGGATTTTTGTCTTTTCAGTTGAGGGTTGTAACATTGGCAGTGTGTCATGGATGGAAATGTTATCTCCATGCAACATTTAAGAAATAATAACATGGTAATTTAAGCCATAATCCTTCAGTCGTAACACATTTGTGAGCAAACTTCTACCCAAAACAAGACTGTTGATCAGAAATATGATTTTCAGCTCATCACTTTTACCCCTAGCAGACACAAACTATGTCTTTGTTTCATTTGAAATTGATTCTTTTTCAGATATTGTTAAAGTCAGAAACAAAAAACCCATAAACAATGAATAGAGACCATTGCAGAGAGACGAATAAGGGCATTACATGCTTTCAAGTTTTTGTATGCAAGTCTATTCTTTAGTGTTAACTGAATGATTTTGTTGTGTGCTACTTTTTTTCCAACATGAAAGCACCATTGTTTATATGTTAGAAATTATCATTGGTTATTACTCGGCTTCTTGTTCAAAGTTATGGTTGCTACGGATTGCGATTGGAGGCAGAATTGTATATCATGACTTTAATATTGACCATGTTTTTCCTTGTTATTGTTGTTGATGTGTGATGGAAGGGTGTTGGGGATATCACTGACCCAGGGAAATGTACAGTGTTTTCAGAGAAGGTCTGGAAGGAAACATGCAGTGTTCAAGATAGTGGTGATGAATGTTTTGTCTGTCTTTCTCGTTTTGTTTCTTTTTTTCCAAATTACTGTGTTTTCATTTTAATGTGAAGAAGGACAGCAACGTTTGCAACAACAACATCAAAAATCCAACGTACAACTTGATGATAGCTTACATAAAGTGTGTGTAATTTTAGGTCATTGTTGATATGGGAACAATATCATAACATCAGTCAGTGTGTCTGATTTTAGGTCAGTGTCAATATGGGAACAATATTGTCCCATTAATTAGTGTGTTGGATTTCAGGTCATCGTCAATATGGGAACAATATCATCCCATCAGTCAGTATCAATATGGGAACAATATTATCTTTCAGTTATTGTGTTTGGAATACAATCAGGAGAGTTTGCGAAGGCCTAAATTATATTTCTTCTGACAGTTACAGTTAAAAGGGATGTGAAGTAGCAAGGTAGTTTGAGTACAAGAGACGTTCTGTTGAATTGATATATCAGTTTATCTGTGCTTTGTTTTACTGTTTATCGTGGAAAGATCTGTTTTATTGTATATCATGGGAAAGATCTGTTTTATTGTACATGTTTTTACTGACTGTTCTTTAGCACTCATCAGATTTGCATTTATGTATGTAATCTAGAGCCTCGCTTTGGTGATGTGTGTCCACTTTTGTTGTTGGTTTCTTTAAATTTTTTTTGTGTGTGTCATATTTTTGCATTCCACTGGAGTTTTTTCTTCTGCATGTAACCAAGATTCTGTTATGTCTTATCAGTGGAGCAAGTGATATGCATTGATCAATAATCAGGAATTCAGATGGAGATTTTGTCTCTTTTTGTGATTGTTGTTTTGATGTTGTGTTCGTTGCTGTGGTTTTGTCATTCCATTCTGTGTTTTGATATTGAAAACCATGTTGTGATAATTACAGAAAAACAGGTTGTAGTGTGTCAGGTTTTATAGACATTTCCATTTTCAAAACCTTCAGATCTTTTTACAGTATAGTTTCAAAACCAAGCCATCTTGTCTTTGTGTCTTGTTTCGTTCAGTACACCGTTTTTGTCTGTTTTCTTTGTTGCGGATTATCAAAAAATCGGTAGCATATTCAAGAAAAACCATTTACAGTTTGTGTTTAAAAAGGAAAGATTATGATGTAGTTCTGCTGTATAAAATATTGCTTTGTGTACAATGATTGTTGCTGATGATCAAAACGCTGTGCTTAACCTTTTTATTGATTTGCACATTCTTTGTCCCAATTCTCATTATTATTTCTGATATTTTCCCCCTCTTCTTGCAGCTATTTTGTTCATACAATTATTGTTATGGCTACAAATTAGGTGGACAGATTATTTTTGTAATATCATCAACTTTGATATTAACATTTTTTCGTTAGGTTTTAAAAAAAAAGAAAGGGAAAGAAGTGACATTTTATTGCTTTGTTGAATCAAAAGTAGTTCTGTACTGTGTGGGACGATTCTCTGTGAAGATAGTTTTGTTCCAGTTGTGTTTATGAATTTATTCTAGGAAAGAAACTGATAATTTAGAATATAATATATGTGATTCATCGTCTTGGTTCAACTCACATGATCTATGCATTAATTAGATGATCAGTTATTTTTGTGTTTTTGGAGTTTCCCTGTATCCCGTCTGTAGTCCTTGAAGAAATTTACTGTAATTGAGGGACTACAAGCTCAGCTGATGCTCCATAACATGATAGTTTTGTGTACATTGTATTCTGTTTGTTTGATTATATAAAAAACAACAACTTAAATATCAACTTTTTTATATCTTTAGAATAGTCATAGGCAGGCTTTGCATTTTGCAACATTTATTAGAGGCCTTGATATTTTAATATTTTAATTTCTAAGTCATTTTATAATTAAAGTTCAATAGCAAAAAATTCTGAAGGGATCACTGTACTTAATGTCTGTGTAATAAATAACCAGCATGAATACCTATTTTTAGAACTCTGAAAATTAGGAGATGGATTATCACAGAGTGCAATAATAGTCTTTTTACCTGAGAGACATAGATCTACTTAAATGTACAGTAATGAACAGTTGTTTTTGTTGTTCCTTCAGTATTGCGAGTGTGGTTGTCAGTGTGGGGTGGGGTGGCTGGTGGTGAGGAGGGAGGATGTCATGGTGAGTGGTGTGACTTTCTGTTGGGCAGCAGGGTGAATTTTGCACAGAGGTGTCTCTTCTTTGGAGAGGGTTCTTTTTCTGGGTGTCAGCGCTGGTTCTGAAAGTCCCGTGGCCAAGATTTTACACTGAGATCCTGTCACGTGGGTGAGATTTTACACTGAGATCCTATGTCACATGGGTGAGATTTTACACTGAGATTGTCACATGGCCAAGATTTTACACTGATATTCTTTGTCATGTTGGTGAGATTTTACACTGAGATTATCACATGGCCGAGATTTTACACTGAGATTCTATGTCATATGAGTGAGACTGACACTGAGATTGTATATCACATGGGTGAGATTTTTCTTTAAGATCTTCTGCAGTTCTCTGCTGGCTTCAGCACAGATGTCCACTGTAACATAATGATATCTCCTGCTGTGCCATCAGGCATCTCTCCTGTACCTTTACCTGTTCGTTCCCTACCTGACAAAACCACTTTCTGATGGGTAGAGGGGGTTGTGTTTGTTGCCAGCTGTAGACATTTTTCTTTGCAAGAAAATTTTGTAGGTGGATGTGATCTTCCCAGCTTATAACTAGTAAAAGACTGTTTGATCTGTCCCCCCAGAAATGATGTTAATCTTTCTTGAATTGTTCAGTCATACAAATTCATAGACTATGAAAAATGACTTTCCTTTGAGGTATGATTTGTGACATAAAGCAGCATGATTTAGTCTTTACTTTGCACAGTGGCCAGTTTGTTCTGTGAGGTTTTTTTCCTGTGCTTATTTAAAACCTGATTATTTGTTGTGTTACTTGTATTTTCATATTTTGCAGGAGCGATAAAAAGAAAAGCAGAAAAATCATGCATCAAGTTTGTATTGTTTGCTTGATGACATTTCAGAATTACTTAAAAAAAAAAAAATAGTGATGGATATTTAACACCAGCTGGCTGGTACCTCCGCCCTTATAGAAGTTGTTTGTTATGTCTGTTTAAAATCTGTTTGGTTTGAATAACAACAAATGTCTTTGTCTTTCACATCATATCGTCATCCAATTTAAAGTAAGTGTTTATCTAACTCGTAGTCATTAAAAAAAACCAACGTTTTCGATGTAGATTCTAGAGAAATGATAAGATAGGATAAAAGTATGAACAACATATGTTCTGAACACTTTTTTGGTATGTTTGTTTGTTTGCCAATTTGGTGGTTGTTGCTTTTTTTGAAGGTGCATTCCACAACAATGTGTTCTTTTGTTGAGGTTACTGATCATGTTTTGGTTTATGTTTTCTATGCCATTTTAGCGATGTGTTCAGATGATGTAACGGTCACATGAGTGCTTTTGGATTGATCTGCCAGCCATGACTGTAGAAACCGCAATGCAACTGTAATGAATAAAGTCTGACGTAGTTCTCTCCCTGCCTGCTGTCTCACCTGTCTGAATGGAGTGGTCACTGTCTGAATGCAGCATTCTGTCTCACCTGTCTGAATGGAGTGGTCACTGTCTGAATGCAGCATTCTGTCTCACCTGTCTGAATGGAGTGGTCACTGTCTGAATGCAGCATTCTGTCTGAATGGAGTGGTCACTGTCTGAATGCAGCATTCTGTCTCACCTGTCTGAATGGAGTGGTCACTGTCTGAATGCAGCATTCTGTCTCACCTGTCTGAATGGAGTGGTCACTGTCTGAATGCAGCATTCTGTCTCACCTGTCTGAATGGAGTGGTCACTGTCTGAATGCAGCATTCTGTCTCACCTGTCTGAATGGAGTGGTCACTGTCTCACCTGTCTGAACGAAGTGGTCACTGTCTCACCTGTCTGAATGGAGTGGTCACTGTCTCACCTGTCTAAATGGCCATCTCACTCACACCAGAAGTACAACACTGACCACGGGGCTATCTCACTCAGATCATGACACAATGACCACCAGGCTATTTCACTCAGATCATGACACAATGACCACCAGGCTATTTCACTCGGATCATGACACAATGACCACCAGGCTATTTCACTCGGACCATGACACAATGACCACCAGGCTATTTCACTCGGACCATGGCACAATGACCACCAGGCTATTTCACTCAGATCATGACACAATGACCACCAGGCTATTTCACTCGGATCATGACACAATGACCACCAGGCCATCTCACTCAGATCATGACACAATGACCACCAGGCTATTTCACTCAGATCATGACACAATGACCACCAGGCTATTTCACCCACACCATGACCACCAGGCTATTTCACCCACACCATGACCACCAGGCTCTCTCACTCACACCAGGAGTATGACACTCTGACCACCAGGCTATCCCACTCTCTGTTGGCTGTGCACAAATGTGAAAGAATCTGATAAAGTCTTTCTTCTGTACTCATTTATTCACTTACGTGTTTACATGTATGCACATCATCATCACTCAGAGACACATACATGTACAAAATGACAGTTTTATTCAACAAGTGTTCAGAAACGTGTGCTGACAAGTGAAAAAGTAGAAATAAATGCACAAAAAACAGAGGCAGACATACAAAAAACAACCCCCCCCCAACTATGTATTTCACTTACACCAGAGATAAAAGGGCAAGAACAACCAAACAGATATACTTGAACACAAATTTGCAGAACACCACACACAATTCTAACATGTCTTTGTTCTCTACTCGCACAAAAAAGCCCCCACTTATCGCTCTCAACTCAAACTGCTTTATTTTCCACTGTTGTGATTCATGGCACATGTACATTGCACTAAAACGCTTAGGATATTCAGCTAACTTGGATACTTCAATTCACTCATACCTGTACACACACTATTGTTCTACACAATTTGTCACACTTCAGCCACTGCCATCTCCTGTGCTTTTCTGTAATGCCAGTAACAAAGCACAATGAGCGACTTTACTGACTAGTAAAAATCCACAGTGGATTAAGTTAAGGAGGGGGTGGCATGTTCCCCCCAGGGACAAAATTGAAATCTTACTTCAAAATGATGCTGGTGCCATCTGACTTGAATGTGAACTTTCTATGATACTGAAGTGTGATTATTGTCGCTGATCTGCATTTCATACACATCACCTCATGAAACAACTGCTTCAACAATGCTTGGATTTTCCACTGATTTCAATTCCTGAATAAAATTAAAAAAAACCCAATGCAAACTGGCAGATTAGTCTGTATTCATCAGTAATATTTGAATACAGATGTAACATTGAGCAGACATGTATTTTTTTCTGAATTATGTATATAAAAAAAAAAAGGAGGTAAAGGAGTCCCATAACCTATAAGGTTGTAGGGGAGCGAGGCGTCAGAGACCTCACTTCTCTAGGGCCAGCATATTGAGGGCGGCGCCCATCTCCTCTCCCTCGCTGCTTTACCTTCCCTGACCCTAAAGAGGGCAGGTACCCATTTACAGCTGGGTGAACTGGGGGAACTGTACTGAAGCCAAGGCGCGCAAACGGTCACCCATCCAACTGGTAACCACGCTCGACGCTGCTTAACTTGGCTGGGGGAAAGCGAGTGCTCCGACCAATGAGCTATCCCGTCCCCATTATGTATGTACATTTTACAATTCAATCAACAAATAAAAAAAACCAACATCCCCCCCCCCCCCCCCCCCAACCATTTCAACTTTGTTAAAACTGATGAACAATCAAAATCTTTTCATAAACTTGATTGTAGCTGTATTTTAATGCTAATTACAAAATAACATAATGCCAATTTAACCAGCCTATTTATTTATTTATACCACTTTAAGTCACGAGATTTCTCTGCGTGACAAACTGATGCCAAGAAATGCTTAAACAAATTATTCCTGTGATAATCAAGATCGGAATGATCAATACTTTGATGAAAAACAACAACAAACAAACAACAAACCAACCCCAAAACTTGCTGTATCCGAAACACCATGTGAACGCTCCACACTGACACATAACAAAAACCGCTTCCATAGATACACACTGACCACTATTTCAGGTATTCTGTTCTGCACTCAGCACCAATTTCATCTGACATAAAACACACACAAGAAACCCGTCCAAAAGACCACATCTTTTCCACACTGGCAAATTAAAGAACTGGCAGACTACAGGTTGCTTCACTATATGTCACACTCCTACTTTTGGAAAAACAAAGCCAAAGAAACAATGGCAAAAACTGCATGATTGAATAAGCCACAGACCGACAGACAGACGCTACTGCTGAGTGGTTAAGACCATTTGACTTCACTTCCATGGGACCATGAAGTCATGGGTCCAGAATCCCGGTGGAATCTGGTGAATTAAGGGTGGGATTTTTACAATCTCCCAGGTCAACTTCAAGCGCAGATCTGCTAATGCCTTAAATCTGTCACGATCTCACACACACACAAACATAATATATATATATATATATGTATGTGTGTGTGTGTGTGTGTGTGTGCGCACATACACAAGCAGAAGATCAGATGTGCACATTAACGATCCCATCATTCATGCCAGCTTTCAGAGGGTTATGGAAAGATGAACATACCCAGCATACATTCCTGAAATCGGAATGCGGCTACCTTCATGGTGGCCAAAAATGGTTATATGTGCAAAATCTCACCATTGGTGAACCTTGAAAAAATTAACATATAGGAGCCAACCAGATGCTTTGATTCATGCTTATGCCTTCAATAAACGAAAAATCAGTTGCTTGTTAAACACTAACAAAATCAATAAAAATGGAAACACTGCTTATTTTTTTTCTTGTTTCTTATTTATAATCACGGACTGAAGGTGCACTGATTTTCAGTTTTTGTGACATATAATCAGCCCTACAGAATAAGCTGTGGGAGTCAATTTCAAGAAAAAAACCCATTGTTAAAGCTGACAGTCAGTGAATCAGGGCAAAGGTAAAGCCTCTAATTGGAGTCTATGGAGTGACCACACAAGTTTCAGCTGGAAACACTCGTTCATTTTCAACTAAAGACATATTCTCAAACACTTCCATTCTCAATGAGTTTCATTCTCAAACAGTTCCATTCTCAAGTATCTCAATTCTCAAACATTTCCACACAGTTCCAAACCCACCAAACACAACAGAATGAAAACATCTCATGCAAACAAAATTTGAAAAAAAACCCCAACCTCAAACAAACAGATAAACAAACAATACCAAAACAAACAACAACAGCAGCAGTTTACTTAGAGCTTCACTTCACTCTCTGTCTCAGATCGTTTTCTTCAGACGTTTTTGTCTTCACGTCCGCCCCATCTTCTCCCCCTGTCCCCGTGTTCAAATCCTCCGATGCTTCTTTCTTCTCTTGCCCTGCTGCCTCCTTCTTCGAGCGGCTGAAAAAAGCTTTGACCTTTGTCAGGAGACCTTTCTTCTTGCTGGGGTCAAGGAGGATGAAGCGGCGGGTGGTGAGGTTGTGGATGGAGCCAAAGGCGATGGCCACCACGGTGCATGCTAGGCAGATGACGTTGTAGGGCATGCTGAAGTCTGGTGTGGGCAGAGACACCAGCAGGGACTCAGTGTAGAGGCGAACGAAGCGGTGGAAGGATTTGTCAGACAGCCTGCAGGAGAGGAAAAATAATGTGTCAAGCATTTAGGATCCATTAAGTGCATGTTTCATTACTACATCCAAAAGGGTAATTCATCAACTTTAAACAAAATTAAAATCACAAAACAGATTAAAAAAAAAGACTTTCGAAAAACCACTCATAAACTTACCAAAGTACACGTGAACACATTCTTATAGAAAACAAGTGATAAATCTATAATCAATCTGCTACACATCCATCATTATCTCAAAACATCTAAAAAGGCTAAACAGCATTGTCTGTCCTCTCTTACATCAGTCACATTCAATACACCACACCATTTGTTCATTTACAAATGAGAAGATGTGAAAAACAGAACATTAATATTGGACGCTATAGCAAATGGTTACGACCGTTCAACTTCAACCCCATGGTCCATGAAGTCATGGGTTCAAATCTTGGCAGCCTCTGGTGAATTAGCTAAGGTGGGGATTTTACGATCTCCCAGGTCAACTTCAAGTGCAGACCTACCAGTGCCTTAATTCCCTTTGTATATATAATTTATACACATGCAGAAGATCAAACACGCATGCTAAAAAGATCCCGTAATTCATGTCAATGTTTGGAGGGTTATGGAAACTTGAACATACATAGGATACATCTCTGAAGTTGTAATGTGGCTACCTTCATGGTGGGCAAGAACGGTCGCATACACAAAATCTCACCGTTGGTGAACCTTGGAACTCAAGCCGAGGAAAGCAAAAGAAAAAAGAAAAAAAGAGAACAACAATAACAAACAAACTCACATGTCTAGCAGCGTAGAAGAATTATGGGATGGAGCGATGAAGGTTTTGTCTGAGGGCAGGATGACAGAAATGACGGCAGAGTTGATGTAGAATCCGTGATTGGCGTCAGGGGGGTACTCAGTCCACTTCAGAAAGGCGCGCTCAAACTGTAGGCTGACCTTGGTCACCGACCTGGGGGGCAAGGTGAAGGACATCTCCAGGTGGTAGGATCGTTCACGGTCTCTTCCAGGAATGTAGTGAACTTTGACTGTTGAAGAGGAAAGGAAAAAAATACTGAATCTGATATTAAGAATCAATCATCTACAGAGGAAAATACTGATTCATGTTAACAATCAACCATCTACTGAGGAAAGGAACATACTGGATCTCATGTTAACAATCAACCATCTACTGAGGAAAGGAACATACTGGATCTCATGTTAACAATCAACCGTCTACTGAGGAAAGGAACATACTGGATCTCATGTTAACAATCAACCGTCTACTGAGGAAAGGAACATACTCGATCTCATGTTAACAATCAACCATCTACTGAGGAAAGGAACATACTCGATCATTGTTCAAAATCAACCATCTACAGCACCCCCATGGGTATGCCGAGGGGCCGGTCAGTATAAATAACATTCCCACCTTCTGGAAATTCTGTGCCAGGAATTCCCTCTTTTCTATCCCTCTTTGTTTCTGCCTTGTTCCTTTCCATCTTGTCACCTCCTTTTTGTCTATTTTCTGCCATCTTGGTCCATTCTCCTGCCTTTCTTCAAGAAAGACTTAAAAGATGATAATTCTCTTCTACACCAAAGTTGGATGTGCTGGGCCTGACTTGTCAGGCGCTCAACCACTAGACTGCCTTACCCCGGAAATTCTCTGGGGCTAAACGTGCACCCTATACGCCAACAACCCGGAAAATTTCCGGGGTGTCGAACCGAAGTAAACAAGCCTGCTTCCTTGACTACAGTTAAAGGGAAACAACTCCAAAATTAATAGAGGTCACTCTCCTGTTGCTTGGCAACATGGAGCTGCAAAAACCGTGGCAAAAACGATCGTTTTTTTGCTCGTATTTTGTGTTTTTATGCATGACTGCTTGGGAAGTTCTTGTTCAAAATTGCTGACACTTCTTGTTGAAGGCATAAATAACTTTACACAGCTATAAAAGTGGCAAATAAAACTCTAGATTTACCTAACAGTGATGAAAACGATCGCGTATGATTGAGGAGATCGTGTATTTAAAAAACAATGAATGGGATTTGGCCTAGACATATGTTTGACATTATTGTGATGGAGGGTACTCAGAATGACAGTGGTGATGAAGAAATCGTATTTATGGTCGATTTTTTTACATTTTAAATATATTTTCGCAGTGAAATATCATGCTAACTAATTTGAGCTTGCCTCGAAGTAATCTATGATATATATACTGTCATTGGGTAGACTATCAGGAATATTCATGTAGTAGTTTCTGAGTAAGAGGGATATGAACATAGCAGTGGTACATAAGAATTTTATTCCCCGGCATATAGGGTGCACTTGCACTGGGCAGTTAAGAGGTTAATGACAGTGCAACGCATTTTCGCTCATATGACGGACAATGGTGGTTGCTGTCTGAGCGTTCAATGAAGAAGAATACAAACATACCCAGCATGCATCTTACTATGTGGAGAAGGATATGCTCCGACATGTTACACTTGCCCTAAACACATAACCTGTTCCACTTTTTGGAAGAACAGGCCATAGTGTGTGCGGGTGGGAATGGATGACTAAACTGACAAAACCGCAAGTTTGTAAGAACTGACAAATTAAAAAAAAGCACAGGAGTGCTTATTCCATTATCCCTCAAATAACAGAATCTTCTTCTTCTTCCTTTTTTGTCATGTTTCTCCCAGGGAAGGTTTGACATTGATGAGCCTTCTCCATCTCTCTCTGTTTTGAGCTTCCTCCTTATTTATGCCCCAAATAACAGAATGAACAAAAAAAATCAGTCACTGACCACAAAGACTCCTCAAGTCAGGGCCTCCCCCCCCCCAAACAAAAGAAAAAAGAAAACAAAGGAGCGGCGTCTCACAGGGAACTTTGTTGCCTCTGCTCTCTATGGTGATGGAGTTGAAGAAGACTCGGGTGAACCAGGGGAAGGAATCCATGTAGAAAATGGGCAGTGTGGTGTCCAGGGTGTTGTGGATCAGGCAGCTTACCCCCCTTTCTCCAGCCCATATCCTGGAACAGACATCAGAGCACACACGTATACATATCACACATATGTGATGTACACACACACATGTGACATACACACACATATGATGGACAAACAAAATCATATGTTGCTTGTACATATGCATGCTTGTTTACACATCTATACAAAACTGAAAACACACACACACACAAACAAGTGTATGCAAGCCAGCACACACACAATTGCACATACACACACATATGTTCGCACATACACACACACTCACATGACTTGACTTGACACACACTCACATGCACACACAAAAGATCACACCTACACAGAGAACGACATGCAAGCATGTACTCAAATACACACAATCTGAGAAACATCCAACAACTAGGTCTGTGAAACTCAACAACCTTATCAAAAGATGTCAACCGTCCAACACAGATCTTCCTTCAGACTCTAATCTTCCATCTGACACTGTTCTCCTATATGACACTAACCTTCTTTCTCCCATGGGGATGCCGGGGATCTGTCAGAACAAATAGCACCCCCATCTTCTGGAAATTCTGTGCTAAGTTCCGTCTCTTGTATCCCTCTCTTTGTTTCTGCCTTGTTGCTTTCCTTCCTGTCACCCTCTTCTTGTCTGTTTTATGCCTTCTTGGTCCATTCTCCTGCCTTTTTTTCAGAAAGCTTAAAAGATAACAATCCTCTCCCACCTCGATGTCAAGATATGCTGGGCCTGATTTGTCAGGCACTTAAAGGCAGCGCAACATATTTTTGCTCATATGACAGACAACAATAGTTGCTGTCTGAGCATTCGAAGAAGAAAAAGAGGAAGAAGAAGAAAAAGGAGAAGAAGAAGAAGAAAAAAAAAGAAGAAGATGAAGAAAAAAAAAAAAGAAGATGAAGAAGAAGACGAAGAAGATGGTGAAGAAGAAGAAAAAGAAGAAGAAGAAGAAGAAGAAAAAATAGAAGAAGAAGAAACAGATGGAGAAAAAGAAGAAGGAGAAAAATAAAAAGAAGGAGAAGAAAAAGAAAAAGAAGAAGAAGAAAAAGAAAAAGAAGGAGAAGAAAAAGAAGAAGAAAAAGAAGAAGGAGAAAAAGAAGAAGAAGAAGAAGAAAAAAAGAAGGAGAAGAAAAAGAAGAAGAAAAAGAAGAAGAAGGAGAAGAAGAAGAAGAAGAAGAAGAAGAAGGAGAAAAATAAAAAGGAGAAGAAAAAGAAGAAGAAAAAGGAGACGAAAAAGAAGAAGAGAGAAAAAGAAGAAGAAGAAGAAGAAAAGAAAAAGAAGCAGAAGAAAAAGAAAAAGAAGCAGAAGATGGTGAAGAAGATGGTGAAGAAGAAGAAGAAGAAGAAGAAGAAGAAGGAGAAAAATAAAAAAAGAAGGAGAAGAAGAAGAAGGAGAAAAATAAAAAAGAAGGAGAAGAAGAAGGAAAAAATAAAAAGAAGGAGAAGAAAAAGAAGGGGAAGAAAAAGAAGAAGAAAAAGAAAAAGGAGGAGAAAAAGGAGAAGAAAAAGAAGAAGACGGAGAAAAATAAAAAGAAGGAGAATGAGAAGCAATCTCCCTACAGACTGACCGGTGATGTAGCGGTGGGCGTAGAGTGGTGGTGGAGGGAACTTGCCGTATTCCTGCCGCACGTTGTATGTGGCATCGATGCTGAGGATGCGGCGTGCGGCGATGACCTGCTCCACGTTGTAGACGGCCACACTCTTCACGCCAGTGCTGTCGGTCATCGCCCGCTCCTCGCTAGGGGTGGGGGTCAGAGAGAACTGCACTTCGTCCTGCACAGTGGGGTTCACAGAGTATGGGGGGTGGTGGTGGTGGTGTGTGCACATACATACATGCACACATGTCTATTGGTGTTGCAGTGTGAGCACATATATACATACACACAAGTGTATAGGTGTTGTAGTGTGAGCACATACATACATACATGCACACATGTCTACTGGTGTTGCAGTGTGAGCACATACATACACACATGTCTATTGGTGTTGCAGTGTGAGCATATACATACACACGTCTATTGGTGTTGCAGTGTGAGCACATACATACACACATGTCTATTGGTGTTGCAGTGTGAGCATATACATACATACATACACACAAGTGTATTGGTGTTGTAGTGTGAGCACATACATACATACATACATACATACATACATACACACAAGTGTATTGGGTAATGTGAGCACATACATACATACATACACACAAGTGTATTGGTGTTGTAGTGTGAGCACATACATACATACATGCACACAAGTGTATTGGTGTTGTAGTGTGAGCACATACATACATACATACACACAAGTGTATTGGTGTTGTAGTGTGAGCACATACATACACACAAGTGTATTGGTGTTGTAGTGTGAGCACATACATACACACACACAAGTGTGTATTGGTGTTGGTGTGTGTACATACATACATACACACAAGTGTATTGGTGTTGTAGTGTGAGCACACTCATACATACATACATACACACAAGTGTATTGGTGTTGTAGTGTGAGCACATACATACATACATACCTACCTACATACATACACACAAGTGTATTGGTGTTGCAGTGTGAGCACATACATACATACATACCTACCTACATACATACACACAAGTGTATTGGTGTTGCAGTGTGAGCACATACATACATACATACATACATACATACATATATACATACATACACACAAGTGTATTGGTGTTGCAGTGTGAGCTCATACATACATACATACACACAAGTGTATTGGTGTTGCAGTGTGAGCTCATCCATACATACATACATACCTACATACATACACACAAGTGTATTGGTGTTGCAGTGTGAGCTCATACATACATACATACACACAAGTGTATTGGTCTTGTAGTGTGAGCACATATATACATACATACACACACACAAGTGTATTGGTGTTGTAGTGTGAGCACATACATACACACAAGTGTATTGGTGTTGCAGTGTGAGCACATAAATACATACATACACACAAGTGTATTGGTGTTGCAGTGTGAGCACATACATACACACAAGTGTATTGGTGTTGTAGTGTGAGCACATACATACACACACACAAGTGTATTGGTGTTGTAGTGTGAGCATATACATACATACACACAAGTGTATTGGTGTTGTAGTGTGAGCACATACATACATACATACACACAAGTGTATTGGTGTTGTAGTGTGAGCACATACATACATACATACATACATACACACAAGTGTATTGGTGTTGTAGTGTGAGCACATACATACATACATGCACACAAGTGTATTGGTGTTGTAGTGTGAGCACATACATACATACATACATACACACAAGTATATTGGTGTTGTAGTGTGAGCACATACATACATACATTCACACAAGTGTATTGGTGTTGTAGTGTGAGCACATACATATGTATACATACACACAAGTGTATTGGTGTTGTAGTGTGAGCATATACATACATACATGCATACATACAAGTGTATTGGTGTTGTAGTGTGAGCATATACATGTATACATACATACAAGTGTATTGGTGTTGTAGTGTGAGCATATACATACATACATGCATACATACAAGTGTATTGGTGTTGTAGTGTGAGCACATACATACATACATACATACATACAAACACACAAGTGTATTGGTGTTGTAGTGTGAGCACATACATACATACAAACACACAAGTGTATTGGTGTTGTAGTGTGAGCACATACATACATACATACAAACACACAAGTGTATTGGTGTTGTAGTGTGAGCACATACATACATACACACAAGTATATTGGTGTTGTAGTGTGAGCACATACATACACACAAGTGTATTGGTGTTGTAGTGTGAGCACATACATACATACACACAAGTATATTGGTGTTGTAGTGTGAGCACATACATACACACAAGTGTATTGGTGTTGTAGTGTGAGCACATACATACATACACACACAAGTGTATTGGTGTTGTAGTGTGAGCACATACATACATACATGCACACAAGTGTATTGGTGTTGTAGTGTGAGCACATACATACATACATGCACACAAGTGTATTGGTGTTGTAGTGTGAGCACATACATACATACATACATACACACAAGTGTATTGGTGTTGTAGAGTAAGCACATACATACATACACACACACAAGTGTATTGGTGTTGTAATGTGAGCACATACATACATGGACACAAGTGTATTGGTGTTGTAGTGTGAGCATATACATACATACACACAAGTGTATTGGTGTTGTAGTGTGAGCACATACATACATGTGTATTGGTGTTGTAGTGTGAGCACATACATACACACACACAAGTGTATTGGTGTTGTAATGTGAGCACATACATACATGGACACAAGTGTATTGGTGTTGTAGTGTGAGCATATACATACATACATACACACAAGTGTATTGGCGTTGTGGTGTGAGCACATACATACATACAAGTGCATTTGTGTATGTGCACACAGATACAGACAGACGCATGCAGACTCTCTCTAGTAGTTAGAACATTGCACTTGCAATCTGACAACCTGGGTTCGATTCCCATTCAAGGGAATATTTTCCCTGGAGTTAACATCAGTGCAGTCTCCACTCCCCCCAAAAGTCCTTCAGATGATACTATAAACCGAGGTGCCAACGCACACAGAACATCTTGCGCACACATTAAATCCTGTTCCGCTTTTATAAGAGTAGGCCATTGTGTGCCGGTGGGAACAGATGACAGAATTAACAAAACCACATACACACGGGGACTGGATGTAAAAAAACACATAAGTGCTTATTTCATTATCCTTGATATAAATAAAATAAAATTAAAAATAAATCTCTCTCTCTGACACACACACACCACACACACAAAGCAGTTGTGTACATGCACACACAAAGCAAGCACTTGTGTATATACACACATACACACAAAGCACTCATGTACACACACACAGAGCACTTGTGTACACACACACACAGCACTTGTGTACACACACACACACAAACCATATAATAGCTGTGAACTACCATTACAAGACAGCCAGTCAATTCCCTAACCTTTACATATATATATATCTTTCTTTCTTTCTGTCTGTCTGTCTGTCTGGACTTTCTTCCCTTTGTTTCTTTTCCCCTTTCTTTGTTTTCTTTTCTTTCCTTCCTCCCTCCCTCCCATCTACCCATCCGTCTGTCTGTCTGTATTATTCATCACAAGAACAGGAGGTAGCTAGCTGACCTCGTTGCTGGAGGTGTCCACAAACACCTGACTGCGTGCTGCCAACGGACAGTGAGACCTGACCCCCTGACCAAACACCTTCCGCATCGACCAGTCTGCAACAGGTACATACACGTATACACGTATGTACGACTGTTAACACCTTCAGTATGAAAACACACATTGACAACACAATGACATAGACACACATGTTATACGAATACCAAACATTTCCGCATCGACCAGTCTGCAACATGTACATATGTATGTATACTTGTACACAGTATGAATGTATACATCTCCAGTATGAAAACACACATTGACAACACATTGACATAGACACACACATATGAATACCAAACATCTTCTGTATTGATCAGTCAGCAACAAGTCTAATAATAATAATAATGATAATAATAATAATAATGATGATGATGATAATAATAACAATGACGATGATGATGATTATTATAATAATAATAATAATAGAAATCACATATATATGGAATTTTTAGAGCACTCAATCATGTGAAGTAAACGAATCAAATCCCTTTAGTGTAATAGCACGTCGACAACACACAAGACACACAAATACCAGTATCAAACATCTTCCACATTGATCAACCACTCTGCAACACATACATGTATGTAATACACCTTCAGAGTGATAATACGTTGACAACACACTGACACAGACATGTATACAAATACCACACATCTTCTGCAATGACCAGTCTGCACATGTCCATGTATACATCATTATCCTTGAAATAACATTTTTTTAAAAAGTATTAAAACATGTCAACAACACACAAATACCAATGCTCTACCATCTAAGTAAACAGATAAACTTATATAGTGAAGAAAACACACATAAAAAACAACCAGGAACACGCTTGTCACAAAAGTATTAACATTCAATAGAAAATAACAACAACAAAAATCCCTTCCCCCCACCAATACATCCTGACATAGACACACACAGACACAGACGCACACATGCACGGTTTCAAGATTTGATTCCTTTAAACCCTTTTAGGGTATGGAGGATTACAAATATATTAAACAGGAGAATAAACCGAAAGTAACAGCAATTCATTTGAAATAGTATCAACTCTAACAACAACAACACATACACCACACATACATCACACATACACAAAAACACAAACAAAAACACACACACACATTATGCACAAATACACACACACACACACCACAAACACACAGACACACTGACACATACACACACACATTTCTCACACCATCCATCCACAACTCACTCTGAAATCCATCCCCGGTCAGCACAGGGTCCATCACCAGGGACAGAGACTGGGTCAGCTCCACTGCTTCTGATGTACAGGCCTTGTCCTGTCATCCCCACACTCACACAGTCAGTCAGTCAATCCACATCTCTTTCATCCTCTCCCCTCTCTCTGTGTGTCTCTCTCAGTCTCTCTGTGTCTCTGTCTGTCTGTGTGTGTGTGTGTGTGTTTCTTCTTTTCTCTCATGCACGCACATATATATATTATATACACACACACGCATACATCTCTCTCTCCACATTAATCAATATCACACAAGTTGCAGCAACAGTATAATATCCTTATCTATCTTATGCAATCCACACCAACCATAACAAACAGTATGATATTCATATCAAACTTGATGGTATAAACACTATTCGGACCAACAACACCAACAGTTTAACAGTCATATATATATAACTTGATACTGACACAAGAGTAAGAATGCCAACACACACTATTGCACCATAGAAAAAAAATCACAAATAAATATTAAGCACCACAGAAAAAAACACAACCCAACATTAACAGCCTCCCCCCAAAAAAAACAACAAAAAACAAAACAAAAAACCTTCCAAAAACTTACAGCACAAACAGGCTTGAAGTGGATTGAGAGAGAGTGGTAGTCGGCATCGTACAGTTTTTCCGCTCTGAACAGTGTGGACAGCCCAGCCTGTAAAAATGAATCGTTACAAATAAGCATTCTGATTCCTTTAGGTAGATAAAACCTGGCTGTGCTGAGGATGCCAGTCATTTCACTAAAGTTATCATCTCCAGATTAAAAAAACCCCAAACAAACAAAACAAGAAACAAAACCAAAAAACAACATCTCAAAATAACAACAATATGTGAAATGCCATATATGGGTAACTTGCACTGCAGAACAGAAATCCAGTATGCCCATCCCAGAATTTACCAGATCACCACCTGGTTACCAGAACAAAACAATAATACTGAATACAGGGAAAATGCTGTATAATGTTCAACGAAAACAGTTGTCAGATTTTTTTTTTTTAAAGGCAGGAGAATGGGCTGAAAGGCAGAAAACAAGTAAAGAACAGAAAAACAAAATAACAGAAACAAAGAGAGTGAGAGACAAGGGGAAAATTCTAGGGTGTATGCTGGGTATATTATAAAATTTGTGTCATACACAGCTCTATGAGATAATTATATAGATAGCTGTTAGACATTAGTGCATATCATACACTAAAATATCCAGAGATACAGAGAAGTAACAAATAAAGGCAGAACATTTTGAAACCTTTTAGATTAAAAATCTGTATATTTTGTATCATGGCATTTCAATTCAATTCAATTAAAAATTCTTTAATTATCCCAGGACAGGCAATTACAACACTCACACTGACAGGCACATGTATACACTGAGAAGAATGATTATAAAAACATCTCAAGATCAGACAATCATCGTTTGATCACCAGATTTTAAAAAAAGTGACAAGAAACAACACAATCTTCCCCAAACCTTTGAGTTGCAAGGCAAAAGCTTTTTCCACGGAGTTAAGTTTTCAGTGCAGACGATCTCTCGAGGCAGTGCTCCGTATCGCAGATACGTGGAAAACTGGGCATAGTCCTCTGGAGCCACGCCTCTGGGTCTGAAGCTCCAGCGAGGAGCCACCGTTGACTTTTCGTCCAGGAAGTTGAGTGAGGAACAGAAGAGCCCTGACAAAGCATTGACCAGTTCCTTCCATGTCTTGTCCACGCTGAATGAATGACACAGAACATGGAAAATTATGTACAACTTAAAAAAAAAAAAATAAAAAATCATGTTGTACCACAATCTACAACACAATGCCAATGAGTTCAATGTAAAAAAGAAAAAAAAGGCAAACTGGTACTTTCTTTCTTTGTTAAAGCCACTAAAGCAGGCCGTGCTGAGGACACCAACACATTATTACATACCTGTATCAGTGTATGTGCCAGCTGTCTGCAGTCTCACTGGTCACTGGCAAAAGCCTGCTGCGTGGTAAACAATACAATGCCTCTAGTCTGTCCAGTCTGAAAGGCTGCCAGTGCCACTGTCTACAGGTCCATAAAATGTGTGCTGACTTGATTTGTATCTTGTGGGTAAGACGAAGCTTGCTTGGTGTCTTTGTGTTATTTACAATACACTACATTACACCGTAGTTCCATACCTCAGTTGGAGTCCGACAGGGATGTCTGCTGTCGCCGACACTATTTAACATTTTCCTCAAACGCATCATGACTGACGCCTTGGAAGACCACACAGGCACAGTCAGCATTGGAGGGCGAACTATCACCAACCTCAGGTTTGCCGATGACATTGACGGTCTGGCAGGAAATGAAGAGGAACTGACCAACCTAGTGAAGCAACTGGACGAAATATCCTCACGATACGGCATGGAAATCAGTGCCGAGAAAACCAAGCTCATGTCAAACAGTGCCCAGCCAATCACCACCAAGATCACTCTCAGCGGAAAAGAACTGGAGACAGTTGACCATTTCAAGTACCTTGGAGCCATCATAAGTGAGGAGGGATCGAAGACTGAAATCCTAGCAAGAGCGGCACAAACAGCAGCAGCAATGGCAAGACTGAAGACCATATGGAGAGACAGAAACATCCCTCTTGGAACCAAGGTAAAGTTACTTAACGCGCTAGTCACCTCAATCATGCTTTACGCATGTGAGGCATGGACACTGAACGCAGACCTACAAAGGAGGATCCAAGCAGTAGAAATGAGATGCCTCAGAAGGCTCCTTGGCATCTCATACAAGGACCATGTCACCAACAATGAAGTCCGCAGAATGATCACTCAACAGGTGCGGGACTATGAAGACCTACTGACCACGGTGAAAAAGAGGAAACTCAGATGGTATGGGCACGTAACACGCTCAGAAGGACTTGCAAAGACCATCCTGCAAGGAACAGTCCAGGGGAAGAGAAGACGGGGCAGACAGAGGAGAAAGTGGGCCGACGACATCCGTCATTGGACAGGGGAGGACTTCAATGTCACCCAGGCACTCGCCCACGACCATGCTAAGTGGAGCCAGCTGGTCCACCGTTCGTCCACCATGCAGCGCCCCTACGACCCTGGCGGGTTACGGGACCAGTGAACAGTGAACATTACACCACATCACACTAAACTTCACTGCATAGTACAGTGCTATATTTAGTTACACTACACCACAGCACACTGCACAGTAAAGTACATTACATTACAGTACACTTTAGTTTACCACACCACACCACACAATATCACACTACACTGCAACCACACCACATCATCCCACACCCTACAACGCTCCCCCCCCCCCCCCCCCTCCACACACTCCTCCTAACCAAAACCCAAACTGACTGAACGCACCCAACTCAACCCAGACACCAAGGGCACCTACTCAGTGACGGTGGGCTTGAACCACACCCACAGTTGCGCCCCTGCAGGGGAGTCCTCCACAGGGTAGCCCCAGAACTGGTGTCGCCACTGACCCTGGGTCTGGGTGAGGTGGAGCTCCTGCACATGGTAGGCCGCCAAGACATCGCCCAGCGACTTCGGAAACAGCCGATAGTGCTGAACTGAAAGAGATGTGGGCAGAGGTACACTTTGATGAAGTACGTACAGTAGTTTTTACTTTGTTCTAGATTACATTGTGGAACTTGTGCGACAGATGCTTGTTCTTGTAGTGTTAAAGAAAACTAGGAATTTAAGTAATAGTATAGTATAAGTAATCATCATCAGCATCTTCCTTATTATCTTCATATTAATTATTATCATTACTGGTAAAAATGATTATTACTACTAGTATTAATTACTACTGATAAAGTGCTTAATCTGAGGACTACTACTGGTACATACAGTACTTTACAACTACTGGTACTAGTTACTACTTAGTAGCACTACTACTTAGATTTAGACTACAAGTGCTGTACTACTACTACTATTAATGTATTACCACTAATAAGTAATGTTAATAATGACAAGTCAATGACAATGATAATGACAAATTGTTATAATAATGAAGAATCTTGTCTATAGCAAAAAGTTTTACAATGAATAGCAACTTGTCACATGGTGCTAACACAATGCACACACACAAACACGCACACAGTGACACTCACAGCACTGTTTTTCATTGTAAGTTTTTTTGTTCCTTAGCTAGAGCTCTCAGGTTCCCCAATGGAGAGTTTTTTGTGTGTATGTGACCGTTTTTGCCTACAAGAACAACATTGTTTGATGATTAAGACATAATGCATTAAATAAAATGTTTAGAGCTCAGTGACCATTCACATTCTAGTTTTACAGTGACCATTGTCTTTTTCTCCTTATAGTTCATGTTGTTGTTGTCTTTGATTTTACATTTGTTCACTTTCACTAGTTTCAGTGATAGACAGAGAAAAAAAAAGTGTGTGAAAGGTGAGGTGGTGGAGGTCCTACTGAAATGTGTGCAAGGGAAAAAATAGTTTACATAGACAAAAAATAAACTTCACAGAGCAAGAAGAATGAGTTAAAAACAATAACACACAAAAAAATCATTAAACTTAATAAAGCTATAACAAATGTCCTATAGGACTGTGCCAAATTGATTACAGTTCATGAATATGTGTGTGTGTGTGTGTGTGTGTGGTGTGTGTGTGTGTGTGTGTGTGTGTGTGTTGTGTGTAAATGTTATGGTGGGTGTATCACTGGGAACTTTTAGATAAATGCTCAGCATAATTTAATACTTCTTGTATCTAACTAGTTCTAGGAAAACCATGGCCAGTGGTAAATAAGTAAGCCACTTGTCTCCCTCCCCCCCCCCCCCCCCCCCCCCCCATCCCCTGTAAGTGAAAACATATGACACATGACAACAATGGAGTTCAGGTATAAATTATCGGTTCTTTATCATCAAACGTCTCATTACAGATAAAGAATGAGGTTTGTTGTAGCCACTCTCAAATTTGTGAAGAGCCGCTGCTAACAGTAACACAAGCAGTCTTGCTGCAATGACTGACATAATAAGTAACACTGATGTGAAAAGACCAACAATATATAACTTTTTCTTTTACTCAATGCAATAGTGCAGCGACCTGTAAAACTCATAATCTATTAATGCACCGCTGAACGCTTCTCGAACTTAGTAGCGTCCTAAGAAACACAGTAGAACTAGAAGTCTTACATTTTTCAATATCGTGCACAGAAACATTCCATTTTGTTGTAAACTGGAAGTCAAATAACAGATGCCCACTTTGCAAAGGTTTTATATATAGTTCTTCGTAAAACACATCATCTGTTGAAGCAGTAGAGAGCTGGATACAACAACACACGACCAATAGGGATACACAGGTGAACAACGCAATCCTCGCACTCCCCATGTTTACATTCAGCACTGAATGGTAGCAACCATGCAGCAAATAAAACAACAAAAACTAAACAGTGCCTGCTAAAGTGTAGCCAAACCACATTTGATATCATTATTATTCTTTTCAAACAGTCCTAATATAATATATGTATTTTTTTAAAAGAAAAAACTATTTCTAATGTCTCGTCTTTTTAATGTTAATTTTAACAAAGCGTCCAACGGCAGGAAGTTTACAGGCGTGGAAAATGGGAGAGCGCATGTGAGTCGGTGTATGTTAGCCACTTTGGAAACGTTTTGCAAGTAGGCACAAAATCTGGCGTTGTTTTTCTTTCTCTGCTTCTTACAACACGTTGATTTCGGTCTTCGTGATTGCTAGGGCAACTTATTTTGTACTGGTAAATAGTGAGAAGTCTCTGTTTTTCTTTAAAGTAAAATTGGGACTGGGCTGAAGTTCAGCGTCCGATCTGTATTTTTAGATTTCATCTTATGAGTCAATGTTCGGGCATAAAGACGTCAAACTTTCTATAAGATCGCTCATTGTGTTACAGAATTTGCTTTTTAAGGTCTTAGTTATTGAGACTTTTTAGCCAGTTTCTTGTTTGTGCACATTGATTGTAATGATAAGAGGTTCCAAAGGTAAGCAAGTTGTAGGTAATCAATCCTATTAGTATTATACATTGATAATTGAATGTTTACACGTTTGTTGGTATTGAATTGATAATTAAACCTCTGCACTTTTCTTTTGGTAGGCTTTCTTTATTTCACTGTTTGTCGTGTAGTGTTGTGTTCGAGTTTTGACGACCTTGGAACTTCCAGCCACTACCCATGAGGCGCCCATTCAAAGGATTTTTTCCAGGGAGTTAACATTGCTCCACTCTCGAAAAATACAGTACTTATTAAAAGTGAAACAGATGAAAAGTACTAAACTTGAAAGCACTTTGAATGACACTATTATATAGTATAAACCAAGGCCCTGTGTGCCAGTGCACACAGAACATCTTGTGCACATGTTAAGAGTAGCCCATTCATGCCTGTACAAAAAAATGTTTTTAAAAATGCATGCACATTGGTGTTAAGTTTCAAGACATAAGCTAGTCCCAACTTGGAATGCAGAGCAGATACCTGTAATGGTGCCCCAGGCAAAGATGGTTGCATACCCAAAACTTACCATTGGTGAACTGGGCTGTAGCTGAGGAATGAAAAAAAAGGTAATAAAAAGGTTTTTATCAGTTTAACTTTAAATTAAAGTCAGAAATGTCATACATTTAATGAATATTTTGAAAGTCAGCTGAGTTAGTTTTCTAACATTATTTTACATAACTTCCTTTTTGCTTATAAATAATAACTTGATCTTTCTAAATTAGTAAATAGGCCTTTTTTTCTCTTTCAAGTTTCATTTGATTTTTTATTTATTAATTATCTTTGGAATAGTGCTGCTTTTCATATTACCTAAGTGAGTAATTGACTGTGGTTTTAGGTATGGATACCAGATAACTATTGGCATCCTTTAGTCTTGGAAGGCTATGGACTGCGCTTTAGGTGTTAATTCTGGTACAGCATTGGATGTTGCTGGCCAGTCTGACATGGGAATGACAGTCCCTATGGCAGAGGGCACAGATAAAGTCTGACGTTGGTCTGTCGTAGTGTCTGGGGCCGCAGCATTTTTTCTTGCTCTCTTTGCCTCATGTTGCCAAGTGAGTGCCTTTTTGAACTTGGAGAGACCTTTCTGCACAGTCTTGTCTCCAGGCTGATCATTCGAGGGCTGTTGCTTCCCAGTTGTTGTGGTTAATGTTTAGGGCGTATAAGTCCCTCTTGCACACATCTTTAATTGCAGCTGTGGTATGCCTGTGGGACATTTTTTGTGCACACGTTCTCCATAGAGGAGGTCTTTAGGGATCGGTCCATCGTCCATGCGCAGGACATGGCCAAGCCAGTGCACACATCTCTGTTTCAGTCAAGTCAAAAGTACTTTTATCATCCCATGAAAGGCAATTACAATGTACAGAGTGTACATGCTGGTGCATCCAGCTCTTTCCAGGACAGGGTTGTTTGGGATCTTGTCCTGCCAGGTGATGTTCAGGATGCGTCAGAGGCAAAGCATGTGAAAAGCATAACTTATTAAGCTTTTGCTCTTGTTGGGCCCGCAAAGTCCAGGACTCCCTGCCATACAGGAGGGTGCTTATGACGCAGGCTCTGTAGATCTGGACCTTTGTGTGTTCAGTCAGCTTGCTGTTATTCCAGACTTGCTTTGTCAGTCTGATTATGGTGGTAGCTGCTTTGCTGATGCGCTTGTTGAGCTCTGCATCAAGTGAGAGGGTGTCTTGAGATCGTTGAGCCGAGATACACAAAGTCATGGACAACATCCAGTTCATGGTCATTGATGCTGATGGCTGGGGGAGAGTTAACAACATCCTGTCCCATGGCTTGCGTTTTCTTCAAGTTAATGGTGTTAGCCTGAAGTCTTGGCAGGCATTGCTGAAGTGAGTCATGAGCTGCTGTAGGTCCTCAGCTGAATGGGCAGTTACTGCTATGTTGTATGCAAAGAGGAAATCATGCAGGTACATCAGCTGGATTTTGGTCTTGGCTCTAAGTCTGGAGAGGTTGAGAGCTTTCCATCTGACCTGGTTCAGAGGTAGATACCTTCAGCTGCTTGGCCTAATGTGTTGTTTTAGCATCACAGCAAAGAAGATTTCAAACGGGGTGTGACTGTGAGCCAGGACGCAACCCTGTTTCACTCCACTCCGTACGTTGAAAGCAGCTGATGTTGAGCCATCAAAGACACAGTGCCTTTCAATTTTCATGTCTTTGTGGAATGATCTGATGGTGCTAAGAAGTTTGGGAGGACATCCATTCTTGGGAAGAATCTTCAAGAGGCCATCTCTACTGACCAGATCGAAAGCCTTTGTGAGGTCTGTGAAGGCAGCGAAGAGTGGCCACCTTTGCTCCCTACATTTCTCCTGAAGTTGTTTGAGGGAGAAGGTCATGTCTATAGTGGATCTATTGCCTCTAGTGGATCTGTTGGCTCAGACACCACACTGCGATTCAGGGTAGACTTGCTCTGCATGTGCCTGGAGGAGCCTCTTCACTTCAGTACTACTCGTGCATTATATTATAAATTATAATACCATAACAGTTGATCAATAGATTCAATAATAATCACAATGTGGTGTGACCATTCTACAAGTACAAAATTAACTTTTGTGCAGTTCTGGTCTAATGTTTTAGTGAACATATTTTGTTCTTTTGGTTATATCAGCAGTTGAGCATCAGGCTAGCTTTAAAAAACTGTAATGGTTATTAGTACTAGTAATACTAATAGTAATACAGTAGTATTCTTTTCAATGTGCAGGTCATATAAAACTAAAAAATTTTTTTAAAATAAAGTGGGTGGCAAGGGGGTTAAGACGTTTCCCTTATTTTTATTTTATTTATTTGTTCTTTTATATCGAGGATAATGGAATAAGCACTCATGTGGTATTTTTAATCAAGTCCCCGTGTGTATGTGGTTTTGTAAGTTTTGTCATCTGTTTCCACCGGCACGCAATGGCCTACTCTTTCAAAAAGTGAAACAGGATTTAACATGTGCGCAAGATGTTCTGCATGCGTTCGAACACGGGGCCCTGTTTATAGTCTCATCCGAAGGATGCCAACAAGTAAACCGTGAGGTTCTTTTTCAGATTCACAGCCTCGCCCTTTCTTCCCTGAATATTAAAGCCCTTCGGATGAGACTATAAACCGAGGCCCCGTGCGCAAACACATGCAGAACATCTTGCGCACACATTAAAACCCATTCTGCCTTTTGGAAGTGTAGGCCATTGTGTGCCAGTAGGAATGGATGACAGAAAAAACCAGCATGTGTCATGTTTAGACACCATCCTAGAAGCTGGAACGCAGCTACATAAATGGTGTGGGGGGGGGAGGGGGGCAATGGTTGCATATGCATAAATCCCACCTATAGTGAACCTTGGAGCTTTAGCCAAGGAACAGAAAAAAAAGTAACTTCCACAGTTCCAGATCCTTCTCTTCTTTTAAAAAACAATGTAATTCATGAAATGCATGCTGATTTATCTCGCCCAAAATTAATCATTTTGCATTTGGAAAAATGTATGCAGTGATCTGATTATTTTTGCTGTTAATGCCAGTAATGGTTAACTCTGTTTAGACAGTCCTTTTTTCAGAGACTTTGTCAGTTTGTGTCATCAGGCAGCAGAAATTTTGCTGGAACTATTATCATGTTAAGCAAGTGAAACATTCTAACTGATAATTGTTCATATTAGCATGTATCAGGGAAGTCATTAAATTAAGACTTGGTCCAGCTGCAGTTCAGAGGGACTGTGCTTGCTTGGACTTGTCAATGTGAAAAGGTCGAACTGCCATTGAAAGCAACTGAAAATTGTGAAAACTGAAAGGTAGAGGTGGCTGTGAGTCCTGAGGATTTCAGTCACATTATACACAAGGCACACGGACTCGAACATGTAACTCTGTCATATACTTAGTTCAAATAGAGGCACACACATAAACAAGGCCATAAACTTCAAATAGAGTGTTCGATTGGCTGGAGGATGTAAGCCATCCGTTACACATCCATCACACACATGTGCACACAGACATATACATGATATAGAGATAGTAAGGCACACACACACACACACACACACACACATACCAACACACACAGACATACTACATGATAAAACATGTACAAGCACACACACACCCACACTACACACATAACACATACACACACACGGGATGGGATAGCCTAGTGGTTAGAACATTGTGCTCACAATCTGACGACCCGGGTTCGATTCCCGTTAAAGGGGATATTTTCCACTGGAGTTGACATAAGTGCAGACTCCACTATCCCCAAAAGTCCTTGGGATGAGACTATAAACCGAGGCCCCGTGTGCGAACGCATGCAGAACATCTTGCGCACACGTTAATTCCTGTTCTGCTTTTCATAAGAGTAGGCCATTGTGTGCCGGTGGGAACAGATGACAGAATTTACAAAACTGCATACACACGGGGACTGGATGTAAAAAGCAATAAGTACTTATTCCATTATCCTTGATATAAAAGAATAAAAATACAAAAACAAAACCTGGTTGTTAGAGTGCATTCAAGAACTGCTGACCCGGTTTCGAATCTCGTTCAAGAGGATTTTTCCTCTGGAATTATCATCAGTGCCGACTCCACTCTCCCCAAAGGTCCTTCGGATGAGATTATAAACTGAGGTCCCGATGTGGGAACACATCAGAACACCTTGCGCACATGTTAAAACCCAATCTGTTTTTAGAGTAGGCCATTATGTGCTGGTGGGAACGGATTACAAAATTGACAAAATTGCATACACATGGGGATTGGATTAAAAAAGCACATGAGTGCTTATTCCATCATCCTCAAAAATAAAAGAATAAACAAATAAAAAGAGTAAACATCTATCACACACATACACACACACACACACACACACACACACACACACACACACACACACTCGCCCACTCACAAACAAACACACACCCACAACAGTCTCTAACACAGTAACAGTCTCTCTCTGCGCTCACACAGTTGCTCTCTTTCTCTCCTCCTCCTTCCCCCCCCTCCCCCAATCACTCTCACTCACTCGTCTTCATTGATGATTATAAAGTATATATATATGTACTAATATAGAGCTTTTAAGTTACATGCGTCAACCATCCTGATAGTGAAACACGATTGTGGAGCTTGATAAATAGCTGGGGTTGTGTCTCTCTGTGTGCCTGGACAGCCCTCATGTCAGGATGACTTCCAGAAGAAGCACTCAGTCGGTGACGCAGAGAAGCACGCGGCAGTCAGAACTTCACAAGGCCCGCAGACCTCGCCGGCTGGTCACACCCAAAACTGTGGTGAGCCAAACCTTTCGCACTGAGAGGAAAAAATAGTGTTGAGGATTGGTGGTCTAGAGGTAAGGCGCCTGTCTAGAAAGCGAAAAGTCCAGATCGGAAGTGTGCGGTGGTTCAAATCCCGTTTGGGCCTGAAACTTTTCCCCCATCCATTATACCATGAGTGGTGGTCTGGGCGCTAGTCTTTTGGATGAGGCGATAAACCGAGGTCCCGTGTGTTACACAAAATTGAACACATGTAAAAGAACCCACGGCAACAAGAGAGTTGTCCTTGGCAAAATTCTTAGAAAAAGCCACTCTGATAGGGAAACAAATACAGTTGCACACACACACACACAAAAAGGATGACCTGCTCTTGTGGCGACGTGCTCTCCCCAGGGAGAGCAGCCCAAATTTCATGCAGAGAAATCTCGTGACTTAAAGAGGTATAAATAAATAAAATAAATAAATATGTTTGTGTGTGTCAGGCATGGTACATCTCTGCGAATTCGTAGAAATCTGCGAAAAAGGAAGACAAAAAAAGGAGAAACAAATGAAACCCACCATAACCTGGCCAAGGGATGTAACTCTTCTTCCCTTCTCTGCTTGACATCGCAAGTCATCACTAAGCCTAGGTAGTAAGTGAAGGGGACCACTGTATCAACAATGGGTATTGGGTTTCATGACAGGGAGGGACTAGCCTTTGTGTGAAGGGAGATGGTAGGAAGGAGGAAGGAGAGTGGATGGGGGTGGGGGGCTTTCACTGGCTGTTCCACTTCAGCCCTGCCTGTGGTCAGAGAGCAATGTTTGTAAACATAACAATCAGCAGGCCCCCTTTTCCATGGAGTGAACTCCCCCCCCCTCCTTCTCTCTCTCTCTCTCAAACTCTCTCTCTCTCTCTCTCACCCACTTACACCCACACACACACATGCTTTTTTGTTGTATTATTCCATGTGCTCCCCCCCCCCCCCCCCCCCCTCTCTGTGTTTGTGTCTGTCCTTTCTCTCTCTTCCTCAATCTGTTTTTGCACATTGTCTAAATATGTCCTCATTTTTGCTATGTGATTACTTGGGTATAAAACCTCCTTTGGGTTAAGAAATGATTGATAAAAGTCATTCTGGGAGAGCTTATTTTAGGGCAGAAATTGCTTAGTACAAAGAACTGAAATTAGTTCAAGGAGAGGCTTTTTTTACAGGCTAGAATTGCTGAAAACCCTTCAGCTTTGGCTCTGCCCCTTGACCCTGCTAGGGGGCAATGCCCCCTGGACCCCAAACCATTTCAGGGGAAAATGCTTTTCTTCCAGTACCATGTCTATGTGTGTGCGCGCTAAAGCATGCATGTCTGTGTGTGTGTGTGTGTTTTTTTAATCTTAGTGACTGAAAGTGATTATAGATATTAGACAGCTACCCATGTTTCTCTATAAATTCAGTTCCCCTGCCTGCCTATAGTAGATTAGTAGCTCTAGTACCTCTGCAGTGACATCTCTCTATTCATTAAGAAAGAGATGTGGCATTTGTGTGGACAGCTTGGACATTGCATTATGGACTACAGTTTGTGGGTTTTTTGTGTATTTGTTTGTTTGTTTGTTTTTCCTCAGCTAGAGCTCTGAGGTTTATCAGTGGTGGGATCTTTCTGCATGCGACCATTTTTTCCCCCCACCATTTAGGTAGCGGCATTTTGACTGTAGGGATGTGGACTATGAAAGAGCAGGAAGAGAGTAATCAGTGTTTCTGGGAAGAGAAGGCACATAAAGAATGTGCCCCAGCAGAAACCTTCCTCAGAAGTTCTGTATTCCAGGAGTTCAACAATCATCATGTTGTTTTTAACATTTTATTTTTGTGTTGACCGCCACCAGGACGATGCAGTGGGTCTGTCAAGGAAGGAGGAGAGGGAGCTGAGGCGGGCGCTGTACGCATCGCTACACGAGTCACGGCGCCCCAGGACCCCCCAACTGGAGGAGGAGAACTCCATGAATGAAGATATCCCCAAACTGAGAAAGTCCACCAGACACATCGTGTCACCCCTGACCTACCCTGCAGGGGTCAAGGAGCGGAGTCAGACGTCCAGCACCAACAACTTTGACGAGAGCAGTCAGGACTCGGTTCTGTCCTCCGTCGCCTCCTCCTCCCACGAAGTCAAAAAGTGAGTGCAGGTGTGTCTGCAGGTGTGTGCGCACATTTCAAGTGGGGATACAGCTGTTCTTGAAAGCAGAAGGTTGGATCTCTGAATACAGGCTTTTATTTTCTCCCATCCGCTAGAGCAGGAATGATGGTCTAGGTGTTTGTCCTGTTTTTTTTGTTTTTTTGTTTTTGTTGAGCATTTCTCAGGTAGAGCTCTTGAGGTTCACCAGTGGTGAGATTTTTGTGCATGCAACAGTTTTTGGGTAGCCACAGTCCGACTTTGGGGATGATGTTTAAGCACAACACCAGTGTGGTTTTCGTTTAATTTTTGTTTTGTTTTTTTGGGGGGGGTGTTATTCGTTCTTTTTAGCATGAATGGCCTACTCTTCTCTAAGGCAGAACAGGTTTTAATGTGTGCAGATATCCTGTGTGTGTTCACAAACAGGGTTTGGGTTTATAGTGTCATACAAAGGATTTTCAAGGGGGTGGAGTCAGTCAGTACTTATGTTAACTCCAGGGGACCCCCCCCCCCCCCTAAAAAAAGACCCTCCCCAAAAAAACCCACGACAACCCCCCCCCCCCCCCCCCACCACCACCACCACCACCACCAAAAACAAAACAAACAACCCCCTCCCCCAACAGAATGGTAATGATAACATTACTTAACTTAAAGTTCAACACCTCCCCCCCACCTTGAAAAAAACAACAAACACAAAACCCCAACGTAAAATAGGACCTTATCTACTTAACTTTGGGGTCAACGCTCACGCCCACCCCCAAATAAATGAAAAAGAACACAGCACCCAAAACCAACAAAACAGAACGCTTTCTCTGCTTTAACTTAGAAGTTGGACTTGTGCTTGTTTTACTGGGGCCACAAAAGTGGACCAGTCCATTTTGAAGAACAGAGGATGTGTGCACAGTTGGTCATTTTTTGGTGTTTTTGAGGAATATATGTATGTGAAAGTATGCTTTGCCTTTGGCTTGTTTGCGCGCGCACACACACACACACACACCCACACCACACACACACGTGGGGGGACGGGATAGCCTAGTGGTTAGAACATTGCGCTCGCAATCTGACGACCCGGGTTCGATTCCCGTTCAAGGGGATATTTTCCTCTGGAGTTAACATCATTGCAGACTCACTCTCCCCAAAAAGTCCTTCGGATGAGACTATAAACCGAAGTCCCATGTGCGAACGCATGCAGAATATCTTGCGCACACGTTAAAACCTGTTCTGCTTTTTGTAAGAGTAGGCCATTATGTGCCTGTGGGAACAGATGACAGAATTTACACAACCACGTACACATGGGGACTGGATGTAAAAAAGCTTATTCCATTATCCTCGATATAAAAGAATAGAATAACAAGTAAAAAAAACAAAAAAAACAACAACACACACACATATGAAAGATGAACAATAGGTATATAGATGGATTACTGGATAGGCAAAGTAATCCTGTCATATAAAGCAATACTGGAATGCCCCCCACAGGAAAATCCATGCCCAGAGGAAGTTTGCCCAGGGATGCTCCTTGCCCTCCACCCCGGGTGGATCCCCAGGCAAAAAAGCGGCCACCTCCCCACACAGTCTGCTCAACAGAGTGCCCAAGACTGAGGACTTTCTCACCTTCCTGTGCCTCAGAGGTAAGCTTGTACACAGATTGTATAGAAGAAGGAAAAAAGGGAGAACTGCCAAGGCATCTGCCAAAAAAAAAAGAAGAAACTTTTGCTCTCTTCAGCAAAATAGTCCATACCTCTGGCAGACCTATTTCATTCTTCTTTGTCAAACATGCTGACAACTATTTGAGTGCAAATGTGTTGCACTGCCATTAAGCAACAAGTAATGCCCAGTGCGTCTGACTTTGGCGTGGGAAGAGTTGTTATCTTTGAAGTTTTTCTGGAAAAATGTCAGGAGAATGGACCAAGAAGGCAGAAAATAGACAAAAAGGAGGTGACAGGAAGAAAAGGAACAAAGCAGAAACAAAGAGAGGGATAGAAAAGAGGGAATTCCTAGCACAGAATTTCCAGAAGGTGGGGATGGTTTTTATACTGACAAAACCCTGGCATCCCCATGGGGGACACCTGTTTCATGTTTCTGTTTCTATCCCATAATTAAAGCCAGACAGGCAGCAAAAATTGTCATGTTGGGGGATTTGTGCATTTTCTGACACTTCAGTATCTATGTTGTCCAACTGGGTATCTCTTTTTATGACAAGACAGATTGGTTTTTTTTTTTAGGAGTAATGTTGATGATCAAAGCTTGCATATGAACAAAAGAACAAACTGCATTGATTTAATTTTCTTTTGCAATATAGTGATCAAAGTCAAAGGAATTTTTGGGAGTACTGATGTTAATGTCAAGGGAAAAATCTCCTCAAACATTTATCTTGGTTGTGGCTCAAACCCGGGCCATCAGATCGTGAGCCCAAAACTCTAACCACTAGGCTATCTCACCCCTCAAAGTATTCCACAGAGTCTGTGCATTCCTTTCTTCAAACTGCCTTTGTTTCTGCTTCCTTTCTTCTTCTTCTTCTTTTTTTGTCATGTTTCTCCCAGGGGAGGTTTGACATTGATGAGCCTTCTCCATCTCTCTCTGATTTGAGCTTCCTCCTTATTTATGCCCCTTTCTCTAAGATCAATTGCAATACAGGCAGCCTAGGTTTTGCTAGGTCTTCCCTTTGGTCTCTTTCCATCCACTACGAAGTTCATTGCTCTTTTTATGATGTGGTTTCTGCTTCCTTTAATGTCGCAATATATACATATACACATATATATATATATATATATATATATATATAGAGAGAGAGAGAGAGAGAGAGAGAGAGAGAGAAGACAAACAAACCAAAAGCAAACACTTGGTGTTATATATATATATACGTATTTATCGATTTTAAGAAGGCATTTGACAGGGTGTGGCATGCAGCTTTGTGGGCAACCATGAATTTGTACAGCATCAATGCAAACCTGATCAGAGTCATCAAACAGCTGTACAGCGAGGCCACCAGTGCAGTGTACTACAACAACAACATTGGAGAATGGATTCGAACAACAGTTGGAGTAAGGCAGGGCTGTCTACTCTCACCCACTCTTTTCAACATCTTCCTTGAGAGAATCATGGCTGATGCACTGGAACATCATGAAGGATCAGTCAGCATTGGTGGCAGAACGATCACAAACCTCCGCTTCGCAGATGACATTGATGGAATAGCACGATCAGAAAAAGAGCTTGCCAGCCTAATAGAACACTTGAATAAGGCCTCCAAAACATACGGCATGGAAATCAGTGCAGAGAAGACCAAACTGATGACTAATAACACCAACGGCATTAGCACTGATATCAGGGTTAATGACCAGAAGCTGGAAACAGTTCAAAGCTTCAAGTACCTGGGAGCCATTGTATCAGACCAGGGATCCAAGCCAGAAGTAGTATGCAGGACTGCACAGACAATAACAGCTTTGTCAAAACTAAACACCATCTGGAGAGATAAAAATATCTCACTTATCTCCAAGATCAGACTAATGCGCTCCCTTGTCATATCCATATTTCTGTATGCCTGTGAATCATGGACCCTGACTGCAGATTTGGAGAGAAGAGTACAGGCGGTGGAGATGAGATGCTTTCGGAGACTCCTTGGCATCTCCTACAAAGACCACATAAGCAACGAAAGTGTGCATAACAGAATCCAGCAAACCATTGGACCCTGTGAGAACCTTCTAACGATCGTGAAAAAACGTAAACTTAAATGGTATGGGCATGTCACAAGATCCAAAGGACTTGCAAAGACAGTTTTACAAGGCACTGTCCAAGGAGGAAGAAGAAGAGGCAGACCAAGGAAGAGCTGGGAGGATAACATCAGCGAATGGACAGGCCTAGAACTCAACAAAACCCTGAGAAAGGCAGAACAGAGAGAGGAATGGAGGGAACTGGTTGTTGAGTCTTTGAGGGTGCCCCCACGGTCGTCGGACTTCGGGACAGATATATATATATATATATATATATATATATAAACTTATATATTCTTCAGGGTCTCACCTTCTACCGGCCAACCTGGACTACTTCAACTTTGCTCGTGATGAGTCATCAATGGACGAAGGAAGCAGTCGTCCACGGACACCAGTTCCTGGGGAGCAAGGGCAGAATGAACTGACGCGGGAGAGCACGCCTGAATCGTCCAGCAGTGGCAGCAACGTCAACGATGAGCTGGTGGAGCTCACCACGCCTTTGTCCACGGTAGGTGGTTCTGCAAGGAAGGGGTAGAATCCTGTACACAGTATAAATCATGCCTTCTTTCATTGTGATAGGGCTCAGGTTCAAGCCTTCGCTGATGTATCTGTTAGGGGGCCGAGAGTTGAGGAGCCACAGTTCACAATAAAACCAGTAACCACCACCGTGAGACATAAGCGGAGTAAAGCTTTGCCATCATTGTGAGGTACGGGTGGAGTGTAGGTGTTGGAGCCATGCTTTTCAGTAAAACCAGTAAATAGCGTATTGTAGTGTCAGTGGAATGTAGCCAGAGAAGATTTCTTTGACGAAAGAAGCCAACAAGAATCCTGCTGAAGTATAAGTGGAGTGTAGGCTTTTGAGCTGTATTTTACAATAAAATTTGGTCACAGACATAATGTAGTATAAGTGAATTATTATTATTTTATTTTGAGTGTAAAGGAATAAGCGCTTGTGTGCTTTTTTAACATCCAGTCCCCATGTGTGTGTGTGTGTGTGTGTGTGTGTGTATATATATATATATGGTTTTGTAAATTTTGGCATCTGTTCCCACCAACACACAATGGCCTACTATTCCAAAAAGCTAAACAGATTTTAACATGCGCATGCAATATGTTTGCATGCATTTGTACACAGGACTTTGGTATCGTATCTAGTCTCATCTGTAGGACATTTTTGGGGAGTAGAGTCAGCACTGATGTTAGTCAACTCCAGGGGGTAAAATCCCCTTGAATGCGGTCAGAACCCAGGGAACCCAGGTTAGGCAGAGAAGCCCTTTTTTTCATACTGAGGTGCAAGGGGAGTGAGGTAGTGGAGCCATATTTTACAATCAAATTATTAAACATATTGCGGTACAATTGGAGTGTAGGCAGTAAAGCCGAATTTTACAGTTTAACCCGCAGCCCTGATATTGAGACTGTGTCCGTGGAGTGTAGGCAGTGACGCCATAGCAAAGGGTTGTTGTGTCCTCCGCAGCCGTTCCGATTCCTGCAGGCCAACAGGAAGGCGGCCAGAGCCAGCGCCGGCACGCCCGAGACGGCACGAGGCATCGTCAGCCTGCGCCAGGGCCTGACCCGCAAGGTAGTACACTGTGGCAGCACCCCGCCCTCCCAGCATAGCAAGAAATACCTCTACACTCCAGAAAAGACCCCCTCACCCTGCGGATCCAGGCTTGTTTTTGGGGAGTTCACGCCTGCTAAAAAATCCGCCTCCGTCAAATGCTTACCTGCCAGCTTTTTAAGGTTTTCTCCTACAGGGAAGCTTGCGCTTGAGCGAAACGGCAACTCACCTCGCCTAACCCCATACAAAACCCCCGCCGCTCCCTCCCCTCCGCGCACCAATAAGATCAGGGGGAGTCACTTCCAGGGTCAAGGGCAGCAACAGGTACGCTTTTTCGTGTAACGCTTGGCAAAAAGAAAAAGGTGGAGCTGTGGCGTGGCGTGGCGTTGTCTGTTGTAACCAAGTTGTCTGTTGTCTGCTCAGTGCCTGCTTGCTTCCTTCCTTCCTTCCTTCACTTGGCTTCCTGCCTCTCTACCTTGCTTTCTGTTCTTGGCTGGTTTGGTTTTAGTTTGTTTAGGGTGGACAGCAACTGAAAGAGGAGTTTTTGTGAGTTGGTTATTGTTTACTGGTTTAGGGGTGGAGCATGTAAAGAAAAAGGAATATAACAAATTTCGTAGTTTTGTTAAGTCGTTAAAGAAATAACAGGGATTTTTTTGTCCTTCACAAAATGATTTGTAATAACTGTTATAGAATTTTGGCATTTTTTAAATAATCTATTTCTTTTTTTTTTCATTCTGTATATATGTATGAAGTAGATGGCAAAGTTGTATTTCATTTGTTTATTAATATTTTCTTTTTTTCTTTTTTACTTCATGTAAAATTAATCTGAAAGTGAGCGGATAGGGTGTGAGGTGAAGGAGGAATTATTCACATCTAGGATAAAGTCTGAAGGAATGGGGAGGGTGTGAGGGGAGCTAGGAATTATTCACATCTATAATAATAATAATAAATAATAATAAATGGAACTTATATAGCGCTATATCTTGCAAAGACAAATCAAAGCGCATGCATTCAACCTAATCTTAGACAGTCATGCATCAATGATAAATAATCAATAGTTTAAACAAACAGATATTACAAACATAGTGCGCTGCAGACAAAATCTATGAAATAAAATTTCAATAGTCAAATGTTTTTCAAAAGCACACACACTCACACAGGTCGTATACTTTAGCAGGGTGATAGGACATGGGTTAGTGAAGGTGGGATACTTCTGATATGAAACATCTAGGATAAAGGCTGAACGGGAATGGGGAGGGAACGAGGAATTACTCACAGACCTAGGTCCAAGCTTCTGCCTCTCGACGGTCAGTGATTGTCTTTCACCAGAGAACCTTTCGGGCATCCACAGTTGATGTTTGTCCTCGGGTGGGGAATTGCAGAAAATAGCTCCAGTTAACGAAAGTTTTTAAGTCATATCCTTCATTCAACAAACAAAAAGAATTTTCAGACATGAGTTGTTCCAGGTAATGCCAAAGAGCGACAGTTATTTCCCTGGATTAGAGAAGGAATTTGAGTTTTTTTGAGTTACACAGGAGATTTTGGAGCTGTTGCAAGGTCGGTGATTTCAGGGTTGTTGAAATGTGGAGTGTTTGAGATAAGGAGCAAAGTTAGAGGTGCCTTGTCAAATAATTTTGCCCGTTGAAAGAAGAAGGAAGAAAAGAAATTCGCTAAAAAATAGAAAAAAAAGGGAAAATAAAAAGAACAGAAATTCAAAAAGGAAGTTAAAAGGTAAAGGGAAAAATAGATTGACTGGGAATAAATGGATGGAAACTTAATATTAACATGAGTCATTTTTCTTTTCGTGTAATGGCAGTGTACGAGTATGATCAAATCATCATACATGTGAATGTGCGCACGTGTGTGTCATGTGTGTGCACGTGCATACAAGAATAAGATAAAACCCTACATATTTTTACCAGTCGGTAGAAAACAAAAAGCATAGGTTACACGGCAATAATAGGTAGAGCAGATGTTTAGTAACCTTGCGGTGGGGAGTATTGAAAAAAGTGGAAGTAGTCTGTACATGACACCTCTAAAGGCCTGGGCTTACATACAGAATGCATGGGGAGCACTCCTGCCCCGGCATGGGAACTGGTATTTTCTGTGGACAGTGTTGTTGTGGCTGGCTTCTTTCTCTCTGCATTGCATTCGGTGGTGTAGTGGTGGCACACAGTAGTCTAGACTAAGAGACTTGACAAGCACTATATGTACTGTGGATTTTTGTTGTTGTTGCAGAAAATGTTACTGTATGCTTTGTGACCTGGTGGGCTTTCCTTGTGCTTGTTTCCTCATCTGTGTATGTTGCTTTTGATATGTTTATTTTCCGTTAAAATATTTCATCTGATATGCTAGATGGATAAAGGGGGTTGACAGTATTGGCAGGGATGGGTTTGTTGGTTGATGTGATGTGTCTTTAAGCACCTCTGATTTAAGATCAGCACTGTAACCACACCTGGTAGTATGGGAAAGGGGTGGGGGGTGGGGGGCTATTCTGAATGTCAGGGGTTTTTGCCGGCCTAGAAAACATGGACAGAATACTTTGTGTTCAGGTAGTCTCATTGTTAAAGACAACATTGGTGTGCATGTTCTGTCTGAAAGACAAGTGTCTTTCTCAAAAGACAGCTTCATCAGTGTTGTGTCTGAGAGATAGATGTCTCAAAAGATCTTCATCTGTCTTTTGTTTGAAAGGTAGGTGTCTCAAAAGATCTTCATCAGTCTTGTGTTTGAAAGTTAGGTGTCTCAAAAGATCTTCATCAGTCTTGTGTTTGAAAGATAGGTGTCTCAAAAGATCTTCATCAGTCTTGTGGTTGAAAGATAGGAGTTTCAGATCTTCATCAGTCTTGTGGTTTAAAGATAGGTGTCTCAAAAGATCTTCAATCTTGTGGTCGAAAGATAGGTGTCTCAGAAGATCTTCATCAGTCTTGTGGTCGAAAGATAGGTGTCTCAGAAGATCTTCATCAGTCTTCACCAGTCTTGTGTTTGAAATGTAGGTGTCTCAGAAGATCTTCATCAATCTTGTGTTTGAGAGATAGGTGCCTCAAAAGATCTTCATCAGTCTGTCATTTTGGAGGCTGCAACTTTTGCTAGGCAATTTTGAATTTCAAAATCTCTTCACTCTTACTTTAGTCTGTGTGTGTAGGTGGATACAGTTGTGGTCTTGTACAGATTGATGAGACAGTCTGTGGTGCATGCATACATATGTCAGGTAGTTAGGATAGCTTGAAAATTTCCCAAACAGATTTGTCTGAAGGTGAATAGAAGACACTAGATTAAAAGATTACCTGATCAGATCCTAAGGAAAAAAAAATTGTAGTCTGAAGATTATGGTGATTTGAAGTGCATACATACATGCAAATTTCTTAGGCATAAATGAACACATTCACGAGGCAGTCTGGCACGTACAAGGTACATTGCACACTTGCTCACTCTGTGTGCACAGCACACACGTACACACTCACACGCACTTTTATTCTTCAATTTAGATTGAGTCCTGGGCTCACTGAAGTATTACCTCTTGTACTGATCCACAATAGGTATGATCACTATTTCCACTGGCAGTGTGCTTTTATGTTGATCAGTGTGTTTTGCTGCTTTCTATACAGTGTGCTTGTATGTGGACCAATGTGGTTAGCTGCTTTCTACACAGTGTGCTTTCGTCCAGCTTTGTTTGGTCTGTGTGCCTTTGTCTTTCTTGACTTTGCTTCTGTCAGAATGAGTGCCACTTTTATGTCACCTCAGTGATCAGATCCTCACTATCTGAGAGAGGGGGAAACAGAAAAAGGCAATTCCATGATTTTGGTAGACATGTCTGTGTTGTCAGCAACAACAACAACAAAAAGTATGGATTGATTAATCTGCATGGCTTATGTGTTGGCCCCATTTCAGTTGTCTAAGGTAAGAAGGAGCAAACGCAGAACTTCTGAGAGGCAGCTGGAGAGGCAGAGAAGGGAAGACGGTGCTCCTCACAGGTCTGATAGCATGGAAGAGAATGTTCTGGCCTTGACCTGTAGTCATGTATCGCCGACAGAGTGCATCGCCGCAAACACCAGACTTGGCAGGGTCAAGGTTGAAAAAACACACAAAGAGGTGGATGCCATATCTCCCTTTGAACAAGCTGGCAAGAAACGGGAAGGTGAGGATATTAGCAGGACACCTACAGACGCGAGTGCTGGCAAGATTCAGAAAAGACATCACACAATCCAGATAAGTGAGAGAAAGACTGGGGGCACAGGTGTCTTCAAGGTTCCTTTGGTACCAGAATGTCCATGTGTCACCTCCGACCAAAAACTGTCTCAGTCTGACAGGGTTGCAAGTCAAGCCTCAAACAAGGACATAGTGACAAATGGTCCTCAGCATGCAGGGGGTGTTTGTGACAGGGTTTTGAGGAGTGATGTGGTAGAAAAAAGTAACGATGAAGCCAGTGTGCTTAAACATGAGAGAGTTCAGCCAGCACCCAGCAGTGTTGCATCATCAGCCCAAACTGTCCACAGCAGTAGTCCAGCTTGTCAGCCACTCCCTGAGTCCAGTGTCTATCTGATAAACTGTATGAGTAACTCCACAAGGCTGAAGCTGGAGGCAGACCGGAAAATGGACAGTGAACAAATTCCTCAGACTCTGCTATCCAAGGCTGACATCAGTTTTGCTTGTAGAAAAGAGCCTTCAGATCAGACTGACCAGGCAAGCTCTTTGGATGTGAAGAAGGAGGAGGAGTCTGATCCCCCTCCATGTGAGGAAGACAATCAGCCAGAAACACAGAGCAGAACCTCCACTGTCAGCAAATCACTGTTGCCTAAGAGGGATCGGCCAGAGACACGGAGCAGAACCTCCACTGTCAGCAAATCAGTGCTACCGAAGATAGAACGGCCACAGACACGGAGTAGAACCTCCACCGTCAGCAAATCAGTGCTACAGAAGATAGAACGGCCAGAGACACGGAGCAGAACCTCCACTGTCAGCAAAACAGTGCTACAGAAGAGGGATCAGCCAGAGACACAGGGCAGAACCTCCACTGTCAGCAAAACAGTGCTACAGAAGAGGGATCAGCCAGAGACACGGGCAGAACCTCCACTGTCAGCAAAACAGTGCTACAGAAGAGGGATCAGCCAGAGACACGGGGCAGAACCTCCACTGTCAGCAAAACAGTGCTACAGAAGAGGGATCAGCCAGAGACACGGGGCAGAACCTCCACTGTCAGCAAAACGTGCTACAGAAGAGGGATCAGCCAGAGACACAGGGCAGAACCTCCACTGTCAGCAAAACGGTGCTACTGAAGAGTGACAGGCTGGTGAAATACGCCAGACAGCTGAGAAAAACTGTCAAAAAGAGAAGCAACAGAAGTGTGTCTCCAGTCATCATCAAACGGACGTTCAACAAGGTTTTAAGACAGTCGTTGAAATTGAAAGAGCAGGTGCTGAAACTAAAGGAGCAAGCTCGTAGGAAGCTAAGAAGTGAGACGACCAGCAAGATAGAATGGACGTTTCAGAAAATGAAACAGAACTTTGCTGAATTAGATGCTCACATCAGTCACTTTAAGAAAGCCCCTGTGTGCAGCCAGCAAGACGTGATGATGTTGTGTGAGGTGTGTGGCTGCATTGACTATGGGCTGCAGCTGCTAACCAGGAGGCGGAGAAGCTGTGACTTTGAGAACAACGCTGAGCAGAGTGGAGGCAGTGACCATGGCTTTCTTCAGTGCCCTCACTGTCTCTGTGATGTTGATTCCATGACTTATGTGCTTTCAGCTCTTTCTCTTGAATGCAGGGAAGACACAGAAGATAATAGCGGAGTGGTAAGAGGTGAAAGGTTGAAAATGAAGGCTGTGCAGTGCCGAGATTTCAACTCACCGCTCTCTTTCCATTGGCCCAGGAAACAGTCAGAGGTGGGAGGGCTCAGGGCACAAGAAAGGTTATGGACTGCAAAGGCAGCATTGTCAACAGTCTCACAGACACCTGTGCCAGAATGTTCTTCAAAGAAAAAGCCTTGTGAAGGTAGTGGTGTGCGTCGTGTGAGTGTTGACAGCTCTGTCACTGTTTCCCAGAACAGAAACACTGACAACATTGGGGGTGTTGATCTACAGTGCGGGGCAGAAACACGTGGCACTGTCACGGAGAGCTTTGCAGATAGATCTCAGGATGCAGCTGCCCTACAAAGGGAACAGAGTGAACCATGTACAGTCACTGAAACTCAACCCCGAGTCATACGCTCAGAGCCTCACCTGTCCAAGACACACCCTGTTCCAGCCCAGCTCAGCCCTCAACTGGTCAGCAGCTACAATGTCTACTGCTCAAAACCCTCAGGTCAGCCAGGAGTGGCTTACGCCTGTGTGTGTGGCCACTGTCGCATTGCCCAGACAGATTTGCAATCATACACTGACCACGGCCTGTCCCTAAAAACACAGCAGCTGGTGGGAAAAGAAAACCAGATGGTAGCAGCAGCTGACAGTGTCAGTGCCACTGACAGTGCAGAATGTGACAAGAGAACAGAAAATGCGCCACTGCAGGAAAGTCAGAATGTCCAGATATCAGCTGCACCAGGGGAAGAAACATCCCTAGCATTGAGGGACACAGACAGAAACCAGAAACTGGCAGGGAACAAAGACGAGCTTTACGAGCTCCACCATGTAAAGAACAGGCCAGCTCTTGGCACTGTGAACATTTCAACAGCAGCAAACACCACGTCACAGCATTTTTCTCACGGCCTGTCAGTGACTGGTGAGGGCGTGGATGTCTTGCCCCCCACAAAAAGCCTGAAGTGCAGCACAGCAACTGCTGGGTCATTACTCCATTCATCGCCACTCGCGTCTCACACTCAAACAGCCAGACCAGAAGACAGATTCCACACCACTGTTTCCCAGAGTTCCAGTGTGTCAGTGACACTGAGGTCAAACAAGGACGGTGTGTGCAGTCACGGTGTAGACATTTCTGTGTACCGCAAGGGCCAGTCGAGCAGTTTGGATGCCTGGATTCGGGCAGACGTCAACAGTAGGGGTGTGAACAGAACCCCCACTCTGTACCCCCTGCCCCCTGTTCTCTTCTCCCTCCCCAAAATCTCTATGCGTACAGGTTTGTGGTGCATGTTTTTTTTTTTCTTTTTCCTTTTTATCCAATTTATTTTTGTTTTTTACTGTTTGAAGAAAAGAAACGTCTTCCATCATCTTTAATTTCCATCCAGACAGGAACACAGATTCTCAGATTGTGAACAAGTTTTAGTTCAGTGCGTTGAGGCATTCTGGGCAGTTCTTGTTTGTGTGTGTGTTTGTGCATTTTTGTGTGTGGCCTGTGGGCATGTTGTGTTTGTATTTTCTTTTGGTTAGTTTTGTGTTTGGTGTTTTTACTGGTATAGATCTGCACAAATCACAGTAATGCACACATCTATTTCACTTTTGTCTTGCACTCAGGAGAATGCACATTCATATATATGTGTGTTTTATAGCTGTATTGACATGCACGTAGGATACACACAGCCAGCACCTACATGAAAGTTTAAAATGTACTCTCTCTGTCTCTCTCTCTGTCTCTCTCACACACACACACAAACACACACACACACACACACACACACACACACACACACTCACACTCTATGCCAGTATGAAAGCTAGGAAGCACATTGACATAATGTAAATGAAAAGAATACAGGACATTATTTCACACAGAAACAGTTGTGAAATGGAAGGTAGGGATAGGGCCATCTTTGCAGTGAACATTCTCTGTAGGTTGGGGGTTATGCCTGTGGCTGTCTTTCTTTTAGGGGAGTTATAGATTTTTTTGGGTGTTCTGTGTGTGTGTGTGTGTGTGTATTTAAAAGTACATACATATTTTAGTCCAGGTAAAAGAATCCACAGTAACAAGAGAGTTGTCCCTGGCAAAACTCTGTAGAAAAAACATCATTCGTACAGGGAAACAAATACTCGTGTAGTCAAAACAAACAAACAGCCCCTCAACTAAACAGAGGATGGCATTGGTCTTGATAGTGACCCAACTTGTATGCAGAGAAAATGCCATGACTGCAAGAGGTGTCCAACACATTACAGTTTTGAAAAAAGGTGCAAAATTTCTATCGTCCACCCCCCACCCCCAATTTCCACCACCTCTCATTTGGAGTGATTGTATGTTTGTGAATTCATATGAATTGAGAAAGGAGGGACAAGATATAACGCTGCATGAGGACATTCTAAATGAAAAATTCTTAGAAAAAAAACAGGAAAAAAAACAAACTGTGAAAGACTAACATAAGCATAACTTTTCCACTGAGAAGGGAAAAGAAGATATGAATTAATGCCTCAAAGTTTTTAAAAAATTAAAAAAGAAAAAAAGACTTGATTGACGATCATGGCTAGAATTGGATGTGTTCCTGTTTGCTGCATGCCTGGGTTTCAGTACTCCTGTATCCAGTGTTTAGATGTGTGCAGTGTATTGAAGATTTGTCTACAGCACAGTTTTTAACATAATGGAATACTAATAATAGTTGACTTCTTGACATGACAGAAGGTAAGAACTTCCAATGAAAATGTGTGTCACTTGTTTCCTTTTTGGCAGATGTCTTGCTGTGTGCTTTAACATGTATTTGCTGCATGTGCATGGTTTTCTGGATTATCTGCTAACCAATTTGCTGCCAATGGTAGTTAACTTGCTCTTTTTTTCATGTTGCATGCTTTGCTGTTTTCATGACTATCTAAGGTATGTTCTGTATCACATTCGTGATATTGTGATGATTGATGTGTGTTGTTATTTGAAGGGTTGCGCTAGGGGATTCTGTTGTAAAGTCTTGAGAAGCTTGAGAAATTGGTGTGTGTGTGTGTGTGTGGTGGTGTGTATGTCTATGCATGTGAGAGTGAGTGAGAAAGCTATCATTATTACTTTATTAGTTTTATTACATGATTTAAAGACAATAGAAAAAAAGTGTCCTTACGTGGGTGTCATCTGAAACATGTATCTCTGCTTCAGTTTGAAATTTAGTGCTACATACCAGCTTCTGGTAGTGTGTGTGTGTGTGTGAATTGTTTTTAGTGTTGGTGTTGATGACCTCTTGTTGTTTATGACAGATTTTCCATCCCCTTTTAAATGTATTGAATGTTATCTCAATGTATGATCTATCAGACATGAATTATATCACAATTTATATTGTGATGTATTCATTTCTTCTTTTCTTCTTTCTCTGATAAATAATGTAATGTATGCATGCTGTTGAAAATTGATGATGTCGATATTTTTGAATGAGTAGGGGGTGGGATTCTAATTATTAATTATAAATTTTTTTAAAACTGTGAACAGATTTGGGTGAGATTTCAGCATTTGATTTAATGGAAACTGATTTTTGAGAAGAACTCAGAACTGGAATAGGTGGCTTGCCAGTGTGTTATTTAGTGTAAAGTGTTTACATTTATCAGTCTTTGTGTTGTACTTGTAGTGAAGAAAGTTCAATGAATGAATGTAATAAAAAAACAGGTCCTTTTATGTGTTCATATACAATCCACCTATAGTAGTAAGGTAGGTCAGTTATCTATTGCCTGTGGGAAGGACAACTGTTAAATACCCAGCATGCACCATGCTACCTGGAAAGGGATGGGCTCTGCCAGGTTCGAACTAGCTGTGGACACACTGCTTGAAAAAACTCAGTCGTTGCAGTGCCCCAGTGACTGCTGAAGGAGTGGAGGGAGAAGTGATGCTGCAGTTCTCACACACCCTCTGTCAGTCAGTCTTTCAAGAGGATGGCTTCTGCACACTGTTGGATACTTGTGTGGTGTTTTTTTCCCTCCCCTGTTTGTTTGTTTTAGCTTTTTTCCACTCTGTGCAGGCCTCTGTGCTAAATTTTGCTCCAAAGCTGAACAATGTATTTAAGGTGATTACAATAATGAATATATATATATAATATATGAATAAGTGCATAAAGAAAATTATCATCATGGATGGGACATTCAGTAAGCTTGAGTCTATTCCATTACTACTACTACTACTACTACTATTACTACTACTACTACTACTACTACTACTACTACTAAAACCCACGGAAATGGCTGTCAGCATGGAGTCACATGCTGCTGGCAGTTGGGGGAGGAGAGAAAACGTGCTCTGTGTAGGAAAAGAGAGAAGTGTGAAATGTTCAGTGAGGTTCCCCAATGACTCCTCAGACAGTCGTTGTTTAGGTTAGAGTCTTTGGGGAACCTCACTGAACAGTTCAGGCAGGCAGTCTTGTGCAGAATGAACAGGCCTGGTGGAGCCTGTCCTGTCCTCTCCAGGCTTGTTGCAGATTGCATGCTGAGTATGCCTGTGTCATCCAGCACTGCTGCACGTGTACGCTAACAATCCATCTGTGGTGAACAACTCCAACTGTCTTGGTGGTTTCAGAGGGTGCCCACAGGCACGTTCAAGCCGGTGGAGCCAGACCAGTCCAGGATGAGAAGGGAGGTGAGGTCCTCTAGCTCCTCGGCCGTGAGGAGGGTCCTGGAGGGGGTGTCCAAGAAGCTGAGCAAAACCCAGGGCCCAGAGACGCGGCAGAGGACACAGAGGACAGACAGACTCCCCCAGGACAGAAGCCGCGAGGACAGAGCGAAGAACAGACAGAAAACGCACACCCCCATCAAGACCAAGAACGACAGGAGCAGGCAGCCACCCCCCAGAAAAGCACCCCAGAAGACGACGACCAAAGTACCCAAGATCAAGCCCAAAAGGAGAAGCAGCCTGCGGCTAAAAACCCTAGCCAAAATCTTAGGCCGCAAGCGACCAAACTATTCCCTAGTGTTGTCCGGCTACGCGGACATGGAAGAGTACGAAGAGGAGCAGAAGAAGAAAGCGGCCAAGTCGGCTCTGGCCAAAGCCAAGGCAGAAGCCAGAGCCAGAGCCAGTGCCAAACAAGCCGCGGCATCCAAACCCAAGCAGCCGGCGAGAATGACGACACGAAGTGCCACGGCAACAGTGAGGGAGGCAGACGACAAAAAGACCGACGATAAAGAGAAAACCATCATGATCAAGAGATCATTAAGCAATAGTTCCTCTGGCAGAGACACAGAAGAGAGGAGAGTGTTGGAAAGAGACAGAAGCGGATCCCATGCAGTGAAGCGATCACTGAGCAGCAGTTCGGCCAGCAGAGAGGCAGAGGAGAAGAAAGCAGAAGGAAACAGAAGTAACGCCAACTCCCTGAAACGATCGCACAGCAGCAGCAGCGGTGCAGGGAGGAAAGAGCAGCCAGCCCTGGCCACCATCATAGAGACCAAGCGACTGAAGAGGGAGGGGGGCAGGGAGGGGGAGGAGGGCAAGGACAAAGAGACGGGAAAGACAGGACACAGCAGGGACAGGGACAGGAAGACGTCTCCTCAGCAGGCCAAGAAAGGTCAGGCTTTGTTTTTGGCTGCCATGTGTTGTCTGTCTGTCTGTGTGTCTACTCTGTGTGTGTGCATACATGCATATATGTGTGTGTGCGTGTAAAAGTGCGCACGAGTATCTGTATACAATGTTCAATATACAATTTTGATGTGGTTCAGAGTTGTTTATCCATGTTCTGTGTTCATATACAAGTATGTGATTGTATACCCACATTCTATGGATATTCTTTTTATTATTTTTTTTTATTGAAATATTGTCTGCTCCTTCCCCCCCTCCCCACCAAGTATGTAGACTTGATAAGTTAAACATATTTACCATCTGATGTCAGCTTTTCTTGTACATATCATACACAGCAAATAGAAATGATATGTACAGTGTATGTAGTTGTACATATCATACAAGAAATAGAAATATATGAAGTGTATATTTATAACAAATATAAGCGAATCAAGCTTAAAAAATAAGTTCGATTTTGCTCATGCTATGTGATTGAACTGACAGGTAGTGTGTTATGGTTGTGTCATGTGTGCAGGATTTTTTTCCAGATAAAGAATTTGTTTTGTTTGTTTGCTTTTTTGGGTTTCCCTTCTTGCCTATAGATGCAAACTTTCCTGTAAGAATCATTTGTTATTGTTATTTATTTATTTATTTACATGTTGTACACCTTGCTGGGGACGGGATAGCTCAGTGGTCGGAGCACTCGCTTTCCCCCAGCCAAGTTAAGCAGCATCGAGCGTGGTTACCAGTTGGATGGGTGACCGTTTGCGCGCCTTGGCTTCAATACAGTTCCCCCAGTTCACCCAGCTGTAAATGGGTACCTGCCCTCTTTAGGGTCAGGGAAGGTAAAGCAGCGAGGGAGAGGAGATGGGCCCTGCCCTCAATATGCTGGCCCTAGAGAAGTGAGGTCTCTGACGCCTCGCTCCCCTACGACCTTATAGGTTATGGTACTCCTTTACCTTTCTGTTTTTTTTACACCTCGCTGGGGATGCCGGGGGGCCTGTTGGTATGAATAGCATTCCCCACCGTCTGTAAATTCTGTGCAAGGATATTCCTTTTTTATCCCTCTCTTTGTTTCAGCCTTGTTCCTTTTCTTCTTGTCACCTTGTCTATTTTTAGCTTTCTTGGTCCATTCTCCTGCCTTTCTTTAAAAAAAAAAAAGGACTTATAACAATTCTCTCCCACACAGAAGTTGGATGTGCTGGGCCTGACTTGTCAGGTGCTTAACAGCAGTGCAACACAGTTTTGCTCATATAACAGACAACCATGTGCTGGGCCTGACTTGTCAGGTGCTTAACACCAATAACAGCAGTGCAACACAGTTTTGCTCATATAACAGGCAACCACATGGATGTGTGGTATAGAGGTAATGCACCTGCCTAGAAAGCAAAAAGTTCTGGGTCTAAGTGTGTGGTGGTTTGATGTCCATTTGGGCCTGAACCTTTTTTCCCATTCTCTAGACCGTGAGTGGTGGTCTGAGTGCTAGTCTTTCAGACGAGACGATAAACCGAGATCCCGTGTGTTACACATAATTATTTAGTGCAGTTAAAAGAACCCACAGGAACAAGGGAGTTGGCCCCAGCAAAATTCTGTAGAAAAAAATCCACTCTTGTTAGGGAAACAAATACAGTTGCAGACAGGACAAGAAAAAAAAGGGTGGCGCTGCTCTTGTGGCAAGGTGCTCTCCCCGGGGGAGAGCAGCCCGAATTTCACCCAGAGAAATCTGCTGTGGCTGAAATTGGTGTACAATTTTAACACAATACATCAATAATAATATATATACCATAGAACACCACAGTTGCTGTCTGAGCGTTCAGTGAAGACTTCTGACATTGTTGTCTGCAGCGACTGCCAAGAAGAGCAGCAGTCCAGAAAAGGCGGATGTTGCCTCGTGCCCGGAGGTGGGTCTGTCAGGCCTGGAGAAGGTGCCCACCTTCCTCCCCACCGAGGACCAGTTCAGCGACCCCATCGCCTACATCGACAGCGTCCGGGACAAGGCCGAGCCCTTCGGCATGTGTCGGATTATCCCCCCTGCCAGCTGGAAGATGGAGAGCAAAGTGAACGAAGAGATTCGCTTCACCACACAGATTCAGCATTTGCATCGGTTGTTCAACAGGTGATTTTTAGATAGATTAAAAAAAAAAAAAAAATTTTTTAAATTTATTTTTCATTTATTGTTTTAGTTTGAGGATAATGGAATAAGCACTTGTGTGCTTTTTTGCATCCAGTCGCTTTATGTAGGTGGTTTTGTAAATTTTGTCCTCCATGATGTCGGTTATGTTAGAACTCCTTGTGTGAGAGTGGAGGTTTGAATTTCCTTTTGCCTGTGTTTTCTTTGAAAAATGGTCATCACATGAGGTTTGCTCTGGTGGTGTGATGCATGGCCACTATGTTGTTTCTCCTGGTGGTGTGTGCTTGTAGCCCTCTGTGCTAGAGACTGTAAACTGAGAATTGTCGTCTGTAAACTGAGAGCTGAGGTCTGTTGTCTGAGAGCTGAGGACTGTTAACTGTAAAAACTAACAGCTAAGGACTGTTGTCTGTAAACTGATAGCAGAGGAGTGTAAGCTGATAGTGGAGGACTGTAAACTGATAGTGGAGGACTGTAAACTGATAGCGGAGGTCTGTAAACTGATTGCAGAGGACTGTAAACTGATAGCGGAGGACTGTAAACTGATAGCAGAGGAGTGTAAGCTGATAGTGGAGGACGGTAAACTGATAGCGGAGGACTGTAAACTGATAGCAGAGGACTGTAAACTGATAGTGGAGGACTGTTGTGTGTGCAGATGGGGACCCATTGTGGAGCAGACGCGGGCCATTGTTCATCACCTCAGAGACATCATCAACCCCCACACTTCTTCCACACCTCAGGTGAGGGGCATGAGCAAGGAGGAGAAATGTGTGTGTGTGCGGTGTGTGTGTGTGTGTGCATGCGTGTATGTATGTGTGGTGTGTGTGTGTGTGTGTGAACAAAGTAGAATGAAGGATGAGTTAATGTTACCTGATGACTGCCCTGAGCTCAGCAGCTGTTATTGTTGTTGTGGTGGTGGTGGTGGTGGGCAGATTGGTGGAGTGGAGGTGGATCTTCCTCAGCTGTACCACATGATCCGCGACTTGGGGGGCCTGCAGAACATCGTCGATAAGAAGCAGTGGGTCAAGGTCGCTGATGCCATGAAAATTCCCAAAACGGTAAGTCCCTGTAAAGGTTCTCAGCAGTAACTGTGTGGGCATGATGGATGTTGAATTTGTTCATAAATGTACTGTTCAGATTTACAGAGGATGTGTCTGATCCTTAGTGAGGGTTAAGTAGTAGTATCGATTTTGTAAAGCCAATTTTCAGTATTAGGTAAAGGTCAGGTACATTCTAAGCATGTATTGAGTAGCATGTGTACCAGTTATTGAGTATTGGGCCCGACAGTTGTTGAGTATTGTGTATTTTCATGAGACGAGTGATAAAATGTATTTTTGGCAAAATTAGTTTTCTTATTCTAGGTAAAACCTTTGAAAAATGGAAGACAGAGGAACATGGCTGTACTATGTGTACTGTGGTGTATGTCATGATGTCACAGGTCCATGACAGAGTGACATGCATGTATGATGTGTACTGTGGTGTATGTCATGATGTCACAGGTCCATGACAGAGTGACACGCATGTACGATGTGTACTGTGGTGTATGTGTGTGGTGTCACAGGCCTGTGACAGAGTGACACATTTGTCTGATGTGTACTGCAGTCAGTGATATGTGTCACAGGCCCAAAGTACAGTGACATTCCTGTCTGATGTGTACTGCCGTCAGTGATATGTGTCACAGGCCCAAAATACAGTGACATTCCTGTCTGATGTGTACTGCAGTCAGGGATATGTGCCACAGGCTCAAAATACAGTGACATGCCTGTCTGATGTGTACTGCAGTCAGTGATGTGTCACGGGCCCAAAATACAGTGTCATGCCTGTCTGATGTGTACTGCAGTCAGTGATATGTGTCACAGGCCCAAAATACAGTGACATGCCTGTCTGATGTGTACTGCAGTCAGTGATGTGTCACGGGCCCAAAATACAGTGACATGCCTGTCTGATGTGTACTGCAGTCAGTGATATGTGTCACAGGCCCAAAATACAGTGACATGCCTGTCTGTGTACTGCAGTCAGTGATATGTATGGTGTCAAAGGCCCTTGATGTGTTCTGCAGTCAGTGATATGTATGGTGTCAAAGGCCCTTGATGTGTTCTGCAGTCAGTGATATGTGTGGTGTCAAAGGCCCTTGATTTGTTCTGCAGTCAGTGATATGTGTCACAGGCCCTTGATGTGTTCTGCAGTCAATAGTATATGTCGTGTCACAGGCCCTTGATGTGTTCTGCAGTCAATAGTATATGTCGTGTCACAGGCCCTTGATGTGTTCTGCAGTCAATAGTATATGTCGTGTCACAGGCCCTTGATGTGTTCTGCAGTCAATAGTATATGTCGTGTCACAGGCCCTTGATGTGTTCTGCAGTCAATAGTATATGTCGTGTCACAGGCCCTTGATGTGTTCTGCAGTCAATAGTATATGTCGTGTCACAGGCCCTTGATGTGTTCTGCAGTCAATAGTATATGTCGTGTCACAGGCCCTTGATGTGTTCTGCAGTCAATAGTATGTGTCGTGTCACAGGCCCTTGATGTGTTCTGCAGTCAATATAGTATATGTCGTGTCACAGGCCCTTGATGTGTTCTGCAGTCAATATAGTATATGTCGTGTCACAGGCCCACGACAGAGTGACGCGGCTGTACGACGTGTACTGCAAGTTTGTGCTGCCCTACGCCATGCTGAACGAGGGGGAGAGGGAGCAGATGCAGAGGGAGGCCCACACACACTACGAGCTGAGCAGTGCTGAGGAAGACGCCATTCTCAAGGTGGGCATGGCACGGCATGGCATGGCATGGCATTCAGCATGAAGACAGGAGTCAGTGTGCCATTAGCACAGTTCAGAAAGATGAAAGCAGAGAACATAGGAGTTTAAAACAAATTTTTTAAGGTTTTTTTTATGAAGTGTTTTGGCGTTTGGAATGTGTAACAGCTTTACAAATTTGACAGTTTGTGTAATGGAAAATTTGGTGTTTTTTAAATTTTACTCTGCTTTTGAAATTTGTTGTGTTGGATTTGATTGTATTGTATCATATTGCATTGTGTTGTACTGTATTATCTTGTACTGTATTGTATTCTATTGGTATTTCTGGCCACAGTAAATTTCTCGGTATGAAATTCAAGCTGCTCTCCCCAGGAGAGCACTTCACCACAAGAGTAATGCCATCCCATTTTTTTCTTTTTGTCCATTTGTGTGTGTATTAATGTGGTAATGTTTTGATATGTTGATAATCAGTTGCAGGGTGTTGTGTGAAGGCAGAAGTACAGTGCTGTGTGTATGTGGTGTTGTGTTCCTCAGGGCAAGTCCATGACGTTGGGAACATTCAGTCGCATCGCTCGCAATGTGCAGTCCATGTGGTTTAAGGAACAGCCTAATGCTGAGATGGTGGAGGTAGGTAGGCCTGAAATTGTCTTGTTTACATGTTTTCTGTCCCTTTTTTGTTTTGTTTTAAACCTTATTGGAAGTGACCAACAGTATTAATTCTCTCCCATGCCAAAGTTGGATGCAATGGGCCAGACTTGTCAGGTGCTTAACAGCAGCGCCATGCATTTGTGCTCATATAACAGACAACAGTTGTCTGAGCATTCAGTGAAGAAGAACCAGCAGTTAAGACATTAGTATATGTGAAGTGGTTTCGGTGTATTTTCTGGAAAGAAATAAATAAGTTTTCATTCTTACCTGGTCTGAAAAGTTTTTAAAATGACACAGAAATTCCCTGGCATGTAGGTGAGGAGCAGTGTGAAGGATTTCTGTGGCTGTGTGGTTGCAGACAGCATACTGGAAGATAGTGGAGGACAGCAAGAGTCATGTGGCGGTGCAGTGTGCTCATGTCAACACTAGAACGCAGTCCACTGCCTTCCCTGTTCGCCGGGAGAGTCCTTACTTCAGGTAGTGAGTGGAGCATGTCTGCCTCGTTTTGTGTTGGGGAAACTGCACAGTGTCTTTGGATCAGGATTGCAGTATGTGTGTGTGCCTGCATGTGTGTGTGTGCGTGCATGTGCTTATGTGTGTGTGTGTGTGCGCGCACGTGGCAGTTTGTATTCGAAAAATGAAAGGGAGAATGTGTAAAAGGTTTTATGGCTTCATTTTGATGGGATTGGGCCTTCACATTGTCAGAGCATTCAGTGCTCACTCTTTTCATAACAATTTGTCTGAAAAGGAGTAGGGTTTTTTGTTATTTATTTTTTTGCTTGTTTGTGTAGGTTTTTTTCATGTTTTTGTGTTGTTTTTGCAATGGATAACAGGATAGCTTTCAGTATATTTGATGTTACCGATAAAAAAAATGCTGATATTTTACTTTGTATATTGCTTGGTACAACTTGTTAGGACCATTTATCTGATAAATATAATGCAGTTTATCAAGAAGGTATGTGTGTAAGATCACTAGAAGACAGACGCCTTGGCTGAGTGGTTAAGACAGTTCAACTTGAATTCCATGGGACCATCAAGCACTTGGTTCAAATCTTGGTGGCATTTGGTGAATCAAGGGTGGAGATTTTTTTTTGCAATCTACCACGTCGACTTCAAGTGCAAACCTGCCAGTGCCTTAATTTTCTTTTGTGTATATATATACACATTCAGAAGATCAAATATACGTGCTAAAGATCCTGTTATTCATGCCGGCGTTTATTGGGTAATGGAATCATGAACATACGCAGTTTGGATCCGCGGTATGTGGCTACCTTTATGGTCGCGTATGCAACATTACACTGTTGGTGCGAACCTCAGAGCCCTAGCTGAGGAACATAAGAAGAAAAAGAATCACTGGAAATGTGAGAAAGGAATGTTCATGAAATGCTGATCAGTGTGTGTGATGTGTGTGTGTGTGTGTGTTAACAGACACAGCTGGAATCTCAACAACCTGCCAGACCACAGGAACTGCATCCTCAAGTGCCTGGGGCCTGTCTCAGGTACATTGAAACAAAAGATTCTTTTCTCTTCATTGATTTCTTCTTTTTTTTATGGGATCAAAATGAAAGGAGAGAGAGATTAGAGGAATACAAAAATTGTTCTTCTAAAATATTTTTTAATGATTTTTTTCTCCTTTAGACACATGCGCGCAACCACACACACACACACATAGAGTTTTTAGCAGTAATATTATGTGATTGTTTTTTCAATGCAAGTTATAATATAAATATGTATTCCCTTTATTACTATTATCATAATAGTCTTGGTTGTTATGTCACATTGAAATTGTTCATTTCCATCCTGCATGTGACATAGTTTTTATTTATTTATTTTTATTTATGCTTTAATATCGAGGATAATGGAATAAGTAGTAATGTGCTTTTTTACATCCAGTCCCCGTGTGTATGCGGTTTTGTAAATTTTGTCATCTGTTCCCACTGGCACACAATGGCCTACTCTTTCAAAAATCGGAACAGGAATTAACTTGTGTTTTCGTGGTCAGCAGGGCTATAATGTGTGCGCAAGATGTTCATGTGCGCAAGATGTTCTGCATGCATTCACACACACAGGGTCTCTGTTTATAGTCTCATCCAAAGGACTTTAGGGGAGAGTGGAGTCTGCACTGATGTTAACTCGGAGGAAAAGTCCCCTTGAACGGGATTTTAACCTGGGTTGTCAGATTGCGAGCGCAGTGTTCTAACCACTAGGCTATTCCATCCGCCCTGTTGATGAGTTGTGGTGTGGTGTGGTGTGGTGTGTGATGTGGTGTGGTGTGGTGTGGTGTGTGGTGTGGTGTGGTGTGGTGTGGTGTGGGGGTTGTGGTGTGGTGTGGTGTGGGTTGTGGTGTGGTATGGTGTGGGTTGTGGTGTGTGATGTGTGGTGAGTGATGTGGTGTGGTGTGGGTTGTGGTGTGATGTGGGTTGTGGTGTGGTGTGATGTGTGGGTTGTGGTGTGGTGTGGTGTGGTGTGGTGTGGGTTGTGGTGTGACAGGTACGACCATTCCTACCCTGCACGTGGGCATGCTGTTCTCCAGCTCCTGCTGGTCCACTGACCCCCACCGTCTGCCCTACATCCAGTACCTGCACTCCGGGGCCAACACCATCTGGTGAGAGCAGAGAGCAGCAGCCCAGCTCTGTGTTTTGTGTGCAAGTAGACAAGTCACACATACATGTGCATGCACACTCATACACACATATCTATGAATGCAAACACATATATGTATGTGATTGTGTCTATGCTGGTCCAAAAAAACACCCCAGCATGGAAACAATTTCCCGCTACCAGTGAGAACTGTAGCAAACATTCTGCCTAAAGTCAACGTTGATTCAAGCCTCAGTGTTTGAAAAGAAAAGTGCGTAGAAGTTTTGATCAACTCGTCCATACGGAACGTCCTTGAAGTTGGAATGCAGCTACTCTCGTGGTGGGCAAACGGTTGCGTACGCAAAATCTGACCATGGAGCCCTAGCTGATGAACAGGGGAAAAATCGAAACTGAATGAGGTTTTTATAATAATGTAGTTGATTGTAACTGCAAACACATAAAGTCGGAATTAGAAGCTACGACAGTGGAAAGGGAAGTAGTGAGAAAAAACTGGACTGAAACAGTGTAATATTTCAAAACAGTAATAAAATGGGACTATTTTTACACTGTGACATAAAAAATTGTGCACAAGTTAACAGCTTCTGATTGTGCCAATACGAATAATTGGCTGGGGAGTCTCCTGCAGTGATGTTACATTATTATCATTTTCATTGTTTGAATCATTATCATTTTCACTGTTTAAAAAAATGTTTTCTTCCATCTCTCTGAAAATGCTCTGATACAGAGCCAGTGTTATTGACTTGAAAGGAGACTGCCTTCCTGTTTGAGGAGTTGTCCTGGCGTTCAAAAGCTTCCATTCTTGTTTATTTATTTTATCTATTCTTTTATTTCAAGGATAATGGAATAAGCACTCATGTGGTTTCTTTACATCCAGTCCCTGTGTGAATGCAGTTTGTAAATTTTGTCATCCATTCCCACGGCACACAGTGGCCTACTCTTCCGAAAAGCGGAACGAGTTTTAACATGCGCGCAAGATGTTCTGCTTTCGTTCTCAAACAAGACCTCGGATTATAGTCTCATCTGAAGGACTTTTAGGGGGAGTGGAGTTGGCTCTTATGTCTCCTCAGAAACAATCCTCTGAACAAAATTCGAACCCAGGTCAGCAGATCACGAGCGCATCACTCTCACCACCAGGCTTTCCCGTCCGCCTGCAGAGAGAGCAGTGTGGTAGGTTTACATTGCAGCTGATAATTGTGGTTAGTATGTGAGAGTAAATAGAAGTGAAGAACGCCGTTGATGTGTGTGTGATATTGTGTGTCAGGTACTGCGTGCCGAAAAGCCAGGGGAGAAACTGCAGGCGGCCATGAAGGAGCTGTGTCCTTCCCTGATCCACAACCATCCCCACTGGCTGAAGGAGGACACCACCATGGTAAGACGTTGGCCTAGTCTCTGCCCATGTATGCTTGTGTGTACATGGGCATGCATGCATCACTCAAACACGCACACACACTTAAGCAGACACACACTCACACATATATGCACATACACACGCATGCACACACATACTTGCGCACGTGTGCACACAACACACACACCACATACACTCTTTCTCATAACACACACACACACACACACACACACACACACACGTGCACCCCCCCCCCCCCCCCCCCATCCCCCGACACACACACACATACACACCTATTTGATTCTAATTTGAGATTCCATTCAAATGATTTGTTGAATGGGTTTTTTTTTTGAGTTGTGAATTGTGGGCGTGTGTATATATGTGCGTGTGTTTTTAGCTGTTCTTGTTATTTTGCAGTTACTTTGTTTCTTTTATTTTTGATGTGCGTGTGTCCTGAAAACAAGCAGGAATGCCACGACTCACACACACTCACTCACACACACTTACTTTGTCACTATCCACCCACAGGTCAACCCTGAAGCGCTCAAGTCCAAGGGTGTGCGCGTCACGCGATGCGTGCAGCAGCCGCGTCAGTTTGTGGTGGTGTTTCCTGATGTGTACACGGCGACGGTGTCGTGTGGCTACAACGTGTCAGAGTCAGTGCACTACGCCACCACCGAGTGGCTGGCTGTTGGCCTGGAGGCTGCTAAGGTATGGCCTGCGCTGTTGGTACCTATTGTGGTCTGTGTGTACCTGTCAAGGGCTGTTTGTGCCTGTCTTGGTCTGTTTTTGCCTGTCTTGGTCTGTTTGGACCTGTCTTGGTCTGTTTGTATCTGTTTTGGTCTGTTTGTATCTGTTTCGGTCTGTTTGTATCTGTTTCGGTCTGTTTGTACCTGTCTTGGTCTGTTTGTACCTGTCGTGGGCTATTTGTACCTGTCGTGGGCTGTTTGTAACTGTCGTGGGCTGTTTGTACCTGTCTTGGGCTGTTTGTACCTCTGTACCTTGTCAGGGTTCGTACAAATCTTAAAAAGCCCTAAAAGGCCCTGATTTTTGAAGATCCAAAATAAGGCCCCTAAAAAGCCCTAAAAATGAGACCTATGGCCCTGGAGGCCCTAAAAATGGGAACCATGAGTGAGAGTTTCTGATGAAATGTAGATTAAACAAATACACAAAATAAAACTTATGAGAAATGAAAGCAAGAAGGATGTCCAAAGATCGTGTTATCACCGATAGAGCCTGTCGTCTGCTATTCATGTTGCGCCACCTATTTTGCCAAGGGAGGTAATTTGCCTCCATTGGAAGCGCATATTCGCTTTGTTTTCATCAGTTATTTCTTACATGCCGAAAACTACCTACCCCTATGGTATGTCCGTAATTTGTTTGGAAAATGATGTTTAACTATGAAACTGCAATCATGAGTCAAAATAATACCAGTTTTCTGTTTACTGCGCTACAGTCCTTCTCTACGAGATTTTTCAATTTTAGCACAGCTGCACTGTGAATAGCAAGGCCTATTGTTTCTCCTGTGCGCAGTTTACAAAATGGCAGTCAGTGATACAGTCGTGTGTCAGAATGGGAATACAATAAAACCTGTAGCCAGATCTATTCTTTATTTGAGGAGATTATCCCACAGATTTCCTGCAGAATGCATACAGAAACGAATCCAATTCATAAGGCAAGTCACAAATGCCTGAATATTTACAAATGTACAGGAAAAATACAAATGTTTGAATATTTTCCACCGCTCAATGTGGTTGATTTAGTTGACTTTAAAATTTGCAGCTTATTCAGTTATTGGCCGACTTGATCTGAAGATTCTTGCTTTAAAAAACAACAACTTTGGGCAGAGGGTGTTGGCATCCTTTTCAAGCCAGTGTTAGGCCCTCCTCTCTGTGAGATTGAAATAAAGGAGCAGAATTTGGAAGAGGCACTGTGACTGTGTGAGGGTATTGTTATTACCAGTTCTAGTACCGGGCAACCATCTGCATCTTTGGTAAGGCAAGGAGACTAGTTCACATCAGATGAAGTTTGAGGGATAGTGTCTTTTAAGTTCACTTTGCTAGCTGTTTGTGAAAAACATCTTGGAATCAGAGACACTTATTTCAGTTTTCACTTTACTTCGTATTTCAAGACATGGACACTTCCATCACACCATGGATGTTTTACTGTGTGAGGATTTTAATTCATTGTAGTATCTATGAGTGAAAGACATTTTATTCTAGAACTTCACTTGAATTTGTGTCAATAATCAATATCCATCATGCAGTTGTAGACGAGAAGACTTTGCTTACATGAATTTGAGATTGGTTTATCAAAGTAAATGTGTACAAAGGTTGATAACATACACTTTGATACCCTGCGGCTAGGCCCTAAATTTGGAAATAATGGCCCCTAAAAAGCCCTAAAAAGGCCCTAAATTTTTTCCCACCAAGTCTGTATGAACCCTGCTTGTCATCTGTTTGTACCTGTCATGGTCTGTTTGTATCTGTCGTGGTCTGTTTGTACCTGTAAGGTCTGTTTTCTTATTTTGACAAAATTATTTTTATTCTTTTATTTCAAGGATAATGGAATAAGTACTCATGTGCTTTTTTCATCCAGTCCCCGTGTGTATGCAGTTTTGTAAATATTGTCATCCATTCCCTTTGGCACACAATGGTGTATTTTCCGAAAAGCAGAATGGCTTTTAATGTGTGCGCAAGATTTTCTGTGTGCATTCGCATACGGGACCCTGGGACCTCGAAGGACTTTTGGGGAGAGTGGAGTTGGCACTGATGTTAACTCTAGAGGGAAAATCCTCTTGAACGAGATTCAAACACGGGTCAGCAAATCACGAATACATCACTATAACCACCTGGGTATCCTGTCCTGTTGTTTGTACCTATAGTGGTCTGTTTGTATCAGTAGTATATGTGTGTGTGTGATGGGATTAAATGTGGGGTATAGCTGAGAGAAAGAGATGATGTGTGAACTGTGTTGCAGTGTATACCACTTACAGTTTTACTTAATGTGAAAGTTAGGTCCGTCCGTCTGTCTGACTGTGTCTCTGTCTCTGCCTGTCTGTCTCTGTCTCTCTCTCAGGGCAAAGCATGTCACCACAGGTGCAGTATTGGCCTTTTTTAAAAACACATTTCACTAACGTTGTGTTTAGAATAACTTATGATCATGCCCAAAGTCAGAAGATGGGTAGCTTTAATAAAACCATCTACCAAGAAGGCAACAGTCTCTCTCCCCAATGGTGAGCCGTGGACTTCTAGCCAAGGAAGGAAGAGTAAGAATCTTGGGACTATGAAGATGTGGGCTATGTTGAGTGTGACTGCTGTGTGGTGTTTGTGTGTGATTGTGACTGTCAAGATGATTGTGGTCCATGTTGACTGTGTCTGCAGTACTGCTGTGTGGTGTTTGTGCGTGATTGTGACTGTCAAGATGATAGTGGTCCATGTTGACTGTGTCTGCAGTACTGCTGTGTGGTGTTTGTGCGTGATTGTGACTGTCAAGATGATAGTGGTCCATGTTGACTGTGTCTGCAGTACTGCTGTGTGGTGTTTGTGTGTGATTGTGACTGTCAAGATGATTGTGGTCCATGTTGACTGTGTCTGCAGTATTGCTGTGTGGTGTTTGTGTGTGATTGTGACTGTCAAGATGATTGTGGTCCATGTTGACTGTGTCTGCAGTACTGCTGTGTGGTGTTTGTGTGTGATTGTGACTGTCAAGATGATTGTGGTCCATGTTGACTGTGTCTGCAGTACTGCTGTGTGGTGTTCCGTGACAGGGTGGTTTGGGCTGAAGAGGCTCTTCTCCGATTCAATTTATTAGTCATGTTTGAAGAAGAAGATGATGATGGTGATAATGTATTCTTGTAAAACTCAATGTATTTTAGTAACAGCGCATTGTACAGTGCTCACATCTTTCGCTCCAGCTCATGTAATTGAATAACATATGGAAAACGCACACACACACCTACACGTCCTCACACATAAACCTCCAGGGAAAAAAAACTGTGGGAAAGCCTGTTGGCCTAAGTTTGTATGAGATTTGTGTTGCTGTTGTTTTTTCTGTGCCTAGGCTAGAGCTCCGAGATTCACCAATGGTGAGATTTTGTGTACGCGACTGTTTTTGCCCACCATGAAAGTAGGAGATTGGTTCCAAATTTAGAGTTCAAAGAATGCTGAGATGGGACAGCAGTGAATTCCACATGATAGAAAGTGTGTGTGTGCTTGTGTGTGCGTGTGTGTGTGCATGTGTGTGTGTGTGTGGCATGTGTGTGTGTGTATGCATGTGTGTGTGCAGGCGCTGTGGCAGAGTGGGGAGAAAGAGCTGTTCTCGGTGGACACCCTGGTGTGTGGCTTATGTCAGGACTCCTCTGACCTGGACACCCTGCACGCTGCTCTCCCTCTGCTGAACACCATCGTGTGAGTCTCTGCCTGTCTAGTGTTAACATGACAGGCCACGGTGTTTTGATTCTATTGGTTTTGTTACAGTTTTTATTTATCTATTTTATTATTTTATTTCGAGGGTAATGGAATAAGCACTCAGTGCTTTTTTTACATTCAGTCCCTGTGTGTATGCAGTTTTGTCAATTTTGTCATCCGTTCCCACCGGCACACAATGGCCTACTTCTCCGAAAAGGGGAACAGGTTTTAACATGTGCACAAGATGTTCTATGTGTGTTTTCACACAGGATCCATGTTCTGCATGTGTTCATAAATGGGACCTTGGGTTTATAGTCTCATTTGAAGGACTTTTTTGAGGGAATGGAGTTGGCACTGATGTTAACTCCAGGGGGAAAAAATCCCCTTAAACTGGATTCGAATTCGGGTCATCAGATCATGAGCACAATGTGCAACGCTCTAACCACTGGGCTGTCCAGCCCCCCCCCCCCTGACTCTGTGTGTGTGTGTGCGTGCAGGGTCCGGGAGTTGGAGGAGCGGCGACAGCTGTCGGCGGCAGGGCTGAAGTGTGAGCGCAGGCTGGCAGTGGAGGACTCCCCGGGCATCTCCGCCTCTCTGGCGCGTAAACGCTCCCACGACCTGACGGAGGACAGCGCCTGTGAGGTCTGCTTCCGCATCTGCTACCTCTCCATGGTGGGTCACCGTCAGGGCAACTTCAGCGCGTTAGGAAAGCATGAAGTCTTTGTGTTGAATGCTGTTTCTCCTGTGAGGATGCCAGGGAGGGGCCTGTCCATATACATAGCATCCCCTTCCTCTCGGAAGTTAGGTGCTAAGAAGTCCCTTTTTTCTATCCCTCTCATTGTTTTTGCCTTGCTCCTTTTCTTTTTGTCACCTCTTATGTCTATTTTTTGCCTTCTTGGTCCATTCTCCTGCCTTTTTTCGCAGAAAGACGTAGAAGAACCATTCTCTCCCATTTTGAAGTCGGATGCGCTGGGCCCGTCTTGCCAGGTACTTAACAGCAGCATGAGGTCATTTTTGCTCATATGACAGGTTGCTGTCTGAGTGTTTGACGAAGAAGGAAAGCATAAAGTCTTTGTGTTGAATTGTGTTGAATGCCCCTTACACCATAGCAGGTTTTCCTGCATGAAGTGTGGGCTGCTCTCCTCAGGGAGGATGCATTGCCATAAGGACAGCCCCCCTCCCCCCCTCACCATTTAAAAAGTTTGTCTACAGAATTTTGCCAAAGACTGCACCTTTGTTGCCATGGATTCTTTCCCCTGTGCTGTACGTCTGTAACACACAGGACCTCAGTTTACTGTCTCATCTGAAAGACAAGCACCCAGACCACCACTCATGGTCTAGGGGATAAAAAAAAAAAGAAAAGAAGAGTGGCTTGAGGTAGGAATGAAACCTGCTACTTCTTACTGTGTAGAGGGTCAGAACAGTGTTTCCACAACTGGTGCAGACTTGAGCTGATTTTTACAGCTGATCAGTCTGATATAATAATAATAATTAAAACAACAACTCGGTAGCGAGCTGCCTTGTATGGTGAATGTATAGACAGACCCCTGATGTGTGCACAGGTGTAAACCAGTGTACAGACTGACCCCTGATGTGTGCGCAGGTGTGAATCAATGTACAGATAGACCCCTGATGTTTGCACAGGTGTGAATCAATGTACAGACAGACCCATGATGTGTGCACAGGTGTAAACCAGTGTACAGACTGACTCTTGATGTGTGCACAGGTGTGAATCAATGTACAGACAGACCCCTGATGTGTGCGCAGGTGTGAATCAATGTACAGACAGACCCCTGATGTATGCACAGGTGTAAATCAGTGTACAGACAGACCCCTGATGTGTGCACAGGTGTAAATCAGTGTACAGACTGACTCTTGATGTGTGCACAGGTGTGAATCAGTGTACAGACTGACTCTTGATGTGTGCACAGGTGCTGAACGAGCATGATGAGCAGATCTTGTGCCTGGAACACGGGCTGAGACACGTGCAGCGGAAACGCCACGTCAAGGCGGCCAAGCTCTTCTACCGGTACACTGAGGTGAGCTGCCAGCTCTTCCCTCTCTTTCCTCTATTGATAACAATTTATCTTGGTCAGATCACATCAAAAGATTATCAAGAAACATTGCCTCAAAAATATTTCAACTGCGTAAAATAAAACATTTTCTGTCTCTGTATGCAAGAAAAATATTCTTTCATTCTTATATTCAGTCAAGCATTGATTATGCTTCCACTCTTTGGGATCTGGCAAGCAACAACTTAACTAATTAATCTATTACTAGAAATCAAAGTCAGAATAGCCATGGCAACATCTTCCATGACAAAACTCACCACCATATGGAAAAGTAAAGAGATCAGTTTCCCAATCAAACTAAAGCTCTACAAAGCCCTAATTCAGTCGATCCTGCTGTACGGAAGTGAAACCTGGACATTGACTGCTGAAACAGCAAAGCGAATCCAGTCATTCGAAACAAAATGCCATAGAAAACTACTGGGCATATCCTGGAAGAACGAAAGACCAACGAATTTGTCAAGAGTCAAATAAACACGGCTGGCAGGTCCACAGAACCCTTCTCACCATCGCCAAAGAAAAAGCTGACATGGTTCGGCCACGTCACCGCCACAACACTCTGCCCAAAACAGTACTGCAGGGAACACTCGAAGGTGGCAGAAGGAGGGGAAGACAGAACAAGTCATGGATGGACAACATCAGAGAATGGACCAGGATGAATGACTCGGCACTACTGCGCAGAGCCGAGGACCGAGATGGATGGAGGAGGCTTACCACGGCATCGTCTTTCATGTCTCCCCCACGACCGCCAAGGTCACGGGTCTGATGATGATGAGACTTCATAAACGTGCTGTTAAACTTGTATTAGATAAGTCCTTTTCATTAACTGATGCTGATTATAGAGATAATAACCTCCTTCCGTTAAACTCCAAACTCCTGTTCAACAAAGGAATTTTTATCCATAACATTTTTCATGGCATTGTCCCACCATTACTAAGAGACATGTTTACAGTTAATGAATTTAGGCATTCGCACACTATCGATCTTCCTTTGCCAAGAATTACATTATATAAATCAAGTCTGTCGTATTCTGGAAGCTGGCTCTGGAACAGACTTCCTGTCTTTTTAAAAACTGAAACAAACCATAAAAGATTCAAAACTTTGTATCATGACTTTTTAATGAAAAGTACAAACCTGGCATCACTTTCTCCCCAAATGTATTGATCAACAATTTCTACATAGTGGTATGCTGTTCCGTGGTATGCTTTGTTTGATTGTGTTTACATGCTTGTGGTAGGTCAGTTTTCCTAACTGCCAGTTTGTCTATTCATTTGTGCGACATTTGTAGAGAGCATTTGTTACGTGTACTTCCCTACCTTTTTTTTTTTTTTTTTTTTAATCTTGATTTTGCACAGCAGTTATTTCTACATAATTATGTCATCTTGTATTTGGAAACTCTCCCTCATTGTCTCTGTCTGTCTATCTGTCTGTCTGTCTATCTGTCTCTCTCTCTCTCTCCTCTCTCTCTCTCTCTCTCTCTCTCTCTCTCTCTCTCTCTCTCTCCCCTCTCTCTCCTACCCCCTCTCTCTCTCTTGTCATCATCTTCATCTGTCGTTTTTATTATAACCATCATCATCGTCGGCGCTGCTATTGTCATCACTACCCCGCATAGTAGAACATCATTATCTTTACTACTACTACTACTACTACTACTACTACTACTACCACTACTACTACCACTACTACTACCACTACTACTACCACTACTACTACTACTTCTACTACTACTACTACTACTACTACTACTACTACTACTTCTACTACTACATTGGCGTCGACGATAGTGACGACATTACTACCTTCTTGTTCTTGATGTATTTGTATATTCTTGGTGTATTTTCTCTTTTGTCGTTTTCCTTGACTCTTTTCCTTTCCATTTTTTTTTCTCCAAATATATTGCTTTACTTTGGTGTTAATACTTTTTTTACCTTTTTGAGGGCTGGATGAAAAAAAGTCATTGTACTTAATCTATTACCCTCTTTAAATAAAATTTCGTAGTTCGTATTTCTCTTTCAGCAGTGTGGTGGGGGACTGCTTCTTCCTTCCCTCACTTCTGCAGATGTCATAAAGGAACCTCACTGAAGTGTTTGTCAATATCAACTTTTATTGTGAGGATAATGGAATAAGAACTTATGCACTTTTCTTTTTACATCCAGTCCCTGTATGCATGCAGGTTTATCAATTCTGCCATCTGTTCCCAGTGTTCAGGCATTGTGTCTTGGTGTAGTGGCACCTGGCAGAGCCCACCCCTCGCCATGACGTAGGCTGCATGCTGGGTGTGTGTGCGTGCGCATGTGTGGTTTTAAAAAAATATTTTAAAAATTCTTTTATTTTGAGAATAATGGAATAAGCACTCGTGCTTTTTTCATTCAGTTCCCATGTGTATGCAGTTTTGTCAATTTTGTCATCTGTTCCTACCGGCACACAAAGGCCTACTCTTCCGAAAAGCGGAATGGGTTTTAACATATACGCAAGATGTTCTGCATGCGTTCGCACACGGGACCTCGATTTATAGTCTCATCTAAAAGACTTGGGAGAGTAGAATCGGCACTGATGTTAACTCCAGAGGAAAAATCGTGTGGTGTGTGTGTGTGTGCATGCTTGCGTGTGTGGCCTGAACTCTGCTTATTACAGAACAGTTGTTGATGACAGAGCATTAGTTTTTGATAGCAGAAGCCTTGTTACAGGATTCAGCGCTATATAAATTCCATACATTATTTATTATTATTATTACAGTGCAGTCAGTGGTGTGTCTTGCTGTCCACAGGAGGAACTGACGGAGCTGGTGCAAGCCACCAAGGACAGGGTGGCAGCGCTGACTGCAGGCATCAACAACACCACCACCGCCGCCGCTGCTGCCAAGAAGAGAACACTGAAGAAACAGGACAGCAAGTCCTGAACTGGCCACAGTCATTTCCTTCACTGTTGTCCCTTGGTGTCCTGCTGTCTGTCGGCAAAGGCCAGAACTGTGGACACTACTGGCTTTACCAGGCTGTTGGAGGGAATCTCAGCTGTGGTGCGAGTTAGGTGTCCAGATGAAGAACAGACCAGGTTATGTCTTGGGTAGTTGGGGTCTCAATATGATTTCTGTCCTCTGTTTGCTCTCTGAGTGGCTGTGTGTGGGAGCAAGTCCTTTTTTTTTGGGTGGGAGGGGGTGGTGGTGTTGTTTTGCTGTCTCATCTTCTGTGATGTGTCTTGCCCCGCTGTTCCCACATCGCTCTTTTCAATGTCTCCACCCCAGCTGTATCCAAATTCATTTTGTCGCCTTGTCAGGTCAGAGACTGCAGAGAGTCTGTCAAATTCAGGCCGCCATGGAGCCACCAGTCAGAGGGACCCTGCACTACTGCTGGATCACTTTGGTGGTTTTCAGTGGTGCCTGTTCTGAGCTAACATGCGCAGGACACCACCTACTAAGATCCCTACTAATGACAGTAATAGCTGGTGAGACGCCCGCCTGCGATGATGACCACCATGTCCTCCAACAACCTCTTTCCTTGAACCTCCAACCATGAAGACTTGACACTAACTCACCACAGGCACAGAAGTGTATGGGAAAACTGAAACTGGGGTCACTATGTGAGGTCAGAGTAACTGAGGCCATTCAGAGACAATGTTATTTTATTTTGGGGAGATCAGTGGTGATGAGGATGATGATGTGTGGAAGTGCATGTGCTTTGAAGGTATGAGACACGCTTCCCATCATAATATATCTCGACGTCAACCAAGCCCAAGAGATACAGACACCTGCAGTGTTGGTCGAGTAATTTCAGCAACACTCTCAAAACTGCATCAATAAAGTGGATGAAGCTCAACTGCGTGGTCCAAGTCTTCCCAATGAGCCCATAGCCAACTCAACCAGCTCATAATCAGTGTGTGGATCCAGCATAGTCACACAGCAACTTGCAGTACATCACTACGCAGTTCATGATGATGAGGATCCTCACTGAAAGAAGACTGATCAGACACCGACCTATACCTCAGTGAGTGCCAAAGGTGCAGGCATAAAGTAGCTTGCAAGCAGCAGTGTAAGCTGTGAATGAAGAAGTAACCTGCCAGGGGTCAACTTATCAGTGTCTTGTTCTTTCCATAGGGGTGAGGAGGGTGATTGTCAGATAATCAGCTCTTGCCCTTCACAGAAAGGAAACACTGTCCATGATTTTGATTCAAAAGACAAAGAGGAGCAAAGAGATCTTGCTAGAGAAGTAAAGAAGTTAAAAAATAAAAAATATAAAAATCTTGAGTTCATGAGAAAGCAAGATGTATTTAATGAGAACTGATGGGTTAGAAATAAATCAAGCTGTCCTTTTTGGGTGTGTGTGTTTTTTTTGTTTTTGGTTTTTTATGCAATATTAGTGCAAGTATCTGTTGTTTTTAAGTTGCAGCATTACTTGAAAGCACAAGAATATTGTAAGGAAAAACAGATTTACCGATTGGGGAAAAAGTGTTTGTGATGTAAAGAGGCGTGAAGTGCAGTTTGGATTCCAGAGTCAAATATTACTCATTGAAATATTGCAACACATATCGACATGAATTTTTCTATTTAAGGGTTGAAGAAAAAATGAGAAGATACCTCCCTGCAATCCCCCCCCCCCCTTCTCACTACACACATGCACACGCACATATACCATCTTCACCAAAAAAGGTGTGCATTGCAAATGCATGAAAGTTTGGGAAAGATTAGAAAAGACTCTTCTCCCCATAAGTATATTGGGAATGTGCATAATAGTGGTGTACGTAAGGAAATTCGCATATTTCTCTCCATATCGGATGCCTGCAGAACTGGTGTGTATGGAATTGTGAGGTGAAGCAGCGTGCTGTACACAATATCCAGAGAAGTTGTTGTACCCTGTTGTTGTTATCAGTGATTCAGCTGCAGGTATGGCGATGTATCAGATCACCATCTTTGTTACTGGCAAGGAGTGTTAGTTAGGTCAGGGTGCCATCGTATCCCCCAAAGAAAAGCTGGGAATATTGAATTACACTCTTGTTTCTCGTTGCCAATTCCCCCCCCCCCCCCCCTTTTTTTTTCCCTCCTCATTTTGTTTTTTAAAAAGTTTTTGTTTGGCTAGGCATTAAGTTTTTGCTGGTGTTTCTTTTGGTTTCTTTTTGGTGTTCCATTTTACGGCTTATTGTTAAAAATGCAATGTTGATTGCATTCAGACTTGAAGGTTTTTCATACAGCTTTTTATTAAAGTTTATGTGTTTTTTACAAATTAAAATTTTTTTTAGATGAACTGTGGAATGCATTTGAAGACTGGTATTTTTGATGTGGTTCAGTCAGTCAGAAATAGCGTTGGTGTACATATCTTGTTCAGTCTGAATCGCATTATTTCCCAAGGCAGGGACTGAAGACTTCAGTGTGGTGTCCAGGGACTTCCCCGAAGAGTGAGGGGAGAAGTGACAGGTGAAGAAGCCACAGACAGGAGGTGTCTGGTCTGCTCCCTGCAAACAGCCCAGGGGGTAGTAGTAGTAGTAGTAGACCCGTGAGATGGGTGAAGAAGTGGAAATAATGTCTGATGTGGATCAACAGAGGGTGGGGTGGGGTGGGGTTGGTTGTCAGTGCTGTGTGCCTGCCACATGTATCCCATCTTTGATTCACATCCATGTTCTTTTTTGTTTGTTGGTTGGGTTTGGTTTTTTTGGGGGGGTGGGAGGTGTTTGGTGGTTTTTCTTTTCTTTTTCAGAGGCCTGAAGGGAAAAAATGTACTTCAGGTTTAGAAAATAGTTTTTGAATGGTTTTTGTGTGTTTTTGTTGAAATACCAGTGATTTCATTTTCTTGTACATGTATATACACACAGGGACTGGATGTAAAAATGCACATGAGTGGGGGATGGGATAGCCTAGTGGTCAGAACATTGCGCTCACAATCTGACGACCCAGGTTCGATTCCCGTTCAAGAGGATATTTTCCTCTGGAGTTAACATCAGTGCAGACTCCACTCTCCCCAAAAGTCCTTCGGATGAGACTATAAACCGAGGTCCCGTGTGCGAACGCATGCAGAATATCTTGCGCACACGTTAAATCCTGTTCCGCTTTTCATAAGAGTAGGCCATTGTGTGCCAGTGGGAACAGATGACAGAATTTACAAAACCGCATGCACACAGGGACTGGATGTAAAAAAGCACATAGTGCTTATTCCATTATCCTCAATATAAAACAATTAAATAAAATAAATAAAATAAAAATTATTCTATTATCCTCAAAAGAAAAGAGTAAAAGAAAAAAAAAGACTGCCCGATCAGGCCTAGTTGGTCAGGGAAAATCTCTTTTTTTCCCTGACACTGAATCTCTTTGAGGAATCATTAGAGAACTGCACCAACTTTTTTCAGGTTCCCTACTTTGGGCAAGCTGAACCTGGCAGAGCCTATCTCTTTCAGGTTTCAGGGTCTCTGACGTGTATATGATGACCAGCTGCATCTGTATGGATACACACAATTGGAATTCAGGTCCTAGCAGGACTGCAATTGAAGTTGACCTGGGAGATTATAACAATATCTACCAGGCGTTTTAACAAAAAAAAGCATTTGTATTGGAAGTAATGAAGTGTGTGAATCCATGATAAGAAAAAAAGATTTTTGGGGGCAGAAGTATTACTGGTTTCATTGCAATGTAATGCAGAACTCAAGATCCATTCCAGCATTGCACATGTTTGACCTATCAGGTTATTGCTTTATATCCAGTGTACCTGTCTTTTTTAAAATTTTATAATCCTGATGTTGCTGTCATGGATTGTCATTAACAATAACATTGATTTGTTTGTCAAATGATACACTTTGAGTATTATTATCATTTTTATTGTAAAGAAGTGCAGTATCAGTGAATGTAATATTACTTGATGGATTTCAGTCAGTGATAGATATTGGATGGGCTGTGAGGTGAGTAGAGCAGTGTAGGGGTTTCTGTCAATATGTCTTTTACTTTGTTTGGTTTTTGTTTGTTTGTGCCCCTTTCTGTGGAGTCAAATCCAACCTGGGGCTATCTGGTGGTGGTGTGTGATCTGATATATATATATATATATATATATATATATATATATAAAATATATATATATACGTGTGTGTGTTTATCTGTGTGTGTGGTTGGTGCATGCAACAAGGCAAATTTGGTGACTGTTGCCAGTTGTGTTTAAAAAGGAAATATGTGATGTAGAAAAGTGAATGACTGATTATCGTCTATTGAGAGCCACAACATCTCCATTCATAAAGATGTATGGTTGTGGCTCTCAATAGACGTTATATTGGGAAAGAACGCTGTCACCATAATATCCCAGCCCATCCTCTGTTGATTGGATTTCAAGGCATGGTCAGAATTCAGTGAGAGAATTGCTGCATCATTTTAAATGACCTTTTTCTTTCCGAGTGTGAATGTTTTATGTTGGTGAAAGTGGTGGGAAATAAGATGATTACACCCATTTTATTTTTTTCAACTACTGACAAAACAGTGAACACATCTTTAGTTTGATTGTAATGTTTATTGCATGACTAATTTCGTACAGGCGGCATACATTTTCATGTCATATCACACAATGAGTATTGAGTACATGATTAGAATTGTAACAACAAGCCATTTGGAATTGCACACATAGCATATGTCACATGTTGGGGACCAGAATACAATACCGATTCAAGGGGGCCAGATATCAGGCTGCATGTCAATGTAAGCAATGTGCTTACTAGCAAAAGAAAAATTCTTAATTGAAGAAATATGTTGCTGGCTGCAACTGTAAAAAACGAAAACAATAATCCCCAAACCCAGGTCACTGCAATGCTGTACACCATCTGTCTTCAGCCAGGCGTTATTTCTGATAGGCTGAGTATTTCTTCTTTGGCCTGTCGGAGAGACTTTAACATTTACATACCTTTCTTTATTTCAGTGCAGTTCAGCTTGGCAAGATTTCTTTGGTGAATTGTAAATTGTACTTTTTTTTTGGCTGTTGTCTCCTCTGTCAAGAAGCCATGTGCTTCTGAAGGATCAGGGCAGGGAGAGCACCACAGAAAGCAGCAGCAGCATAGGGAGAAGCAGCTGCAGCAGCAGCAACAGTGTTACAGCAGGGGTGGGACAGAGTCTTTTGTGAAACATAATTTGGTGCTCAAAGCCTGGCCAGGCAAACAGCAGAAGGACTTTCCTGTCGGCATGCGTCAAGTAGCCAAACATGACTCCTGGCCCTCTACCTCGTGACATTTTCAGGGAAAACTTCACAACTCCCACAGCCACAGGTTTGTCCGCAGTGGAGAAGCAAGTCGTCCTCCCTTGCCCGAGTCATGGTCTACGCACCACATTATCAAAATGATAAACCCTAGTCTTCTGCTGCTGTCCTTGCAGGCCTTGTCAGGGATGGTGTACAGCTAGATAGGGGTCAGTCATAAAGTGCTGGGGGTGGGTGGGGAAGGGGTAGTACCGAACTCGAATGACAGCGTGCTTCTTTCTCTCTCCCCCACCCCCCCTTTCCTGATTTGCTCTCAAAGCTTTAAAATTGTATTTTTAATTTTAGATGTGGGGTCTTTATGGATTCATGTATAGTTTTCATATCCACCGATGGTGGGCTGCTGTATGAAACTGCCTGTAACATGGAATTCTTGTTGGTTTAATGACTGGGCACTCTCTGTGAGGAGAGGACAATCATTCCTGGTGCTAGTGACCCCTCGTCCGCCACATCCATCCTAGGATGGGTGTCTACAGAGTTCTGTGTCTGTTCCTGTGTTCAGAGGTTGATGTTTGTTTCAACTGTAGTGTGAACTGTGTGCATCAAGTGGTGAATAGTGCTGTGAAAATGATCACGTGCATTTGTGTTGTTTACAAAATTATGATGATGCTGTTGAATAAATGTTAAATGGACTCTGTGTGTGTGTGTGTGAAGAATTAGAGTAAACTGATTAGAGTATGCTCTGATCATGCAATCTTCGCTGCTTTCTGATTTCAAATGAACAGCCAACCAAAAACCCCCCAAACCTTCAGCATTTTGTGACTATCAAAGGCAGATGTTTCTTTTTCAAGATCGACTTGAATATACATGGTTACTCTCTTACAAAATGTGCTTTCAGAAATAATTACACTGTACTCCAGGCTTATTGCTGAAAGAATTTCAATGGGGTACAGGTTAGCAGCTTTTGCCAGTCACTCAATACAAGGTTTACAAGTATGGCGTTGAGAAATGCATGATACTGGTAGTCCGTTGAACCAGTCCCTAAATTGGGTAACTTCACTGGGATTCTAATAAATCAACAAACAAACAGCATCTCACCTACACTTTGGATGAACAGTTTCAATAGCTTATTCTCCAGGCTCTGCCTGGGGCACAGTTGTGAAAGCTGCCAACAACAACTCTGCTGCTCTTTGGATAAACAGTCGTTACAACTGCCCCTTCTTTGCCTTCATTTCACAAGCATTTGCAGAGACACAACAAATCACACAACAAATCAATTTCCCTCTTCCTCTCCTACCATCTGCCCCTGAAAGAAAAACCAACACATACACATGCATTCAGATAGGCGGGCTCTCTTTCACGTACATACACACAACCCCACACCCCAGTTTATGACCAGAAACCAAAAACATGACACAAATTTAGCATTGTTCATGCTATACTGTAATTATACAAAATAGTTTGGCCTGACAGCACAGTAACCACTGTAGACTAGACATAAGATACATGTCATATGACGCTGCAGACACACGTCAGTGAAAGGAGACATTTCATGACACTGCAGCATGACCAGGAGCAGAATAGCCTGCTGGTGACCACAGCTGAGTGACCTCCAGGCTCCATCTCGGTGGAGAGACACTGCTTGGAAACAGAGCTACGACACTTTCATTTTATGTTTATAGTTCTGCCAGCCACGAAGGCCATACCAGTGCTGTCACCTTTCTCAGTATCAAAAATTAACAAATCCTCTGAAGTCGGAATATGCCTGCATACATGTATGACAGAGTACTTAACTTGCAAATTTTTCATCCGGTGTGCATTTACGGTCTCATGATGATTACCATGATTGGTGATGATGTCAGCCATTCCACTTGAGTTTATCCCAAGATTTTTTTTTAAAGCACATATGAGATACTTATCTCCTCAAAGAAGTTATAAAAAAAACACCAAAGAAAAGTATGTACTGCAGAGTGGACATTGTATGCCCAACTCAGACACAAACCTTCACTACCTGGTCGCCAGAACTAAACAATACAGGCCAAATGTCATCATTATGAAAAGAGAGAAACATTGGTCAGACTTTCTTGAAAAAAAGGCTAGACTGTGAAGGCAGAGAATACATAAGAGAAGGAAAAGAAAGTTAGGAAAAAGAAGCATAGAGAGTGATAGAAAAGGGGAGATTTCTAATACAGAATTTTCAGAATGTGGAATGTTACTGAAAGAGCTCTGATGGGGATGGCTGGAAAGTTAGTCTGACCAGTATTTAAGAGGTGTACCACCTGTGTCATGGAAACTAGGTTGTGTGCCAGTGCCTGATCTATACTCTGGCACACCACTGATACTGAGTGGAGTAAATGGGGGAATAGCTCTTCAGTGCAGTGCTGGATGACTCTTGACAGAGTCATGGGGGAAGACCCACTTGCATGAACATACCACCAGATAGGGAACAGAAAACCATCCCCGAAGTTGGAATGCAGCTACCATAACGGTGGGTACAAACAGTAGCATATGCAAAATTTCACCACTGGTGACCCTCCAAGCTCTATCCGAGGAACAGCAACACCCCCCCCCCCTCTCCAAAAAAACCAAACAAACAACCCCCGCCAAACGACCCCCCCCCCCCCCCAAAAAAAAAACAAACAAAAAACAAACAAAAACACACACACAAAACCCCCCAAACTTAACAAAACAAAGAAAAGCCCTAACAACATCCAAATCCGCTCAGATATTTAATATTTTAGAGATTGTTTCTCCAATTATACTGAGATTCAATAAATGTTTCTCCTGGTATTTTGTATAATTTTCCCTTGACATCATTGACATCATTACTTAACATTTTTGGCATCTTAACAGGTGCAACACTTTTTGGTAAATCTATAACAAACATTATTCAAGTTTTGCCACACCACTACATTTTACATGAAAGACTGGTAGAAAAAAATGTTGTCCAACAAACTAACTGAACATGTTAATAGCAAAACTAAATAAACCAACTAGATAGATACCACAATATGTACAAAATCCTCAGGCAAAAACTGGACATAATGCCTTCATTATTGTACAGGAACCGTATAGGTATCAAGCACCTTTTTCATGCGATGCAAGCGTTTTGATATTTAAATTAATATCAATAAACCAACATAGGGAACTGCCATTCTTGACAAAATTCAAAGTACTGCTGCCTAATGCACAAATATCACTCCCAATGTTTACCCATCAAGCACCACCCCCCCCCCCCCAAAGAAAAAACCCAACCAAAAACAAAATTAAAAAACCATATAAAACAAAGAAGAAAAAAAGCAAAACAGGGCAACCTTTGGAAATCCTCTTTCCTTTGTTCTGTGTTTAAAGTTACCCTTTTTGGTTGAAGATTCAAATTTCTTTCTGTCTTTCCTTTCTTCTTCTTAAAAAAAGTTTCACAAATTTCTATTGACCCTGCTCTCCTCTCGTGAGTGAAGCCTCACTTCATCAAAGCCTCCTCACTGAAACAGGCATTCATGTCCCACACAGATCCCGTTTGCACTGTTCATCATTTTTACATGAAAATACACCACTACTCTGTGATTCTTTCCACCGGCAATTTGTGAAATCCGTGGCACAAATTCACACCTGATGTGACTAAATCCTTGGCACACAGTCAGACCTGATTGTAACGAAATCCTTGACACAAATTCAGACCTGATTGTGACTAAATCCTTGGCACAAAGTCAGACCTAATTGTGACTAAATCCTTGGCACAAAATCAGACCTGATTGTGACAAAATCCTTGGCACAAAATCAGACCTGGTTTTATGACAACACCCGTGGCACAAAGTCAGACGTGATTGTGACTAAAATCCATGGCACAAAATCAAACCTGATTGCGGCTAAATTCTCATCACAAATTGGACTGAAGTAGGCAAGCACTGCTTCCAGGCCCTCCCTCCCACAAAGCTAGATGGACAGATCTTTGGTGCAGAAGCCACGCTGATGACGGTTGCCTGCTGTAACGGCGGTTGTGTCGGTCGTCATGTGTTGCTTGGTGTCCACGGTGTGGTCTGGCAGGACTTAGTCATCGCCGTCCCCATTTCATGAATCCACTTGTTGGCCACTGTAGTAGTCACACACACACACACACACACACACACACACACACACACACACACACACACACACACACACACAGAGGCAGAGTTGCATGATACATTCACAACACAAGATGCGCACGTTTTCATGCATGCACAAACTTCTAGCATTCTTGTTTGTGTGTGTGTGTATTTTTATGTGTATATGCATACAGGTACTACACACTTTGTCGCGACTTCATAATTATGTTTAAACTCATAATCAAAGAAATGGACTACAGTATCTACGAGCTGTACCATAAATATCGAAAATATAAGAGAAATGAAGAAATCACATCAAGAACATACTGGAGTGAAACAAATCGGTACATAGAGACAGTTCACAGACAAAACTGCGTAAAGTAAAAACTAACTTAAAAAGAAACCAAAGCATATTCTAATATGCTTCTAATTCTCTCACAAACATAATTTCACAACACCACAAAATCCATATATAGCTTTAAGCGCACTCATAAAATCTTAATAAAAAAATGAAGCTGTGGGGTTGGGGATGGGGGTAGCTCAACAGTAAAAGCATCGTCAGATAACATGAAGTCCTATGTAAACATAAGTCTCAGTCCTGTCATTAGACGATTGTGAAAAAAAAAAGACATAATACTATACATTTTCTTTTTGTCCCTCGGCTAGAGCTCCGAGGTTCACCAAGGGTGAGATTTTGCGTATGCGACCGTTTTTGCCTACCATGAAGGTAGCCGCATTCCGACTTCGGAGATATTATTTGCTGGGTATGTTCGTGTTTCCGTAACCCACTGAATGTTGACATGAATTACCGGGTCGTTAACGTGCAGGATCAACGAAGTCCTGTCGGGGGACGGGATAGCCTAGTGGTTAGAACATTGCGCTTGCAATCTGACGACCCGGGTTCGATTCCCGTTCAAGGGGATATTTTCCTCTGGAGTTAACATCAGTGCAGACTCCACTCTCCCCAAAAAGTCCTTCGGATGAGACTATAAACCGAGGCTCCGTGTGCGAACACACACAGGACATCTTGCGCACACGTTAAATCCTGTTCCGCTTTTCGGAAGAGTAGGCCATTGTGTGCCGGTGGGAACAGATGACAGAATTTACAAAAACTGCATACACACGGGGACTGGATGTAAAAAAGCACACAGGTGCTTATTCCATTATCCTCGATATAAAATAAATAAATTAAATAAATAAAAGTCACACTGGGCAGCGCCCAAAAAAACGACTCCTCCAGAAGTTATCACAATCTTTTATTTCGAGAATAATGAATAAGCACTAATGTGCTTAAAAAAAAAGTGCTATTTTACATCCAGTCCCCTGGGTTAGGTTGAGGGAGAAGCAGGCTGCAGACAGCCCCAGAGCTTGCATGCATGCAACTCACCCCACTTCTGCCCTATGATGACGGGGCAGCCTCCATGCAGACTGCGGCTGTCGGGCGATCCGTCAGGGGAGAAGTTGTACCAGAACAGAGCCGCCCTCTGCAACCCAGCATGCAGGACACGCCGTGCACACACACACACACACACACGCACGCACGCACGCACACACACAAATACACACCCAAACAAACACACACACACGCGCGCGTTTAATTTGTATTTTCCAATGTATTATCTTACTGATTTTCCTCTTTTTACTGGTTTAATTTTAATGGTAAAGGTTGCAATAATGTAGTATTTCAGTATAATCATTAAGAAATTTGTTCTTAGATAGATGGCTTGATGAAAAAAAGCAAATGCATTGCTTATTCAATGTATCATCTGGAAATAAAATTTTGACTTGACTTCACACACACATACACAGGTGGGGAAGGAGGGGGGGGGGGGGGTGTGGACAGCAGAGAAGGTCTTCAGAGAAGAAGCTCAGTACCAACACTTCATTATCGCAATAAACTGAGAAATTCGTGTGGGTTACAAGCCATATATAAGAATGCACACACACACATACACGCACGCACAGGCAGACCCCCCCCCCCTCTCCCCCCGCACCACCACACACAGAGAGGCAGGCAGGCAGGCAGGTATGACAACAAACTGATCAGCAGACCGATAGTCGTGCTAGAGGGCAGACAGACAGACAGACAGACAGACAGACAGACAACATGACTTACCTTAACAGGCGGCGACCCCACCCCCAGGCGAGGAAAGACAGTGGCCCCTCCCTCAGTTACCTCCCCTAGCTGTGGACAAAGAGTTATCCCATGGCAAGTGACAGTTACTGCAGTGCAGTGCCAATCTTTGGTGGTTGTTTTTTAAACACAGCTCAGAACACAAGCACGCACACACGTAGCCTAGGCACAAAACACCCTTCCCCGAAAATGACAAGGTATCAAGCAAACCAAACTGATTGAAAAAAAATATGTAGATACCTTGATAATAGTGCAATCTATCCTACCTTTCACATACAAGAGCTTCAAGCATAAAGAAGATTAGCAAACAAATAAACAGTATATATAGATAGATCACTAAGTAAGTAAGTAACTATAAACCGCATTCCCGTATGCAAACGCACGCAGAACAACTTGCGCACACGTTAAAACCCGTTCCGCTTTTCGGAAGAGGCCATTGTGTGTTGGTGGGAACGGATGACAAGATGTACAAAACCGCATACACATGGGGACTGGATGAAAGAAAGAACACGAGGGCTTATTCTATTACCCTCGAAATAAAAGAATACACAAATAAATAGATAAACAAATAAATGAATAGATGTATGAAAGAATGAATGTAAGAACAGATAAACGAATAACTCACGTAAATCATGAAGGTGGCGGCGCGGTCTCCGCTGTCTTTCAAATACATTTCAGCATCAGTGAAGGCATCCCTGGCCTGAAAGGGCAACACAACACAGCACAGCACAACTAGCACCACAGCATTTCACATTTTCTACAAACAATGTAGGCCTATTGTCATATTTTGTGTGTGGTGTTATTCGGCTAGAACTCCTAGGTTTACAAACAGTGAGATTTTTGCACACAGGACCGTTTTTGCCCTTCATTAAGGTAGGTTAACTGCAGTCCGATTGCACTCTCACACTAGATCTCGATTTATAGTCTCATCCTCACCGCAACCTTTACCAATAAATTGAACCGTTAAAAAGTCTCATCCTCAGGATTTTCCATTCAGGATGTGGAGTCAGTACTGATGTTAGCTCTAGGGAAACATCCCCTGGTGATGGGCTCGATCCCAGGCTGGCAAAGTGTGTGCACATCACTCTAACCACACACTCCGAATCCGGACTTTTCGCTTTCCAGGCAGCTGCGTTACCTCTAGATCACCGATTCATATACACACGAGCACGCGTGCTCACGCACGCATATAGACGGCCATTCAAGGGGATGTTTCCCCTAGAGCTAACATCAGTACTGACTCCACATCCTGAAAGGAAAATCCTGAGGATGAGACTTTTTACCGGTTCAATTTATTGGTAAAGGTTGCAATAATGTAGTATTTCAGAATAATCATTAAGAAACTTGTTCTTAGATAGATGGCTTGATGAAAAAAGCAAATGCATTGCTTATTCAATGTACCATCTGGAAATAAAAATTTGACTTGACTTGACTTGACTTGATATACACCCACCACATAAGATTTAAGATTCAAGATTTTTCATTCGCTTTTAACCCCTCTTGGGGCATGGAGGATTTCAGCACACAAAATCAACTGTGACATACAATTATAATTTGCATAAACAAAAACGTTTACACCACTGCATGTGACAGAAATAAAAATGTATTCAACCTTTTCATCAATGTCATGCAACTTTACTCTTAACTATAAATTGGCTCAGGTTTGATTAAGTCTTTTTGTCAGAAGAGAACAACTTAAAAAATGTGTACATGGATCTTGGATAAAGATATTCTTCCGAAGCTCAGAAAACTGTGGACATTCCATTATAGGGTGAAACTCATCGCCTATCGTGTTCATGTCATATTGTTTACAAAGACGATTTTCGCGTTGAATGCCATGCACTCTTCCTGTTTCAATCGGTATTGAATGATTAACACACCTGAATCTAAATAACGACATCATGTTGCTATATGGCAACTCACTAATGCACTTTTCCCTTTTAAACTATATTTTGTAATCGCGATAAAATATGCCTTTATGACTTCCTGGCAACTCCTCTGACCATGACTTTACAAAATTATCCTTTAAAGCCTTTTACGACATTACGACATAAACAGTCGTTTGTTTACAAAGTCTGTGTTTCCCAAACACAGTCAAACCCTGTTTCTATTAAACTGTTAGGAAGTTTTGTTATCCATTCTGAGCAATACACTCTCTTCGTATGTAAATCATATAGTACACACACACACACACACACACACACACACACACACACACACACACACACACACACACACACACTAATAGCTAATCACCTTGAAGTAGTCATAGTGAGGGATGTAGTGGCCTCCAATGCCATAGTTCACCACCTGAAATCACATCACATCACATCACCACAGTCATCAATACCATAATTCACCACCTGAAATCACATCACATCACCAGTCACTAATACCACAGTTCACCACCTGAAATGACATCACATCACCACAGTCCAGCATCTAAAATTACACGCACGCACGCACGCACACACGCACGCACGCACACACACACATACTCACTCTCGCACCGCGCAGACACTCTAACTCACGCGCACAGAAAAAGTGATGAAGAGACAGTGACAGTGGTGATGTATTTCAGAAGGTGAACTGTGGCATTGGTGGCTGTGCACAGCACACAATTGCAACATCACTCAGTCAAGAGTGCTACTACATCTAGCGCGCCCCTGCCTTTCCCCTAGTCCAAGACAGTGTGGTCAGTTCCTGCTATGATTAGCACCAGCTGGGCTGGGATGGGATGGAGTGGATAGCAGCTGAAAGTAATAATAATAATAATAATGTATGGTATTTATACAGCGCTGAATCTTGTAAAGCAAACAAATCGAAGCGCTGAAGTGGGGGAAACTGACAGCTGTGAATGTGTTGTGCCTGCTTCTGTGCCTGCTTCTATGCCTTCTTCTGTGCCTGCTTCTGTGCCTGCTTCTGTGCCTGCTTCTATGCCTGCTTCTATGCCTGCTTCTGTGCCTGCTTCATGCCTGCTTCTGTGCCTGCTTCATGCCTGCTTCTGTGCTGTGCCTGCTTCTATGCCTGCCTGTCTGCCTGCTTCTGTGCCTGCCTGCTTCTGTGCCTGCTTCTGTGCCTGCTTCTATGCCTGCTTCTGTGTCTACTTCTGTGCCTGCTTCTGTGCCTGCCTGTCTGCCTGCTTCTGTGCCTGCTTCTATGCCTGCTTCTGTGCCTGCTTCTGTGCCTGCTTCTATGCCTGCTTCTGTGCCTACTTCTATGCCTGCTTCTGTGCCTGCTTCTGTGCCTGCTTCATGCCTGCTTCTATGCCTGCTTCTGTGCCTGCTTCTATGCCTGGTTCTGTGCCTGCTTCATGCCTGCTTCTGTGCCTGTCTGCCTGCAGTGTGCGGTGTGCGGTGGTTGCCCAGCTGACCTGGAAGTCCTCCCCGAAGCTGCGGACAGGCCTGAAGGCAGCGTGCAGTCCTGTGATGGCCTCTATCCTCCCCGTCAGCCTCTGCACGGTCCGGCTCCTTCCCTCCCGCAGCCACGCGCTGCGTCATCATCATCGTCATCATCATCATCATTGTCGTCGTCAACATCGTCTCCGTCGTCATCATCACCATCGTCGTCATTATCATCGTCGTCCTCGTCGTCGTCATTATCATCATCGCCGTCGTCATCATCATCGTCTCCGTCGTCATTATCCTCTTCGTCACCATAGTTCTCATTATCCTCTTCGTCAACGTCATTGCCGTCAGTTGTCATTATCATCGTAGTAGCAGCAGCAGTAGTAGCAGCAGCAATACCAGTAGCAGCAGTAGTAATAGTAGCAGCAGTAGAAGTAGCAGCTGCAGCAGCAGCAGCAGCAGTAGCAGCAGCAGTAGTAATAGTAGCAGCAGCAGTAGCAGCAGCAGCAGCAGTAGTAATAGTAGCAGTAGTAGCAGCAGTAGTGGTGGTGGTAATTGTGGTAGTAGCTGTAGTAGCAGCAAAATCAGCAGCAGCAGTGTTGGTAATAGTAGCAGTAGTGGAGTGGAGTGAAGTGAAGTGACTGAAGTGAAGTGACTGAAGTGAATGAAATAAAAAGTGAAGTGAATGAAGTAAAATAAAATGAAGTGAATAGAGTGAACTGAAGTGAAGTTAAGAAAGTGAATGAAGTGAAGTGAATAAAGTGAAGTGAATAAAGTGAAGTGAATGAAGTGAAGTGAAGTGAAGTGCTGTTGCTGTACTCACATTTTGCCCAGGCGGCGGTGCACTCTCAGAACGGAACTGTCCAAGGTGGGCCCTGTGTGAGCCTGCTGAAGCTGTGATGAGGAAACAACCAGGGAGAAAGAAGATACAAGCTTTCGCAGCAGGGCCATTGGGTTTTGTTACGGGGCCATGCTATAGCTATACTGCACCACCGCAATGTCTGATAGTTGAAGTATCAACTTTGTACTGTACACTGATAAATGTTATCATTTAGCTCTTTATATATATATATTTTTTTTTCTCCATATTTTTAAAAAACTTCATATGATTTTATCGTTACTTTGGACTTGCTGAATTTTGTTTTGGCAAAAAACCAAAAATAATTCAAAGTTCTTTCCGGAGGGACGGAGGGTGGGGTGTGGGGTGGGGTGGTGGTGGTGGTGGTGGTGGGGGGGGGGGGGAGGGTAACCTTGTAGTTGGAGCGTTGCGCTCGTTTTCTGACGGCTTGGGATCGAGCCACCACCCAGACACCTTTATCCCTGGAGCTAACACCGGTACCGACTCCACTCTTCAACTCGTCTCTCGGATGAAACCATGTACCAAGGTCCTGCGTGCTGACGCACTAAGAACTATTTTGAAAACGTTAAAAACCCGTTTCACCTTTCGAAAGATTCGGCCACTACGTGCCGGTAGGAACGAATGAGGAAATTTAGAATCAACTGCATGCACACTGTACTGGTGTCGTGTTTTGACATCATCCACACAGTCGGAAAACGGCTACTTTTGAGGGCGGGCAAAAACGGTCACATGTGCAAAATCTCACCATTTGGTGAATCTCGGAGCGCTAGCCGAGGAACATAACAAACAACACCCCCCAAAAAAACCAACAACCAACAAACACCCCCAACCCCCCAAAAAAAACCCCAACACAACCAAACACCCCCAAAACACAACAACACCCCCCCCCCCCCCCCCGCTCCTCAAAAAAACAACAACAACCCCCCCCCCCCCTAAGAAAACAATAACAAATTCTGACGTAAACATTGTCATCCTCTTTTTCTTTCTTCTCTGGCTTCATTCTCCTGCTCCTCCTCTTCCTCCCCGCTATTTTTCTCCTTCATTTCTTCTCTTTCCGTCTACTAACCAATATGTACGTTGACCTCCACACAGCACCCCCCCCCCCACCCCCCACTACACCCACCCCCCTTCCCTTCACCCACATGGTCCATGGCATGGTTGATGAGCACGTTGGCCTCGCGGTCACTGATGAAGTCGTAGTACAGCAGGACCGGGGGTTCGGACCTCAGCACCTCCGTCTTCCAGCGGTTCCAGGGCGGTGACGAGCCTGCCCTGTACTCGCAGCGCTCAGAGCGTATGGCCGACAGGTCAGAGCTGTTCCTGTAGCGCTGACACAGCGAGAAGAATTCTGCATGCTGGGTATGGATGTACTGCGTCTCTCGGTATTCTGGGGGTAAAATAGGAATAAATAGATAATAATAATGATAACAAACAGATTATGTGATTGATTAGTAAAATAAAAGGTGTCCCACACCTATAAGGTCGTAGGGGAGCGAGGCATCAGAGACCTCAACTTCTCTAGATGCTAGCATATTGAGGGGGGCGCCCATCTCCTCTTCCTCGCTGCTTTACCTTCCTTGACCCTAAAGAGGGCAGGTACCCATTTACAACTGGGTGAACTGGGGAACTGTACTGAAGCCAAGGCGCATAAACGGTCACCCATCCAAGTGGTAACCACGCTCGACTCTGCTTAACTTGGCTGGGGGAAAGCGAGTGCTCCAACCACTGAGCTATCCCGTCCCCATTTGATTAGTACATATATGAACATTTCAATAGATGATTAGATAAATAAACAGGGCGTGTTGAAAGTATTCGAAGAAAAGAACTGACAAATGAAAATAGACAAGACAGACAACTGAATAAATAAAGAAAGAAATGAATAAAAGATAGCAGAGGGGTGGGGGAAGAAGGATTTGAGAGGTTGGCTATCGTTTACGGAAAGTGATGCATGATACAATGCTGCTTCTGTAAAAGATGATGTGCACTCACTGACTTATTCACACACATGTACGCACACACACATGTACACACACACACACACACACAATGTACACACACACACACTCACACACATGTACACTCACACACACACATGTACACACATGTACACACACACACTCACACACACACACACACACACACACACACACACACACACACACACACACAACGGCAACCCACCTGCGCTGTTGATGTCTGAAGAGTGTCCTGGCTGCCCCACAGCCTGAGGCGGAGGAGGCGGCTGCAAGGAAAATACAGAAAGACTAGCACCCAGACAGCCACTCCTAGTCAAGTGGATAAAGGGGGGGGGGGGGGGCGGCGGATTGACACGGGAATCAAACCCATGCCCTCTCGCTTTCAGGGATAACCCAGACAGACAAACGCACAGACTGACAATGACGGAAAGAGACAGAGATGGGGCAAGGAGGGCGGGAGGGAGAGAGGAGAGGAGAAGAGAGGAGAGAGAGATAGAGAGAGAGACAGACAGACAGAGACAAAGACAGAGAGAAACAGACAGAGAGAAAGCGATAGAGGCAATCATCCACATCCATTCATCTATCCATCCCCTCCCCCAGACCAAGGGAAGAAGCAGGCCTTACAGACGCCGCCAGTCCCCGCCATCCTTCAGCCAGGTGTGGAAAGCCCAGCCCTTCAGCCGCCGTGGCCAGAGAGGCGAGGTCTGCTGCCGTGAGGTTGCTGCCGGCAGAGGCGAGGAGCGCTGCCGGGGAGAGGGTGTAGGAGGCCTGCAGACGGACGATGGCCCGGCGAGCCTGCCGCAGCACCTCCTGGTCAGGGAAGATGATCTTGTTCTTGGCCAGGCTGGCCTCCACTGGATTCCACACACACACACGCACGCACGCACGCACGCACGCACGCACGCACGCGCGCGCGCGCGCACACACACACACACACACACACACACACACACACACACACACACACACACACACACACACACACACACACACACACACACACACACACATAGAGGGTTTGGTGATTGTCATTAGTTTACCCCGATGGTCGTTGGCTCTCTGTGACTGTCGTTGGCTCACTGTGATTGTTGTTGACAGCGTACTGTGATTGTTGTGATTGTCGTCAGCGTACTGTGATTGTCGTCAGCGTACTGTGATTGTTGTCGTCAGCTTCCCGTGTTTGTCTGTATCCTGCTGTGATTGTTGTAACTTAATGTGACTGTCGTCAGCTTCTGTGTTTGTCTGTATCCTGCTGTGATTGTTGTAACTTAATGTGACTGTCGTCAGCGTACTGTGTTTGTCTGTATCCTGCTGTGATTGTTGTAACTTAATGTGACTGTCGTCAGCTTCTGTGTTTGTCTGTATCCTGCTGTGATTGTTGTAACTTAATGTGACTGTCGTCAGCTTCTGTGTTTGTCTGTATCCTGCTGTGATTGTTGCAACTTAATGTGATTGTCGTCAGCTCACTGCTGTTGCCTTTTGGATTGACCAGTCATTTCTTTTGCTGGGGGTTTCAATCTTGTAATCTTTCTTTTCACCGCTTCAAAACTCGTCGTTATCTATCTAGATTACATGACATAGTCATTTTTTTTAGATACGATTTTCAGTCTTGAGTCATTCTTTTTATCCTCCTGAAATTCAATGTCGTCTTTTTAATGCTGTCAAGGTTATCTTCTGATTGACAAAAGTCGATTTTCTGTGACATGATGACTTTTTAATCATTCTGTTGACCACCAGTCATCGTTAATTGATAACATTAATTTTGTTATCAGTCGTTATTTCATACAAATGCACGCACACACACCTGCTTTTCTCTCCCTTCTTCCCGGCTCTCTCGAAACAGTTGGAAATATGCAGAAAAGGGGGCGGAATAGCATAGTGATTAAGGCGTTGGGATTGTGATTTGAAGGCCCGGGATCGAGACACCACTGGGACGCCCGTTCAAGGGGATTTGTCCCCTGGAGTTTACATCAGTGCCGACTCCACTCCTCCGAAAGTCCTCCGGATGAGACTATAAACCGAGGCCCCGTGTGTGAAAGCGCGCGGAACATCTTTCGGAAGAGTTGGACATTCGTGCCGGTTGGAACCGATGACAAAAAGTATTCCATAAAAACGTGTGTTTACTGATGTTGGATTTGGACATCATCCCCGAAGTCGGAATGCGGCTACCTTAATGGTGAGCAAAAACGGTCGCACACGCAAAAGACACACCATTGATGAACCTTGGAGCTCTAGCCCAGGAACGGGAGGGGAAAGGGGGAGGAGGGGGGGGGGGTATCGAGTCGGAGAGCGTGTGTGTGTGCGCGTGCGCACGTGTGTTCATGATTCAGATTCAGATTCTGAAAGTTTTATTGCCATTTAAGTCAAGTAAGACTTATTTGACACAACAACAAAACAAGCAAGCATCAGTTATAATCATCTCTTTGGCTCAAAATGATGGACACTAATGTGGCTGTGTGTGTGGCTGTGTGTGTGTGGCTGTGTGTGTTGTGTGTTGTGTGTGTGTGTGGTGTGTGTTGGTGTGTGTGTGTGTGGCTGTGTGTGTGTGTGTGGCTGTGTGTGTGTGTGTGTGGCTGTGTGTTGTGTGTGTGTGTGGCTGTGTGTGTTGTGTGTGTGTGTGTGTGTGTGTGGCTGTTGTGTGTGTGTGGCTGTGTGTGTTGTGTGTGTGTGTGTGTGTGCTGTGTTGTGTGTGTGTGGCTGTGTGTGTGGCTGTGTGTGTGTGTGCTGTGGCTGTGTTGTGTGTGTGTGGCGTTGTGTGTGTGTGCTTGTGTGTGTGTGTGGCTGTTGGTGTGTGTGTGTGCTTGCTGTGTCGGCGTTGGCTGTGGTGTGTGGTGTGTTGCGCGCGCCCGTGTGTGTGTGTGTGTGTGTGTGTGTGTGGTGTGTGTGTGTGTGTGTGTGTGGTGTGTGTGTGTGTGTGTGTGGTGTGTGTGTGTGTGGCTGTGTGTGTGGTGTGTGTGCTGTGTGTGGTGGCTGTGTGTGTGTGGTGTGTGCTGTGTGTGTGCTGTGTGTGTGTGTGTGTGGTTGTGTGTGTGGGCTGTTGTTGTGTGTGTGTGTGTGTGTTTGTGTGCTGTGTGTGTGTGTGTGTGTTGTGTGTGTGTGGTGTGTGTGTGTGTGTGTTGTGTGTGTGTGTGGGGTGTGTGTTGTGTGTGGCTGTGTGTGTGTGCTGTGTGTGTGTGTGGCTGTGTGGCTGTGTGTGTGTGTGCTGTGTGTGTGTGGCTGTGTGTGTGCTGTGTGTGGGGTGTGGCTGTGTGTGTCTGTGTGTGTTGTGTGTGTGTGTGTGTGTGGCTGTGTGTGTGTGGCTGTGTGGTGTGTGTGGTGTGTGTGTGTGTGTGTGTGTGTGCGGCGGCGGTGCTGGTGTTGTGGTGTGGCTGTGTGTGTGGTGTGTGGCTGTGTGTGTGCTGTGTGTGCTGTGTGTGGTGTGTGTGTGTGGTGTGTGTGGTGTGGCTGTGTGTGTGTGTTGTGTGTGTGCTGGTGTGTGTGGTGTGTGGCTGTGTGTGTGTGTGTGCTGTGTGTGTGTGTGTGGCTGTGTGTGTGTGTGTGTGTGTGTGTGTGTTGTGTGTGTGTGTGTGTGTGCATGTGTGGTGTGGTGTGTTGGGGCTGTGTGTGGCTTGTGTGTGTGTGTGGTGTGTGGTGTGGCTGTGTGTGTGTCTGGTGTGTGTGTGTGTGTGTGTGTGCATGTGTGGCTCTGTGTGTGGTTGTGTGGCTTGGCTGTGTGTGTGGCTGTGTGTGTGTGTGGGCTGTGTGTGTGTGTATGTGTGTGGCTGTTGTTTGTGTGTGTGTGTGGTGGTTGTGGTGTGTGTTGTGTGGCTGTGGACTGACCGCTGTGGGCCACCAGGGGCTCCAGCTTGGCGATGTAGTGCCCCCAGTACTGGGTGAAGCGCCGCAGCCCCACGTAAGCGTCCAGGGGATGGCGGGCATCCTTCACCGCCGGTAGAGAGTTCAATTCTGCCTTCAGCTCTCTGGCCAACCTGAAACCATCACAATGATGATGATGATGATGATGATGATGATGACGACGGTAATGATGATGCTGACGATGATGGTGATAACCTAGTAATGATAAAAAAGATTTTGATAGTAATAATGATGGTGGTGATGATGATGATGATGATAACAGCAGTAACAACAACAGCAGTACAAGATTCAGCGCTATATAAATTCCATATATTATTATTATTATTATTAACACTACTACTACTACTACTACTGCTACTACTACTACTACACTACTAAGAAGGCCTGGTAGTAGTAGTAGTAGTAGTAGTAGTAAGCCTAGTAGTAGTAGTCGTAGTCGTAGTAGTAGCAGTCGTAGTCGTAGTAGTAGTAAGCCTAGTAGTAGTAGTAGTAGCAGTCGTAGTCGTAGTCGTAGTAGTAGTAGCAGCAGCAGCAGCAGCAGCAGCAGCAGCAGCAGCAGCAGCAGCAGCAGCGGTAGTAGTAGTAGCAGTAGTAGGGATAGTAAGAGTGTAATGATGATGACGACGCCAGCAACAAAAATCACAACAACGAGAAGAAGAAGAAGAAGAAGAAGAAGAGAGAGAGGAGGAAGAAGAAGAAGAAGAAGAAGAAGAGAAGAGGAGGAGGAGGAGAGGAAAGAGGAGAGAGAGGAGGAGGAGAGAAGAGAAGGAAGAAGAAGAGAAGAGAGAGGAGAGAGAGAAGAAGAAGAGAGAGAGGAAGAAGAAGAGGAGGAGGGGAGAGGGAGAAGAAGGGGAGAGGGAGGAGGGGGGGAGGGGGGGGGGGGGGGGGGGGGGGGGGGGGGGGGGGGGAGGAGGAGAGAAGAAGAAGAAGAGAGGAGGAAGAAGAAGAGGGATGATGATGAGGAGTCGCTTGACCTCAGCAAATAAAAAGACCATCCCCGAAGTCGAATGTGGCTACCTTAATGGTTGATTAAAAACGGTCGCATACGCAAAAGCTCGCTATTTGTGAGCCTCGGAACGAACAGAGAGAGAGAGAGAGAGAGAGAGAGAGAGAGAGAGAGAGAGAGAAGAGAGAGAGAGAGAGTGATAGATAGATAGAGAGAGAGAGAGAGAGAGAGAGAGAGAGAGAGAGAGAGAGAGAGAGAGAGAGAGAGAGAGAGAGAGAGAGAGAGAGAGAGAGGGTGGGGTGGGGTAGTGGGCATTGACAAAAGTTGGCATACAAATTCCTGTCTACACCCAGTCATAAACTGCCATGCCATTAAAGAGCACCTGTACACATGCTGTACACACACATACACACGCGCGCGCGCACGCACGAGCGCACAAAGGGAAGGAAGTCATTACAAATAGTCGAAGTGGGAAGACAGATATAAATAAAGCATAAAGTCAAGCAAAAGAATAGGTGTGTGTGTGTGTGTGTGTGTGTGCGTGTGGAGAGAGAGAGAGAGGAGAGAGAGAGAGGGAGAGAGAGAGAGAGAGAGAGAGAGAGAGAGAGAGAGAGAGAGAGAGAGAGAGAGAGAGAGAGAGGAGAGAGAGAGAGAGAGAGGAAGAGAGAGAGAGAAAGAGAGAGAGAGAGAGCCCTCACTCCATAAATACGCAAATTAGGCAGCCATAATAGAGGCACCACACTAAAACTACATTTCTATGAGCCATTAAAATACCACAACACCTTAGTCACCTTTTCTTCTTGCCTGTTTCTTTTTTCTGTGTGAGTTCATCTGCACTTGCTGGCCTTATTGGGACAATGCAGCTTGCCTTGAAACCCCGTGTGTCTGGGGGTGCATTAATGTAGTGGGTGTGCATATGTATATATATATGTGTGTGTGTGTGTGTGTGTGTGTGTGTGTGTGTGTGTGTGTGTGTGTGTGTGTGTGTGTGAGTGGGTGAGATTTTATTTTATTTTATTTTATTTTTTAAAATTTTATTCTTTTATTTCGAGGATAATGGAATAAGCACTCATGTGCTTTTTTTCCATCCAGTCCCCTTGTATATGCAGTTTTGTAAATTTTGTCATCCGTTCCTACCGGCACACTATGGCCTACTCTTCCGAAAAGCGGAACGGGTTTTAATAATAATAATAAATGGAATTTGTATTCTGCTATATCTTGCAAAAGGAAATCAAACGTGTGCGCAAGATGTTCTGCGTGCGTTCGCACATGGGACCTCGGTTAATAGTCTCATCCGAAGGCCTTTTGGGGAGAGTGGAGTCGGCACTGATGTTTATTCCAGAGGAAAAATCCTCTTGAACGAGAATCGAACCCGGGTCAGCAGATCACGAAAATATCACTTTGACCACCAGGCTATCCCGTCCCCGTGAGTGAGTGTGTGTGTGTGTGTGTGTGTGTGTGTGTGTGTGTGTGTGTGTGTGTGTGTGTGTGTGTGTGTAAGTTAAAGTAAATTTTAAATTTTTTTCCCATGTGTTACATTGAATAAGCAAATTTTCCCATCACGCCATCTATCTAGGAACAAAAACAAAACAACCCCCCCCCCACTTCATTGATAATGTTCAACTATAACATTATTACAACAAACCATAGCAATAAAATAGACTCAATAATAAAAAAATACCGCCCAAAACAACACACACACACACACACACACACACCAACACACACACACACACACACACACACACACACGTACATACACGCACGCACACACTTAGATTAAAAAATATTAACGAAATACTATTTTTTAAAAATCATTATATCAGGTTACACTATCACCCATTCTTTTACTTTCATACTTTATAAAAACACAAATAAAAAACAAAACAAAGAAACAAACAAAACAGGAACAAAACACCAAAAAATACCAGGGTTGCCGTTAGCCTTGACAATACTGTCAACAATGATCGATATCCCTCATCTCCCTCTCCACACAAACAAACGTGTACTCGTATGCTCTCATACTCCTCAAGTAGTACTTTCTAACCATTGATATGCCCAGTGTGTGTGTGTGTGTGTGTGTGTGTGTGTGTGTGTGTGTGTGTGTGTGTGTGTGTGTGTGAGTATGAGCGCGCGCGAGCGTGCGTGCACGAACTAAGCATAACTAGTTTGATTATCTTGACTGCACTTGTGAACCTGCATTTCCCGTATACCTTTACAAAGAAATGTCTACGGGCAATTTTCTCCCTTCAAAAACTGAGAACAAGCTAAAGTACACAGAGCTATCGACTGGCAAGAATTCTGATGTTTGTCTAAAGCAGCTCTGAATTCATGAAACTCGAGACATTTCAACATTGCCGGTTCTTCGCGTGCATATTCGATCGTCATTTCGTATTGACACTACCCTACCTCAAAAAGACAATGCGGGTAAGGGTACGGGTGCGCGCGCGCGCGCGCGCGCGTGTGTGTGTGTGTGTGTTTATGCCTGTCTGCGTACGCGCATGAATGCTATTAACTTAGGGAAAATTACAGTCAAGACGTTGCCTGGAAAAGAACAACACATGCTCTTCTGCTTCACTTGTTGCTGTCATAATATGCAGACATAATTATTACACCACATTTCAGCCATGCATGGTTGTTTTGTCGTTGCTTGCTGGATTACCTGTTTGACTGCGTGCTTTATTCATTCATTCATTGATTTTATTTTGCTGCTTGCTCGATTGCTTATTTGATGTGTTTCCCTTCTTTTTCTTAATGCTGTTCTCCATGTAGAAATGATAGAAGAATGAAATCAGGACTGAGGTTTATCGTGAAGACAAGTATTCAGTCCACCAGTCGTTATACTACTGATTTCTTTTAGAACATGTGCACAATATAAGCTTAAAGCTTGTTGCTGCTATGCTACTGCTCATAGTTGTTCTTATCGATATTGTATGCGATATGCTCTGTTTAATAAAATCTGGTCAAACCGATTCAGTCAGAGACGATCAACAGCCATCCAATGAAACAAGTGACAGCGACAGTGATTTCACAATCTTCCTCATGATCCCTCTTACATTGAAAATAACTTTGTCTATTGACTATAAACCGAGGCCCCGTGTGCGAACGCATGCAGAACATCTTGCGCACACGTTAGATCCTGTTCCGCTTTTCGAGAGAGTGGGCCATTGTGTGCCGGTGGGAACAGATGACAAAATTTTAAAAACCGCATACACACGCATAAAAAAATCAATAAAAAAAATAAAAAAATAAAAAAATCATCTAAGCGCTTTGATTTGTTGCTTTACAAGATTCAGCGCTATATACATTCCATACATTATTATTATTATTATTATTATTATTAAAAACAAACACATAAACAAACAATAAGAATCACAAGTTCCCCATGATCCTAGCATGCTCCAGTCTTTCCTCATCAAACATTGTCAGCTGTTGGGCGTTCTCCAGTTTGACATCCTGGGGGGGGGGGGGGGGGGGGGGGGGGGGGTCGGGTCACCCAGAACATGCACTCTGTGTCTCACTCATCACATTTGAGGTTCAATGTCAGACTGATTTCACTCTGGATGAAAAGCCTGCGTGTATGGCAGTTCTTAAGTACTGAGTAATCATCGCCATAAAGGCAGCCATATTCTGACTTCAGAGGAGTTTTTCTCCCGGGGTGCAGGATTAAGGCTGTTACAAAGGAGTTACAAAGTTAAAGACATATTTCCAAATAACAGGGCAAACCATACTGTACACCACTTGTCACGGCAGATTTCTCTGCGTGAAATTCGGGCTGCTCTCTCCGGGGAGAGCGCGTCGCCAGAAGAGCAGCGCCACACATTTTTCTTTCCCTGTCAGCAATTGTATTTGTTTCCCTATCAGAGTGGCTTTACAGAATTTTCCAAGGGACAACTCCTTTGTTGCCGTAGGTTCTTTTAAGTGCGCTAAATTATATATTAGTAACACACGGGGCCTCGGTTTATCGTCTCACCCAAAAGACTAGCACCCAGACCACCAGTCACGGTCTAGTGGATGGGGGAAAGGTTTTTGGCCCAAACGGGGATCGAACCACCACACACTTCGAACCCGGACTTTTCGCTTTTTGGGCAGGTGCGTCATCATTTTAATGTAGACTTTGATGCCCTGCCCCTGGATTTTTTAGTTTTGAATAGCAAATCTTTCTAGGCTTCATTCATTAATAACCGACAAAGCTAACCGATGCCATTCCCATAAATCAGCGATAATGTTTACTAGAAAACTACTCTAAGATTTTGACACGAGCGTATTACCATACCATCTAAAAAAAAAAAGGATGAAGTTGTTGTTGGTGTAGGCTCCCCACCCTTCTAAAGAAAAGTGCAAGGAACAAAAGAACACGCGTGCCAGTGACGGGGTGGGGGGGGGGGGGGGGGTGGGGGGGGGGTGGGGGGGGGGTTCTAAAGGCCGCACACCGTAGTTCACTTTCGAACTGAATACCACTATAATTATCACTACTATATTCTTTCATTCCACACAGTTCTTCTCACAAGTTATCAGAGAATCGGCAATGATAACAAGCTGTCTCTGTGAAAAAAACAGTTTTTGACTCTCCATTCACGTGGATGTGAAGAGTCTTAGTCTTAGGGCTTAACTGGAGATACTGGAAGTCAACACTGTGCCAGGCTATCTTTTCTTGGCATCTGTCAGCCTCTCCACAAAAAGTAAAGATGTAAACGTGGGGATACAAACAATGTTTGGAACACAAACAATCCTCAAGTTATGTCTGTTTTCATCTTTCTTACACTTAATCTGATATTGCTTCAATTCCTGTCGTACTCTACCCCCCCCCCCCCCCTCCGCCCACATCCACCCCCTTTCCCCAGATATCCTTCCTCACAATAACAAAGCAAAACAAAAGCCAACAACCAACCAAACAAAAAATGAACAACAAACTAACAAACAAAATATACCAAGAACATTGTACATTTTTTTCCTCTTTCAAACCAGCTAAAGCATATTCTTACCAGCATAAAATTCGGCCACATATCTTTCCATAAAACCTAGCCACCCAGCTCCCATACAAGAGAAAAGCCAGTCATGATTAATTGTACGAAGGGCACAAATAATTACCCAGCAATGCAATCTGCGCACCAGAAACGGTCGAAAGAAGAACTCGAAGCGCTGAGGTAGTACAACAACCCAACCCATCAAGCCAGACCCTGCATCTTATCTATGGAGTGTGGCCTACGAAAGAGGTGAGGGAGCCAGCTGTACTAGAGCCTCTGTGAAGGGCCAGCCCCCCTTGCCCTCTTCACACATGCCTGACTGTGAATGGGCAGGGGCTATTGAAAGGGCAACTAGTACAAGAACTACACTGCTTTGTTAGTATATTACTGCAGAATTAACTACCATGACATTCTTCCCTCTCCTCCCCTGCCCATCTCTCTCTCTCTCTCTCTCTCTCTCTCTCTCTCTCTCTCTCTCTCTCGATTCATATTTTATATTTTCAATACTTTATTGGGCTTGTCCGCTGTACTTAAGTTTTAATGAGTGTCCTATTTCAATATCTTATTGTTATATGTAACAAGTATATGTACCATTTGACAATGTGTGGATGTTTATCTTTATGACTTGTTAAGTTTGGTTGTTGTTATTTTTCTTGGTTTTGTTGTTGTTCTTGTTGTTGTTTGTTCTTCTCTTTTTTTTCCTTTTCCTTCTTTTGTTGATTTGGTTTTTCTTTCTCCTTGTTTGTTTGTTTGTTTTGGTTGGGGGTTTTTGGGGGGTGGGGTGTTTTATGGGTTTTTTTTTTGGGGGGGGTTGTTGTTGTTGGGTTTTTTTTTTTGGGGGGGGGCTGTTTTGAAAAGGGTTATTTCCCCTTGTTTCTACTGTGAGAGTGTATAAGTGTTGGGTTATTAAGATGTATCCCTACGGGCGGGGACTGGATGTAAAAAAGCACATGAGTGCTTATTCATTATCCTCGAAATAAAAGAATTTTGTCATTGTCATTTCATTCTCTCTCTCTCTCTCTCTCTCTCTCTCTCTCTCTCTCTCTCTCGGGGTGGCTTCCCTTGCTTGGCTACAGCAGGAAGGAATTTTGAAACACAGTGATTACTTTAGATCATATTTTATATAAAAAAAACCCGTTCAATATGCCAGTGACAGGACTGCCTTCGCGCTTAGAGTGTGTTAATGTTCTAAACATGTTTTTGCAAGAAATGTCCTTAACATCGTTTAAGATAGACAAGTACGGACGATCAAACTGTTATTGTGTTGCGACTGACACCAACTGACCAACCCATTGCACACACTCCAACTGACAGTGCAGTGTATCATAGGAAGGGTCCAGTGCAAGTTGCCAGGGACAAAAGGAGGGTGGAGGCACACAAGACATCGAGGACACAGGAACGAAATCAGGCAAAGTTCATCTTCACCTCCCTCAGGCCTTTTTCTTCCCACGCCACCCAGTCTCTTCTATACTACACAGAATGCCACTGCACATGACACTTTCTATGCCACTGACACATACCACACGGCTCCATGTGTGGCTGAATGTGCACGTACAACACAGCAGGCCAACAGTGTTGAGGCGGAGAATTCATTGCCATTGAAAACACAACACATGGATGTGAGTGTAAATGATAGTGGTGATGGAGAGAAGGATGATGACTGGAGTGAACAAACAGGAGATTTTTCTGAAGAGACACTAGCAATGACACAGGCACTGACAGAACACACAGCAGAGAAAGCTTTGGCAGAAGAAAACGAGAATGTGATAGGGAGAGGTTGTGATGTGGAGGATACATCCTCAGTCAATAAGTCAAAACAAACCAACGAACTGTCTAATGACCAATGCAGACACATACTCAAGTGTATTCAAGAAATACAAACGGACATGCGTGGAATGAACAACAGCTTCAGTTCAAGAGAAGACAGACTCAGTCCGGCAAATGGCGAAAACGGAAACCTTTCTACACCACCCGCAAAACAGCAGACATCGTGGCCACACCGATAGAGACACGACTGTGACAAGCTTCACTTTCCTCTTCAGGCAGTGATGTCAGTGACAGTCGATATTATTGTTGTAATATGACGTGTGAATATTACCGCGATCGGACTTCCATTCGCGAAGATCCTGTGATTGTAAATTGTTCGGTTGTGTATGTAATTATCGGAGCTTTCGATCCCCCTTCCCCCATGTGAATGGACCCAAAGCCTAACACATTAAATTATATGTCATTGTCTATCTCTCTCTCTCTTGATGAAAAATGGTATGTTAATACTTATCTGTAACCCTTGGGAATAAAGATTATCAATCTCTCTCTCTCTCTCTCTCTCTCTCTCTCTCTCTCTCTCTCTCTCTCTCTCTCTCTCTCAAATCATTAGTTGTGATAAATAACGATAGTCACTACATAGGACAAAGGCCGGATGGAAAAAGTATGTCAATAATTATCTGTAACACTTGGGAATAAGATTATCAATAAATCAATCAACAAATCAATAACCATTGGGAATAAAGATATCAATCAATCAATCAATCAATCAATCAATCAATCAACCACTCTCTCTCTCTCTCTCTCTCTCTCTCTCTCTCTCTCTCTCTCTCTCTCTCTCTCTCTCTCTCCCTCCTTCTCCTCTTTGTTTCAAACTGACAAACTGATTGAATGACGAAAAATTGGCAGCCAGTGAGGAACACTCCATTCCAAACTGAAGTCCACGCAAAGTCCAATCCGTCCCCAGAGAAGTCTTGACTTGACTTGACTTGACTTAATCCACGTTTGAGACCGGTGGTCTGTTCGTGGTTCCAGTCGTTGAAAACTTAGGACAATTGACCTCCCTTCATTAACTCCTTGAGGAGTCGTTGGGGCACTGCAGTGTAGTTTTCTGTGCCGTATGCATGCTGGGTGTGTTCGAGTCATCCATGCTACAGGCCATAGTTGGCCTACTTACTCTTCTACGGAAGGCGGACAGGTTTTAACTTGCGGGTAACTTGTTCTGCATGCCTTCACACACAGAACCACAAGCTTACAGCCTCACTCCCAAAGACTTTCAGGAGAGTGGTGTAAGTACCAATGTAAGTTCTGGGAAGCGGGGGGAGGGTGAGGGAAGAATAAAAACTCCAGGTAAAATCCCCTTATCTATGTAATCTACGTAATGAATAGGGTATTAGACCAGTTCGTTGGGGGTATTTTTATTCCTCGGATAGAGCTCCGAGGTTCACCAATGGTGAGATTTTGCGTATGCGTCCGTTTACCCACCATAAGGTAGCTCTATACATTCCGAATTCGGCGATATGAATTTGTGTGAAAGTGCGTTAACACAATTTTACCCTTATGGTTATCCTTGGCGTTGATACAAGAAGCGACAGTAGAGGTGATTTTATTCCCTGCTTTAATCAGTATAATAATTGCTTCACAGTTTTATTCTGAGCTTTAAAATTTTACGAGGCGACAGCCCCGATGGGGCCTCTATGGTCAGCAAGGCTATAAACAACAATCTTGACTGGATTGGATTACAACTGATTTTTGTTATATCCTAGCTATATGGGCTTTGAGCTCTAAGAAAAAACGCATGGTCGATGATCAGTTCTGATCTTTATCATCAGAACATGTATGTATGTTAGTCCGTCGTTTTCGTTTATGACCTCCAAAACAGCAGAGGAGGCAGCTGCTGTTTCGGAAATTGGGCAGAAATTTGATTATAGTGGAGATGCCTTGCCCACAGTACATCCCCACTCTCTCGGCCAAGTGGGCATAAGGACAGTCAGCGTTGGAGATGTTCTCCAAAGGCCAACTAGCCCCCTGGGCTGCAGCACATAAGGACTGCAAGTCAAGCTTCCTAGTCAGAGTCATAGTCGATCACTAAAGCTGTAAAGTGGAATTCCATGAGTGTAAAAGCCACTGGTCATACAGCCTCTCACTTTGCTGTTGCCCCCAGCGTCAATGGTTTAATCAAGAACTGTGATAAAGCCCAGGCGCTGACGCAAAAAAACTAATATACCATGCCAAAGGCATCAGAACATCACTTGGGCAGACTCCACTCTGCGCCCTAGGTTACCCTCACATCACCAGTGCAGTGACTCAAGGGCCTGTAACCATTGAACTTGGAGTCATTGTAACACTTCAAATCTGGAGGCCGTAGTAACGTAATGAATAATAACAAAAGAAATGATGCACCTCTCTCTCTCTCTTCATTGTGCGCGCGTGTGTGTGTGTGTGGTGTGTGCGTGCGAGTGTGTGTGTACGTGCGCGCGCGCGCGTGAGTCGTGTGGTGTGTGTGTGTGTGTGTGTGTGTAGCGCAAGGATGGCGGGTGGCGGAAGGCAGAAACAACGCGTAGAAAGAGACAAGAACATGTGAGAACAAGTACAGGCGTCCTCAATGAAAGAAAACTGCGTAAGTTTATTGACAGTGTGTCAGACTTGCGCAATTTTTTCCAAGCCGTTGACGGCAAACTGTGAACAGCAGCTGACCACGTCGCCTGTCCAATGTTTGTCTTCCTATGAAATCTGTTTCCCCCCCCCCCCCCCCCCCCCCCGCCACGCTTCCTCTCCATCAAACCAGGAAACGGTAGTTTCTGCACTACCGAGCTTTGGATTCTTTGGATTTTTACATTTACAAACGCACGCGCGCGCGCACACACATGTTTAATATCACTTTAAGTGGAAAGACGTTAAATTGAAGAATGCACAGACAGAGTGTGTGTGTGTGTGTGCGCGCGCGCGCGCGCGCGTGTGTGTGTATGTGTGTGTGTGTGTGTGGTGTGCGCGCGCGCGCGCGCGTGTGTGGGTGTGGGTGTGTGTGAATGCATACACGAACAGACAGACACAGAACTAGACACAGACCTATATCCAGACACACACACACACATCCTTCGGATGAGACTATAAACCGAGGCCCCGTGTGCGAACGCATGCAGAACATCTTGCGCACACGTTAAATCCTGTTCCGCTTTTCGAAAGAGTAGGCCATTGTGTGCCGGCGGGAACAGATGACAAAATTTACAAAACCGCATACACTCGGGGACTGAATGTAAAAAAGCACATGAGTGTTTATTCCATTATCCTCGATATTAAAAAAATAAATACAAATAAATACTTCAACACACACACACAGACACACACACAGAGTAGAATGATACTGTAATAATTTGTATTTAAATATTGATAAAGTTGTTTTTGTTCCTAGATAAATGGCTTGACTGAAAATGCCCATGCATTGCTTATTCAGTGTACTACCATGTAGAAATAAAATGTTGACTTCGACTGGGACTCTGACAGAGGGAAACATTTGTTGTTGCTGTTGTTGACGATAATGCTGTTGTTCCTAGATATATGGCTTTATGAAACAAAGCAAATGCACTGCTTACCTAATGTACCACCTGAAAAAATCTTAACTGACACACACACACACACACACACACACATTCTCGTCTAATATCACTTAGAGTGAACAGACGTTAAATTGAAGACAACAGCAACAACAACAACAACAACAACACACACACACACACACACCTGGTGAATTCGGCGTTGCCCGTGCTGTGGGCAGCTCTGGTCAGACAGCCGTGCACAAAGCCCAGCAGATGCGGCTCGCTCTCCAACAGCAACGCTGTCTCTGCTGTGGAGAGATACAGATCCGAACGCCCGCCCTCTACTTCCCGGCACACCAGCACTGTCATCACCACCACCACCACCACGAGCACCAATTTTCCTGACGTCATTGTTGAATACGAGTTTATGACGTCACGATCTTTAGAAGAAACACTATGGAAGATGCCAGCTTTAGCAGCTCTTGTTTATCATTCATAAGTTATGCAGATTTCACGAAATCAGAATCTTCTGACCATTTTTCAACATGCACATAATTATTGAAACCCACAAAATTGTCTCTGATTTGTAAAGGTTTGTTTAACAACACTGTTTCTCTTCCAATTTCGCAATCTGTGCCAGAAACGTTTAACACAGTTCAAAGTGTCTTTACTTATGACACTAAGGTTATTCTTTCTTTTCTTTTTTTTTTTTTTTACAACAATTGTAGGAATCTTCTGATCATAAATCACAAAACGACTGATCCAGTAATGTCGACAAAAGACATTCACTTTTGAAACTCTCACAAACTTGCAATGGTGAGCCAACTTGTTAAAAAATCACAATATTTGTTTCAAGATCAAAATATGTGCCATGAACGTTTCACTTAGTTGTTATTTTTTGTTACACAGTCCCCTGCTGACATTTTTCAGGGCATACTAAGGAAGATAGAGCGTTATTCCTTTTCTCCCCTCACAAGAACTGTAATACACAGAAAATCACAAATCCCAGTGTGAGGAATCCAGTGGTTCACACATAGGCCTACAGGCTAACATGTCGTCTGCCGTCAAACAAATCGGTGTGTAGGGGGAAGGGGGACAACTCTAAGAGGTACATCCGTGTTTTCGTTGGCGAAGTGAACAGGGCGTGGCAGGCAGGTGAAGCTCACTCGATTACAGTGTTTTAGTTTGTGGTCTGGCGTGTGTGACCTGTGACCAAACAATACATTAACATGAATAAATACATCACTGAATATATTAGCACAAATCAATCCAACACTCAAAACACGTGCATCTATCAGTACATCTCTGAATATATTATTATGAATCAGTACATCACTCAACACATTATTATGAATCAGTACATCAATGAAGAAATAATGTGGACGGACACCATTGACTTAAACATACCTAGAAAGAAATGTTGATTTGAATAAATTTAT